>CM073608.1:17625000-18102500 GCA_037074985.1 Solanum bulbocastanum | reverse complement strand
ATATGCTCCTAATGCCCTTTTTAGTATTGTATTCACTTTTTAACTACTTTTTTATGCCTTAACCTGTCTTTTTTAGAAAACAAACTCTCTAGATAACTGGTAAGGTCGAATAGTGGAGAAAAATTATTCATTAAGAGGGTTCAATATAAGAAAATTTTGTGGGAATTCAACATATACTACTATACGTATAATAAAAGTAGTTTTAACCTTGAATATATAGCGTAATTTACCATTGAATCGGGTTTAGATGAACCCATTTGCTTCTATGTATCTCTGCTCCTCGTAAGGTTTGCATACACTTTACATTTCCTAGTCCCTACTTGTGGGGATACACCACTATGTTGTTGTTGGGCTTGAAGTGTACATTTTATTAAGTAAATTGTTAGTTGTGTTTCATTAGATATCACAAGAACCGTGATATTCATTCAATAAATAACAGAGAGATCACAAGTATATGGATTTATTTCCTTTTAAGTTTTTATATTAGGTATAGATGCATTTCTTGCTTTTATTATGCTTTGCTTTAGTTTAGGGTCTATCGAAAACATATACAGGGAGTATGTTGTTGTTTATGTGGTTGTTTTCATGAATACAAGAAATATTCAGCTAATTCTCGATCAAAAAGGGCCCTATGGCTATTGATGTGTATGTTGCATGGGTGGAAATATGCAGGTGGTTGTAACTTGTCATGTCAAGCGGGCAGTATTGGCCTGTTTCTGTCCCAGACCAAACTTGTAAGAGTAGGCCAGTTATCGAATCGACCAATCCATAAGGGTCATTGGGTGATCTAGGTCCTACATTCACTTTTATGAGGATTTTTTTTTTCAAAAATTTTATTGTTGATGTTTTCTCTATATATGGTTTGATCTGTTAAAATAAAGTCTTTCATTGGATAAAAAGACTGGGATGAAATGTTTTATGTAAACAGCGAGGCAACTTGCTATTTCATCGGGTGATACACCATATTATTGGGCATGGTAGTCTCACTGACACTCCAGGTTTTATATTTTCCCTACTCTATTGTTGTACAAATTTTGAAAGGAAATACTTTTTTAGTTGGTTGATCTTATATTAGTTAGTTTACTGGATATGTAAGGGAAGATTGAAACTCAACTATTATAAAAAAGAACCAATTATGTTGTTTATCTAGTGTTGAAATGGGCAATCGAATTCTATAGCATTGAAACTGCTAATACATTTGTTAGATTTGTTGATTGTGACACTGACAATGAAACTAAGGAACGTGCTAGTGTTGTTAGTCTTTCAAGACAAGAAGGACCTGGAGAGAATTGATCCAAGAGAAGAGACGATGGATGGAAATAGAAATGGGATAAATTTTCAATGACTCAGTAGAGGATGGAGATGTATCGGTGAGATTAATTGAAGTTAGTTGTCTCTCTGCGAAAGGTGGCCATATGTTTAAGGAATAGAGTTTCGACAGGAAAAAATAAGAGAAAAATCCTACCAAGACATTTTTGGAAAGACTTCCGAAATTATAAAGTGAATTGAGTACCACGGTCTGAAATAATTGATAGGATAATCTTCCCTTAGATACAATTTAGCATAATCTTCCCCCAAATAAGAAACCTTGACAGGAATGAAATGAGCCGACTTCATCATAAGATCAACTCAATGGAAAATATAATAGGAAGAGGAAAAAGAAACTAGTTAGCAATAATAACTGAATGAAAAAAGTATGGTAAGAGAAATTCTTCACTCCATGTCCCATTCAGGGAACCGTCGAAATGATGAAAGCTCGCAGAAATTTCCAGAATGTTTGTTCATCAGGTTTGGAAAAAAGGGCAGACTAGATTGTGCTTGTCGAACCAGTCGGCAAACCGCCGAACACTCTTGTGGCTCTCTGAAACTTCAAGCATGTTTGGCTCTTAGGTTGGGATAAAAGGGAGGACAAGATCAGGTTAGCCAAATCATTCGGCGAACAGCCAAAACGTTCGTGTCATTGCCTACTCACAAATAGGCTAGAACAAAAATTTCATCCTGCACATTCAACAAACGTTATTTAAAAAACTACCACAATTTGAGTTGCCTCCCAATAAGCGCCTTATTTAACATCATGGAACGATGTGGAGATGTACTCATGCATCTTCCAAGTTGACCACTTCACCCACCGATATCTCGCGACACTCTCCAAAATTGGATTTCAGACGTTGCCCATTTACTTTGAATGTTTGTCCTTCTTTAGCTTCAACTTCAATTTCCCCATTTCTGAACACTCGAGTTACTTTGGATGGGCCTGACAACTTCGATTTGAGTTAACCCGAGAAAAGTCTCAAACGAGAGTTATAGAGAAAAACAAGATAACCTACTCGAAACTCTCGCTGAAGGATTTTTGCATCATGCCACTTTTTCATTTTCTCCTATAAAGAGTTGAACTTTCATACTCCCTTAACCGAAACTCCTACAATTAATGGAGTTTGTGGACTCTTCCTTTCGAAGCAACTCCTAGTTCATATTTAAAGCCTTCAACACCCATAGTGCTTTTTACTCAAGCCCGATTGGCAAGTGAAACGACATTCCAAATACCAGTTGGTGAGGAAATGCCAATTGGTGTTTTAAAAGTGGAATGGTATGACCAAAGAGAATCATCAAATTTCTGAGACCAGTCTGTCTGATTTGCATTTACTATTTTTGCAAGAATACTTTTGATTTATCGATTTGATACTTCAACTTGCCACTTGTTTGTGGATTATAAGGTGCAACAACTTTATGTTTGACTCTGTATTTTCCCTACAATAAGATAAACAATCGGTTGCAAAAATTAGAACCTCCATCATTGAGAATAGCACATGGAGTACCAAACCTTGCAAAAATGTATCGCTTGAAGGACTCAACCACACTCTTTCCTTGATTATTTAGGTAAAGCTACAACTTATACCCACTTTGAGACATAGTCAACTGCTACCAAGATATACTTGTTTACGAAAGAGCTCACAAATGATTGATGAAGTCGATTCCCCACACATCAAACAGCTCGACCTTAAGAATGGGGTTAAGAGGCAACTCATGTGTTATTGACACTCCTCCTTGCCTTCGGCATTTTATGCATAATTTAACAAATCCATGAGCCTCTTGATAAAGTGATGGCCAATAGTATCCACTTTGAAGAACCTAGGATGTTGTTCGCATCACTCTATGATGTCCTCCAAAACTCGAAGCGTGGCAAGCATTTAGAATTGCCGTGGTTTGCTCATTCGGTATACTTCTTCGAATTATGTGATCTGCACATTCTTTGAAAACATATGGTTCATCCCAAAAGTTTCTCTTTAAATTGAACAAGAACCTCTTTTGTCGGTAAAAATTTAGGCCCTTGGCTATTATCCCTCACACGACATAGTTATCGAAGTCCGCATACGAAGAAGAGTTGCTTTGGGTCACCTTCATAATTGTTTCGTCAGGGAAGTCAGCCACAATGTGCCTCTAATGGGAATTAACCATGTTGGTTTCTAGTTGAGACAAATGATCCGCCATTTCGTTCTCACACCCTTTCCGATCTTTTGCCTCAAAGTCAAACACTTGTAACAATAACACCCATTGAATTAGTCTTGGCTTTGCATCTTTCTTAGCCATCAAATACCTAATGGCCGCATGATCCCTGTGCACCAGCACTCTAGTTCCTAGAAGATATGCTCTCAATTTTATCAAATGAATACACCACCTCTAGAAGTTCTTGCTCCATGACTATATAATTAATTTGAGCCACGTTCAATGTCTTACTTGCATAATAAACCGGATGAAATAGTTTACCTTTTCGTTGACCAAGAACAACACCCTAGCATCACACATGAGTTCAAAGGGGTTATTCCAATCAGGGGAAATAATGATTAGGATTGACACCATTTTTACTTTCAAACACAAAAACGTTTGTAGGCAAGCTTCATCAAAATGGAAGGTAGATTCCTTCTCCAACAATTTACAGAGTAGGTGAGCCACTTTTGAAAAATCCTTGATAAATCTCCTATAGAAGCTCACATGGCCTAGAATACTCCAAACTCCTTTTACCATGATAGGAGGAGAAAGCTTGGAAATTACTTAAATTTTAGCTTGATCCACTTGCATTCACTCTCCTAAGATTTTGTGTCCCAAAATAATTCCCTCCTTTACCATGTAATGATACTTCTCCCAATTTGGAATGAGGTTGGTTTCCACAATCTTTTGTAGGACCTGCCCAAGATGTTCAAGACACATTTTAAACGAATCACCAACAATTGAAAAATCATTCACGAATACCTCTATAGAGTCTTCCACCATATCTACAAAAATTGGAAGCATACATCGTTGGAATGCGGCTAGAGCATTACACAACCCAAACGACATCCTCTTGCAAGAAAAAGTCCTACAGGGACATGTGAAAGTGGTCTTCTCTTGATCTTTCGGTGCAATGGAAATATAGTTGCATATGAAATAGCCATTTAAAAAGCAATACCATCCACGTCCTCCAAGCCTATCAAGCATTTGGTCCATAAATGGCATTGGAAAGTGATCATTCTCGGTCCATTTCCTGTAGTCTATGCATACTGGCAAATTGGTGGCCAGCCTCACAGGTACAAGTTCTCCTTTTTCATATGCAACCACTGTTACGCCTCCTTTCTTTGGTACACATTATACAGGAATTACCCATTTGATGTCTGCAATAGGATATACCACTCCAGTGTCTAGCTAGTTGATGATTTATTTCTTCTCCACCACTTGCATAAGAGGTTTCAACCTTCTTTGATGCTCAAAACTTTGTTTGGATTCACTATCCAATTGGATTTTATGAGTACAAATCCTAGGAGGAATCTTTACAATATTAGTAATTGTCCATATGATGTCCTTAATATACCATTTTAACACCTCAATATGCAATTTTACTTACCATTCATGCAAGTGTGCTGTGATTATGATTGGTAAGGTGTTCTTTGCTCCCAATAATACATATCAAAGGTGAGATAGCATTTTCATCTCAATCATTGGGGATACTTTCGTGGTTGGTTTTGCAGGGGGACTTTCTCGATTTTTTAAATCAATATCAAGCTTCAATAGATTTTAGAATAAGAACCCCAATAAAGAAGCCACACCTTCATCGTACCCTTGGACCTCTTCATCATCATAATTTGAAAAGATAGTGGTAAGTGATTCACCCACACACAACATTTCACACACACTAGCCATTGCTTCGTCAATCACATCAATTGTTGAGACCACATGAATATTACTAGGTTGCTTCATTGATATGCACAAAGTTAAAGTAACCTCTTCATCATTTGATCGAAACTTTAACTCACCAATTTCAACATCTAAAAGAGCTCTCTCAGTTGAAACACCTCGAAAACCAGACCCAGAAAAAAATGTAGAAACTTACCTGAAACCAGTGAACCACGGCATGGTTCACGAACAATGACAGGGTCCATGGTCCGTTGGCCTGCCCTTGGCCTGGAGTTAAACTCTACCAAGCCCAGATGTCAAACCAAAGGACCCTTCATGGGCCGTGGTATTGACAACAGACCGTGGTGTCCGTAAGGGCTTAGCCAGTAGACCCTAAAGCGTAGCCCCCAGGAACACCTCACCCAAGTAAGGACCAAAGGGACCTTCACGGTTTGTGGTCTAGAAGACGAGTCGTGGGGGCATCCGTGAAGCCTCACCAATAGCCCCCTCGCCAGTTCCTTAGACCTCCACGCCTAAGTGAAGACCACGAGGACCTTCACAGTCTGTGGTCTTTCAAATGGGCTGTGGGAGGGTCCATAAAGTTGGGCCCTCATCCCACCGGACCAAGTGAGGACCACAGGGACCTCTATAGTCCACGAAAGTGGCCGTGGTTAGCCCCGTTAGCAATTTAAGTCAAGGGTCTTTCGGTCATTTCCTATTTTGTTGTACCCCTAAACTACATGGTTTTGATTATTTTTAGCCTAGAAACATAACTAGAACTTACCTAAGTCAGATCTTTAATCAAAACATAGAAATTAGAAGCGAAAGAGGAGAAAAGGTGGAGCAACCCTAGTTCAATAACTCAACAAGTTTCCTCCAGTTCCAGCCCTGAAATTGAATTATTTCTCCATGGAATTTGTCACTAGGTATGTGGGATTTCACTAGTGGATTCCTTTCGCCCATTAGGTCCCTAGATTTCAGTCAAATTCTTGATTCCCTATCATCGACTAAATCTAGGGTTTCTAGAACTTTAGCAGATTATCATGAATTAGTTATTTACATGTTCCAAATCAGATTATCATGTTATTGCTTTGTTTCTCGCATGAATTTCAGAAACCTAGTGAAGTATTTCTTTGGTCCTTGAATTTCACATGCTAGGTCAAATATTTCAGTATTTCAGGTATACTTGCCTCAGTCTTGAATGTGTCATTATTAGTATATTAATATGCATTCTCAGTTTGCATGTCAGTTTTAAGCTATCTAATATATTATAGAAATTCAGTCATAATGTGTCAATCATTTACTCTATTGGGAGTAGCATAATACCGAGTTGGATTATGGTCAGTTACCCATATAGTCCCAGAACTACGAGCCACATAGGTTGTAAGTGCCCTCTGTGGGCATCATTTTAGTGGTCACACAGCATGCCTCTACACCTTTGGTTGGGTGTATTGGGTTCTCTCGATAGGGTATATACACCGAACTCCACCTTTAGCTCATGTGGCTTTATTATCGGTAATTAGTAGCTCTAACAGTTCAGTCAGACTATATTGCATTGACCATATTTCAGTTTAATTAGTATTCAGCATCAGCATGTCTAGATTTGGTCATTGCATTTAGTTAGCTCAGTATTCAGTATCTATATCATGTTCAGAGTAGACTCTTGCTTTATTTCTTGTTTAGTTATATGCTTATTTCAGCTTTAATCTATCCTTATATGCTCAGTAACTTTCACGTACTGACGGATACTCTGTGCTACATCTTTTTGTGATGTAGGCTCAGATTTTCAGCATTCAGATCATGCTTAGATCGGTTCCTGATCTCCAGTTCAACAACATCAGTGGTGAGTCCTCATTCTTTGAGGACAATAGTCATGTTATCTTTCATTATTTCAGTCTTTTAGTTTCAGTTTGCTAGACTTAGCTGGGGCATGTTCCAGCACTTCTAGTCAGTTAGAGGCTATTTTCAGACATAGTTAGATTCAGCTTAGCATTTGAGTTTGATGTATGTTTTGTATTAAACTCTCAAATTTGATATTCAGTTTTAGTATATGTATATTCCCCATCATTTCAGATTTATTTATGATTAGCTTCCGCATCAATTATTATTATTATTTGTATGCTCATGTCATTCCAACAGGGTTAGCTTGGGGTAATTTGTGATCCTAGGTCCTGTGTCCGCATCTCGGGGGTATCTTAGGGCGTGACTAAAATAATGGGTACTTCGACATCAATTTCACAATCCAAAAAAACAAAGTATGCTGGGAATACAAAACTATCCACTCTGTGCTACAGGTTTTTGTGAAGTTGGTTCAGATTCTCAGCATCCAGATCATGCTTATATCTGTTTTTGATCTCCAGTTCAGCAACATCAATGGTGAGTCCTCATTTTTCGAGGACACTAGTCATATTATTATTATTATTATTATTATTATTATTATTATTGTTGTTGTTGTTGTTGTTGTTGTTGTTGTTGTTGTTGTTGTTGTTGTTGTTGTTGTTGTTGTTGTTGTTGTTGTTGTTATTGTTATTGTTATTGTTATTGTTACTGCTACTGTTACTGTTACTGTTTACTGTTTACTGTTTACTGTTACTGTTACTGTTACTATTACTGTTACTGTTACTGTTATTGTTACTGTTATTGTTATTGTTATTGTTATTGTTATTATTATTTTTATTGTTACTGTTATTGTTATTGTTATTGTTATTATTCTTATTATTGCTATTATTGTTATTATTGTTATTATTATTTTTATTATTATTATTATTATTATTATTATTATTATTATTATTATTATTATTATTATTATTATTATTATTATTGTTATTATTGTTATTGTTCTTATTGTTATTGTCATTATTATTGTTATTGTTATTGTTATAGTTGTTATTCTTGTTATTGGGATTGTTATTGTTATTATTATTGTTATTGTTATTGTTATTGTTATTATTGTTATTGTTATTATTATTGTTATTATTGTTGTTGTTGTTGTTATTATTATTATTATTATTTATTTATTTATTTTTTTTATTATTATTATTGTTATTATTTGTTATTATTTGTTCTTATTTGTTATTGTTATTATTATTATTATTATTATTGTTGTTGTTGTTGTTGTTGTTGTTGTTGTTGTTGTTGTTGTTGTTGTTGTTATTATTCTTATTATTGTTATTATTGTTATTGTTATTATTTGTTATTATTCGTTGTTATTATTATTATTATTATTATTATTATTATTATTATTATTATTATTATTATTATTATTATTATTATTATTATTATTATTATTGTTGTTGTTGTTGTTGTTGTTATTGATATTATTTGTTATTATTTGTTGTTGTTGTTGTTGTTGTTGTTGTTATTATTATTATTATTATTATTATTGTTATTGTTATTATTGTTATTGTTGTTGTTGTTGTTGTTGTTATTATTATTATTATTATTATTATTATTATTATTATTATTATTATTATTATTATTATTATTATTATTATTGTTGTTGTTGTTGTTGTTGTTGTTGTTGTTGTTGTTATTTTTATTGTTATTGTTATTGTTATTGTTATTATTGTTATTATTGCTATTATTGTTAATATTATTATTATTATTAGTAGTAGTAGTAGTATTGTTACTATTATTATTATTATTATTATTATTATTATTATTATTATTTTGTTGTTGTTGTTGTTGTTATTATTGTTATTATTTGTTCTTATTTGTTGTTGTTATTATTATTGTTATTATTATTATTATTGTTATTGTTATTGTTATTATTGTTATTGTTATTATTTTTTATTATTTGTTATTATTTGTTATTACTTGTTATTATTGTTGTTGTTGTTGTTGTTGTTGTTGTTGTTGTTGTTGTTATTATTATTATTATCATCGTTATTATTTGTTATTATTATCATTATTATTATTATTATTATTATTATTATTATTATTATATTATTATTATTATTATTATTATTATTATTATTATTATTATATTCTTGTTATTATTATTATTGTTATTATTATTATTATCATTATTATTATTATTATTCAAAAGCTTGACACTTCAATTTCATAATTAGTTTTAAACTACCTAACGGCTAAGTGTTTGAGCCATCCTAGCTAAAGCAATTTAAAAGTCCACGTGATTTATCTTAAAAATCTTACACCATTAGAAACAAACTTCAAATACTTTTTTTTCTATCGATGTAAAACTTTATTAGTAAGTTGGAAAATCTACCGCAACTTTAGTCACTTGATATTCTTATCTTTTATTTTTAATTTTTTCCAAAGTATTATTTTTGGTTGCTATCAAAAGATTGCTATTGGAAATTTTATCGTGTTCTTCATTGGAGGATACTGCTTGGTTATTGACTTGCTCCAGAGGAAACACTGCTTGGTTATTGACTTGCTCCAGAGGATTCAATCTGCTGCTGATTCTGCATTGTTTGGGAGAAATTTTTGCCAACGGATTATGAACATACAATTTTTAAATCATAATCTTTATCGAGTTATTCATCGAAGAAAGTTGTTTACTTCAGTCTTTGGGAATCCCCAATTCTCAATTAAGGAGGCAAACTTGTACTTTGTTTTCTCTCTTTTCTCTTTTTTGGTTTATTATCAGTTATTAAGCAAGTGTGATGACCAATTGTGTTAATTAACAGGAAGTACAATATTATGTAATCAACTAAGTGTATTAATTTGCTCTCTGATTTAGTCATATTGTTGTTAATTTATGAACTTTATAATTACTATGTAATATATATATATATATATATATATATATATATATATATATATATATATATATATATGCTCCTAATGTCCTATTTAGTGTTCTATTCACTTTTTAACTACTTTTTTATGCCTTACTTAACCTGGCAGTTTTAGAAAACAAACTCTCTAGATAACTGGTAAGGTCGAATAGTGGTTTTCACTAAGAGGATTCAATATATGAAAAATTTGAGGGAATTCAACATCCACTACTATACGTATAAGAAAAGCAATTTTAACCTTGAATATATAGCGTAATTTTCCATCAAATTGGGTTTGGAAGTACCCATTTGCTTCTATGTATCTCTGCTCCTCGTAATGTTTGCATACAATTTACATTTCCTAGTCCCTACTTGTGGGGATACACTGGTATGTTGTTGTTGTGTGTGAAGTGTACATTTTATTAAGTAAATTGTTAGTTGTGTTTCATTAGATATCTCAAGAACCATGATCTTCATTCAATAAATAACACAGAGATCAAAATTATATGGATTTATTTCCTTTTAAGTTTTTATATTAGGTATAGATGCATTTCTTGATTTTATTATGCTTTGCTTGAGTTTAGGGTCTACCGAAAATAGATACAAGGGGTATGTTGTAGTTTATGTGGTTGTTTTCATGAAAATATGAGAAATTCAACGTATTTTGGATGAAAAAGGGCCCTATGGCTATTGATCTGTATGGTGCATGGGTGGAAATGGGCAGGTGGCTGTACCTCATCATGTCAAGTAGGCAGTATTAGCTTATTTTTGTCGCATACCAAACTTGTAACAGTAGGCTAGTTATTGACTCAACCCATCTATAACGGTCATTGGGTGATCTAGGTCCTAGACTCACTTTTATGAGGACCTTTTTTTTTCATAAATTTTATTCTTGATATTTTCTCAATCTATGGTTTTGATATGTTGATAAAGAGTCTTTCATTAGATAAGAAGAATGGGATGAAATGTTTGATGTTAACAACGAGGGAACTTGCTATTTCATCGTGTGATACACCGCATTATTGAGCATGGTAGTCTCACCGACACCCCATGTTTTATATTTTCTCTTCTCTATAGTTGTACAAATTTAGAAAGCAAATACTTTTTTAGTTGGCTAATCTTCAGTTAATTAGTTTGCTGGATATGTGAGGGAAGATTGAGACTCGACTATTGTCAAAAAGAACCAATTGTGTTGTTTATCTAGTGTTGATACTCGCAAGTGGATTCTATAATCTTGAAACTGCTAATACATTTGTAAGATTTGTTGATTGATCTAAGAGAAGAGGCCATGGATGGAAACAGAAATGGGATAATTTTTCAATGATGCGGTAGTGGATAGAGATGTTAAACCTAGATTAATGGAATTTAGGTATCTCTCTGTGAAAGGTGGCGACATCCTTCAAGGAATTGAGTTTCGACAGGAATAAATAAGAGAAGAATCCTACCAAGACATTTTTGGAAAGACTTCTGAAATTGTAAAGTTAATTGAGTACCACGGTGTGAAATAATTGATAGGATCACCCCATGCAACCTAACCATTTCCCTTAGATACAACATAGCATAATCTTCCCCCTAATAAGAAACCTTGATGAGAATGAAATGAGCCAACTTCATCGTACGATCAACTCAATGGAAAATATAATAGGAAGAGGAAAAAGAAACTAGATAGTAATAATAATTGAATGAATAGAGTATGGTAAGAGAAATTCTTTACTCCATGTCCCATTCAGGGAACCGCCGAAATGATGAAAGCTCGCCGAAATTGCTAGAATGTTTGGGCATCAGGTTTGGACAAAAGGGCGGACTAGATTGTTCTCGCCAAACCGCCGATCACTCTCGTGGCTCGCTGAAATTTCAAGAATGTTTGGCTCTTAGGTTGGGACCAAAGGGCGGACAAGATCGGGTTTGCCGAATACATCTAGGAACCGCCAAAAGGTTTGTGTCATCGCCTACTTGCAAATAGGTTAGAACAAGAATTTTATTATGCAAATTCATCAAATGTTATTTAAAACCCACTACAATTTGGGTTGCCTCCCAAGAAGTGCCTTCTTTAACATTGTGGCACAATGTGGAGATGCTCTCATGCATCTTCCAATCACACCACTTCACCCACCGATATCTCGTGACACTCTCCAAAATAGAATTTCAGATGTTGCCCATTAACTTTGAATGTTTGTCCCTCTTTACCTTCAACTTCAATTTGAGTTAACTCGAGAAAAGTCTCAAGCGAGAGTTATAGAGAAAAACAAGATCACCTACTCGGAACTCTCATTGAAGTATTTTTGCATCATGCCACTTTTTCATTTTCTCCTTATAAAGAGTTGAACTTTCATACGCCCTTATCAGAAAATCCTCCAATTTATGGAGTTGGTTGAATCTTCCTTTCAAAGCAACCCCAGTTCATATTTAATGCCTTCAAAGCCTATAGTGAAACAACTTTCCAAATACCAGTTGGTATGAGGAAAAGCCAATTGGTGTTTTGAAAGCGGTACAGTATGACCAAAGAGCATCATCTAATTTTCGGGACCAGTCGGTTCGATTTGCATTGACAATTTTTGCAAGAATAGTTCTGATTTATTGATTTGATACTTCAACTTGACCACTTGTTTGCAGATTATAAGGTGCGGCAACTTTATGTTTGACTCTGTATTTTCCCAACAATGAGGTAAAAAATCGGTTGCAAAAATTAGAACATCCATCACTAATACTAGAACATGGGGTACCAAACCTTGAAAAAATGTATCGCTTGAAGGATTCAACCACACTCTTTCCTTCATTGTTTGGGTAAAGTTACAACTTATACCCACTTTGAGACGTAATCAACCACTAACAAGATATACTTGTTTCCAAAAGAGCTCACAAACAATCGATGAAGTAAATTCCCCACACATCAAACAGTTAGACCTTAAGAATGAGGTTAAGAGGCAACTCATGTGTTATTGACAATCCTCATTTCCTTTGGCATTGTATGAATAATTTAACAAATCCCTTATCCTCTTGGTAATGTGATGGTCAATAGTATCCACTTTGAAGAACCTAGGATGTTGTTTGCATACCGCTATGATGTCTACCAACAGGCGAAGCGTGGGAAGCATTTAGAATTGTAGTGGTATTGTCGTCCGGTATACTTCTTCGAATTATATGATCTGCACTTTCTTTGAAAACATATGGTTCATCCCAGAAGTTTCTATTTACATCAATGGTTCATCCCAGAAGTTTCTCTCTACATCAAACAAGAACCTATTTTGTGGATGAAAGGTCAGGCCCTTGGGTATTATCCCACACACGACATAGTTACCGAAGTCCGCATACTAAGGCGAGTTGCTTTGGGTCACCTTCATAATGGTTCCATCAGGGAACTCAGCCATAATGTCTCTCTCATGGGAATTAACTATGTTGGTTTCTAGCCGAGACAAATGATCCACCATTTTGTTCTCACACCCTTTTCGATCTTTTGCCTCGAAGTCAAACTCTTGCAATAATAACACCCACTGAATCAGTCTTGGCTTTGCATCTTTCTTAGCCATTAAATACGTAATGACAGCATGATCCATGTGCACCAACACTCTAGTTCCTAGAAGATATGCTCTCAATTTTATCAAACACATACACCACCGCTAGAAGTTCTTGCTCCATGACTATATAATTTGTTTGAGCCATGTTCAATGTCTTACTTGCACAATAAACCTGATGAAATAGTTTACCTTTTCGTTGACCAAGAACAACACCCAAAGCAACACCTTAGCATTATACATGAGTTCAAAGGGGTTATTCCAATCGGGGGAAATAATGATTGGGTTTGACACCAGTTTTTCTTTCAAAAACAAAATCTCTTGTAGGCAAGCTTCATCAAAATGGAAAGTAGATTCCTTCTCCAGCAATTTACAAAGTGGGTGAGCCACTTTGTAAAAATCCTTGATAAATCTCTTATATAAGCCCACATGGCCTAGAAAACTTTGAACTCCTTTTACCGTGATAAGAGGAGGAAGCTTGGCAATGACTTCAATTTCAGCTTGATCCACTTGCATTCACTCTCTTGAGATTATTTTCCCCAAAACAATTCTCTCCTTTAACATGTAATGACATTTTTATCAATTTAGAAAGAGGTAGGTTTCCACAAGATGATCAAGACATGTTTCAAATGAATCACTAACGACTGAAAAATCATCCATGAATAGCTCCATAGAGTCTTCCACCATATATGCAAAATTTGAAAGCATACATCGTTAGAATGCGGCTGGAGCATTACACAACCCAAACGACATCCTCTTCAAAGCAAAAGTCCCATAGGGACATGTCAAAGTGGTTTTCTGTTGATCTTTCGGTGCAATGGAAATATGGTTGTATATGGAATAGCCATCTAAAAAGCAATACCATTTGTGTCCCACAAGCCTATCAAGCATTTGGTCCATAAATGGCATTGGAAAGTAATCATTCTCGGTCCATATGTTCAATTTATGGTAGTCCATGCATACTCACTAATCGGTGGCCGGCCTCATAGATACAAGTTCTCCTTTTTCATTTGCAACCACTGTTATGCCTCCTTTCTTTGGTACACATTGTACAGGAATTACCCATTTGAAGTCCACAATAGGATATACCACTCCAACGTCTAGCCACTAGATGATTTATTTCTTCACCACCTCTTGATTAAGAGGGTTCAACCTTCTTTGATGTTTAACACTTTGTTTGCATTCACTATCCAATTGGATTTTATGAGTACAAATCCAAGGAGGAATCCCTACAATATCAGCAATTGTCCATCTGACGGCCTTAATATATCATTTTAACACCTCAACAAGCAATTTTACTTGCCATTCAAGCAAGTGTGCTGTGATTATGATTGGAAAGGTGTTCTTTGCTCCCAAGAGTACATACCAAAGATCAGATAGTAGCATTTTCAACTCAAACTTTAGGGATACTTCCGTGGATGGTTTTGCGAGGGGAATTTCTCAATTTTTAAAATCTATATCAAGCTTTAATGAATTTTAGAATGAGAACCTAATCCAAATAGAGAAGCCAAAACTTAATCGTATCCTTGGACCTCTTCATCATCATAATTTGAAAAGACATCAATAAGTGGTTCACCCACACACAATATTTCACACTCACTAACCACTGTTTCGTCAATCACATCAACTGTTGAGACTGCATGAATATCACTGGGTTGCTTCTTAGATATGCACACAATTAAGGTAACCTCTTCAACATTTGACCAGAACTTTAACTCACAACTTTCAACATCTACAAGAGCTCTCCTAGTTGAAACACCTCAAAAACCAAACCTAGAAAAAAAATATAGAAACCTATGGGAAACTAGTAAACCACGGTAGGGTTCACGGACCGTGACAGGGTCCACGGTCCATTCACTTGTTCGTGGTCTGGAGTTAAACTCCACTAGGCCCAGATGTCATACCACGAGACCATTCACGAACCGTGGTATTGACAATGGACCGTGCTGGTGTCCATAAGGGCTTAGCCAGTAGGCCTAAAGCCTAGCCCCCAGGCACACCTCGCCTAAGTAAAGACCACAGGGACCTTCACGGTCCGTGGTCTAGAAGATGGGTCATGGGGGCGTCCGTGAAGCCTCACCAGCAGCCCCCTCGCCAGTCCCTTAGGCCCCCACGCCCAAGTGAAGACCACGATGACCTTATAGTTCGTGGTCTTTCAAATGGGATATGGGAGGGTCTGTGAAAATGGGCCCTCGTACCACCTGACCAAGTGAGGACCACGGGGACCTTTACGATCCATGAAACTGGCAGTGATCAGCCCTGTCGACAACTTAATTCATGGGTCTTTCGGCCTTTTCATACTTTGTTAGACCCCTAAACTACGTGGTTTTGAATATTTTTAGCCTAGAAACATAACCAGAACTTACCTAAGTCAGATCTTTAATCAAAACATAGAAAATTAGAAGCAAAAGAGGACAAAGAGTCGAGGAACCGTAGTTCAAGAACACAAAAAGTTTCCTCCAATTCTAGCCATGAAATTGAAGGATTTCTCCGTGGAATTTGTCACCAGGTATGTGGGATTTCACTAGTGGATTCCTTTCGCCCATTAGGTCCCTAGATTTCAGTCAAATTCTTGATTCCCTATAATCGACTAAACCTAGGGTTTCTAGAACTTCAGCAGATTATCATAAATTAGCTATTTGCATGTTCCAAATCAGATTATCATGTTATTACTTTATTTCTCGCATGTATTTCAGAAACCTAGCAAAGTATTTCTTTGGTCCTTGAATTACACATGCTAGGTCATTTCCTTACTTTTTGATTTGTGATTGTTATCTTGCACATTTAAGTATCAGTTGGGATCAATATCAATGACTTAAATTGTTCTCTTGATTGAATGATATGTTTATGCATGTCCAATGAGTCAAATTTGAATTGCATATGTCATGTGTAAACTCTTAGCATCTCATTATGACTAGTCGATTATCAAAGTGAGTCTTGTAATGTTCATTACATGTGAGCTTAACTTGTAGAGACATGATTGATGATTGTGTTGAATACCCTTTGTTGTGAGGTGTTCTTGAAAAATGTGCTTTGTGATACCTAGAACTTGTCCCATTGGTTCAATTGACTATCATTGGTAAATGAAAGAAATGATCTTAGGAACAAATGTTTGAGAGTGACCAAAGTGCTATTATACCTCTTTGTGAAAACCTTGCGAGAGTGTGCACCTAGCTTGAAACCTTTTGAGTCTAATCATTTGTTTGGATAAAACATGAAAATATTTAGCCCTCTTGCTCACCAGCTAAAACTTTCATGAAGCCTTGATTCGTTTGAATAGACAAATTAGGCAAAAAGCCTAAGTTGGGAGTGTGGTGAAAAATGAGGAAAGAAATTGAGTAAAAGGTTTGTAAAATGCACCCTTGAAGAATTGTATTGAAAAATGTGGAACCCCTCCATATATATATATATATATATGAGGAAGAAAGAAAATTAAAAGAAAAGGATTGAAAAAGAATTTTTCAATTTGTGCATTGGTGGAAAGAAAAGGGCTATCCAATGAACCATACAACAATTTTTGTGCTTGAAAATACCTAGGTGGATTGTGAAGATTAAAAGAGTGAAAGAAAAGGTAGAACTAAAATGCAAGCCGTGCTTCATGAAGGTAGAAGTCAGTAAGCCAACATGATCATACATTTACCCTTGGCCATGTTAGAAGCCTTGAAAGACCTTGGTGATGTTTCATAAGCCAAATGATATGTTGATCGAAGATTATGGGAAAGCCTATGGGTAAAACCATGCATGTGTTTATCTTTGAGAGTGTGAGAGTTGATTTTGATTCCTTAATTTATAATCTTTGATGAGCTTTGTGAGAGCATAGAATCATTCTTGATGTGATGGCATTCGAATACTCTTGCTGAACTTGAATTTGCATTTGAAGTGAGCATTGTGAGCTTGATCTTTATTTGGTGATGGCTAGTCACAGTTTAAAACATCTAGTGCACAGTTGAACATTGCATGGGTAGATCAAACCTCGTGTGCATTCATGTTGAGTCTCAAGTAGAACTATTTGTAGATATCTTTGCTGACCTGATTGATATTGTATTTTACTTGAGGTCAGCAAAATTTTATGTAAGGGGTGTTGATGAGTCGGGGATTTCGACTCATTTAGGGCTTAATATTCAAGAACTTAGTGTCCTCAATGCCTATTTTATGCACATAACTAATGTTTAAATGGCATTATGCAGCAATGAAGGATAGATACTGAGGTAAGGAAATTACAAGGTAAATAGATCGAAAAAACTGAAAAAGTTAAAGAAAAGCAAAGTTGGTACTCACCAATGCCACTCAGCGAGTCACCGAGTGGACCTTCAGCTCACCTAAAGTTCTAGCATTCCAGCCCATGGACAAACCCAAATTGGTGGGCAGACAACTAATTTTGCAACACACTGAAGAGACTGGCAATGTCGATCATGCTCGCTGAAAGTCACAGAAAGACTTCGTAAAAAGCCACGCCAAAAAGGCGAGAAGAGGAGCACTAGGCACATTACCGACTAGTTTGGCAACCCGACTTCCTCTTTGATTGTCTTAGAAGAGTCCACACATTGTTCACTTGTAGGTTTTTGAACTTTTTACATTCTAGAACATTGTTTTAACACTTTAGAGTAGAGATTTAGAGATTGTGTGATTTTTTTCTTAACTTTCTGCATTTGGGAATTGCAAATCGTTGTCAAATCAGATGGAAAACTTCATTGGTAACGATTTCTCATTTACACTATGTTTTGCTAAAACCTCTTTTCTTGGGGGAGTGATTATGTAGTTTAATGTACTAATTAGCTAATGGGTGTTGTCAGTTACTGATTTTATGGATGTGTTCAACTAGTTTAATTAAGTGTTCTTCTTTTAATTGAAAAATTGTAGTTGCGAATGCAATTCTAGCTTAATACTCTATAGTTGCTTGAGAAAGGGGTATTATAGTAGAAATTTTAGTCGATGATTGTATTGATATCATCTTTAAGAATATAGCTTCAGAATGTGGGTTTGATTGCATTCTTACAAATTTAGCTTGAAAAAGTAAATTAATTAAGAAATTCGGTTGTTCGATTGTAATTTGCATGTTGAGATTCGAAAGAACTCACTTGATTCACAATAGTTGGTTAAGAAATTTCTATTGAACTTAAAACCTAGCCTACCCATTGAGATTCAACATGTTTGCGTAACTAGTAATCACCCATTATGCGAAATTAGCATTCAACTTATGAAACTCCCAAGGAACTTTCTCTACTTCTTTACTTCCAATTTTAGTAGTCGTAAATTGGTTTTTTCCAAATCCCCACATTTGATATTAATCATTGAATCATTGTGATTTACCTTAATGTTACGAAACCTCTAATTTTTAAAACTATTAGGACACAATTTTACTACATAATCCAATTCTCAACTGTATCATTCCCTGTGGGATCGACCCCAACTCTTAGTTGGGTTTATACTTGTAAGCGACCGCCTACACTTAGATTTTGATGACATGTAGCTGAGCATTATCATCCACTACATTAAATAAACAATTAACCCCATAGTTACACTCCTAGAGTTGAGGTTCTAGCCACGAATCATAAAAAAAAAAAAAAAAAAAAAAAAAAAAAAAAAAAAAAAATTTATACAGATGATGTTGGCAACCATTGATGTTCTGAAATTAAGCAATCATCTCTAAAACCTACTTCAATTGTTAATTATAAGAGTGTTACAAAACCCTAAAATTAAGAGAAGTGTATTTCGCAATATCAAACTAAGAAATTAGTCAACAGTTTTTCTCCAAAAAACTTTCTCTTTAAAAAAAACTTCTCTCTCCGTTGGGCTATTTGTAATTTCACCAAAAATTTTAAAAACATCCATACGCGACTCATTCATCGACGTTAGTTCAATCTTCTTAACTTGTTCGGAAAGTTCTCATTTTGCCCTTTAACTTGCACTTCTTTTACTTCATGCTTTAGGTATTTGAACCTCAGTTTGGGAACTCAATCGAGTCATCCTTTCATACTCATCTGATCATCGATTACCACCTTATTCTCCTTTTTTCAAATTGCATTTTTACTCATAATTTTTCACCTTCGATGATGGCCTTCTAGTTCGCCTATTTAGCTTTGTTGAATCTCCTCATTGACCTGCGTCAAAATAATTTCAATAGTGCACATTGTCAACATGGGTGAGGTCAGGACAATTGGGCGATCCCATTTTGGTCAGGCAATTTCCAGTTGGGAGTTCATACTCCTTTTGATGTTTTTAGGCTTTTTCTCATGTATTCATCCTTATCTTGTCCTTTATCCTTGATACCTTAAAAATATAAAAATATCATTGGAATACGACATAAATAGGCATTAATAATGCTAATTATTCAACTAAAGGGGCCGCAAATTAGTCTAAATGTACCACTCATCATATTTACACACATCCATCTCAACATATTTATTTCTGCAACATTCCATTCATGAAAATAAGAGTTCCTTAGGTGAGAATATTTTTCTCAACACGATATAGCTTGTCTTACTACTTCTTTATGATATTGTATTTAGGTTTTAATGAAATATTCTTATCATACAAGACTTTATCAATGAGTCTCCATTTTATCTACCATTCATCAATACAATATTTGACATTCTTGATGATTTTACCATTAATTTTGATAATAAATAAAACATATTTGAAACTCCCATTTTTGTAGATGACTTGTATATCAAGTGTCACATCCATATCATCTTCATGTGTTACTTCATTTAACTTGCACCCTAAGATTGATGTGTTGGTCTTGCTCAACATAAGTCTTTTAAATTTCAATGTTTGTCACTAAAACCCCAAACCTAGAATTAACTTTGCCACCAATATTATTGATAAGAACAATGTCATTACTTGGAAATAACAAAAATAATAAAACATGACACATCTCCTTATATTTGCTATAAATTCATCAATCACAATTCAGCAATACAAGTAAAAATGAGATAAAAATTGAACTATGATGCAATCTTAACATTATTGAAAAATATTATCAGTCTTTATCCCCTATCATTACATAAATATTCCCTTTATTGTAGATGTCCTTAGATCGCCTTAGTATCAACTAAAAATGCAAAACATATAAGATCTTTATATAATATATATAATCTATATTCCCAATTGTTATTTGTCAAAAGGACATTATCTTAAAGTTATAAGGAAAAATTGTAACACCTTAGGAAATAGAAAGTTGAAAGGAAAGAAAAGTTTATATTTTTTGAAATGAAGCAGGAATGACCAGTGTTAACCCTTGTCTCAAATATCAACAAGCAGCAAAAGATGGCACGAAAGATCATCGTTGATAACTAGTACTATGACCTTCATCACAAAAATATGAAGAGTATAGCATAAGTACCAAGTCAAGGAACTAAGTAGGCATCATAGACCGACCGAGCAAGAAAGGTAAAAACAATCAGAAAAAGATAGAATCTAGACACAAACAGAGGTCAAGAAGGATATGAAAAGAAGGCACACGAGCGTACCAAAAGTAAATATATGTACAACAAAGCTAAACCTAACTGGACCTCACAAGGCCAGAGGTACACTTATGGAAAAATTTAAAAAATACCCAAATGAACCGTCATAAGCCCAACAGGTACACATAATAGCAAAGTATACAAGAAAAAAGAGCAATCCATATCTGAATTCAAGAACATTAGACGGGCTTCTAGCCTAGGTTACAAAGAACTAGCCAAATCCCATGCCAGCTAGCAAAAGTTACAATCGACCCAACCAAACAACTGGTAGCTTAGCTAGAAATAGTGATAATCAATAAAGGTTGCCCAACTATATAGTTCACTCCTAGGTGCATAAGTCACCCACCTAGAAAGAGTGACTCGGGGGTATGTCAACTCCATAGAGGATCTTAAATTCCTAGGCCCCCCAACTAGCTAGTCCACTCCCAGGGGCGTCAGCCGAAAAACATCCAAAAGTGACTTGGGTGTATCCACTCCGAAGAGGATCTCAAGTAGGCTCCAAGACAACGTGTATCTATGACTACTGAAAAAGGTATCACAAATGGCTTCATGTTTGAGGAAATTCATTCCCAAGAAAACATACAATCTATGGTAACACATCTCAAACGAGAAATAGGGAGAGGAGACAAAAAGGGTTGCAAGAAACATAAATGTCTAAGATAATGCTAATACTATCAAACCCAAGTCTGCTATACAAATCTACAAGGACCTAGAGTGGCATAGAGACATACATAAATCACAAGGTGCATCGGTCTAAGAAAACACTAGTCTATCCTAAACTAAGTCCAAAACATGCTAAAAAATATGTAATGGAACAACTAAATAACATAGCATGCTACAAAACAAATAAAATCCTCTAACAACTTGGTACTACCCTCAAAATAGGAGTAATCAACCCTAAATCATGCTTTTAAGATGAAAAGTAGAATTAATTGGCACCCGCCCACAATTCACCCTAATCATCATGAATCTACACATTCATGCTCAATCAAGATTGAAAGAAAGTTGTAGCCTACAAGGCTGGACCATTTTCTTCTAAATGACCTTTGAATGCTTCCACGCTATCAAGAATAGGATCATACCATCAATACGATCATTTAGACACTAAACTCACATGAAATGGCAACAGATCAATTTTTAAGTCAACAGGAATTGTGGGATTTATACCCGAAGTTTCGGAATTGACTCTGTCAAAAGGTCCTAAACCATGCCTTGAACTTGTGTCCAAAACCAGGACATAATTCATGGCACAAAATATCTAAAAAAACAACACACAACGAAAATAAAAATTAAGGTAAAAAGGGCAACAAATATTGCACTCATATTACCTCAAACACAATTTCACCAACACAATCAAGTCACTCCACTGCGTATCCCTAGCAATTACAAGCGCGTGGGACTTCAAAAAACCAAAATCTGAGTTAAAACGAGGGAGTAATAACCAAAATACTATAATAAACAAGGCTGCCTTGCGACCCAAGGGGCCTTGGAATGAACCCATAAGCCTTGAGAGCTAAATGAAGCGTCGTTCTAGAGAAAACTCAACATGTTGGAGCTAACAACGCCGAAGAAATTCTCACCAGAGATCTTTTACCTAGAATGTTCACTAAAGTCAAACTTAGGCATCAACTTGGAAGTTAAATGCCTAATCACAAAGACTCGCATGAAAAGTTTCGCTAGTCGTGCCGACTATGCCACTAGCCAAATATGATCCATCTAGAGCTAATAATCATTAGAATTGTATTTTGAGGAAATTTACATGAACTTCTGATAAATATGATTGTTCAAGGTTCAAAAGCTCTGAAAATCACTAAAACTCGCATAAAAACCAAACGAACAACCAGGTTACCGAACTATTAGTCCCAACAAGTCAGAAATGACTAAGTGTCACTATAAGAAAGCTTTAAATGATGAAGGGGAGGTATAAACATAATAAAGATCAGGAGGTCATTACAATATATCCTACTGAAAAGGACTTTCATTCGTGAGAGTAAGTCAAGAATTAGTTGATGGCTCAAACAAATTTGAAAAGTACTCTCGCATATCATGCTCGATCTCACAGGGATCCTCCTCAATAGGAAGATTCATCAAACATAACTTAACCATATGAAGGAATCTCGAATGAAGCAACCACAGATTTGTCACAAGAATTGCAATTGGCTCTTCCACAAAGGTGAAACGAATATCCAACTCTTCTGCATCATACTAAAGCACATATGTGTCATGTCCCGCCACTTCACACTTAAATTTTGCATCTGGATAGGGGCAGAAGAATCTAGAGTTGTGGAGAGATTTATAGAGAACTCTAGAATTCCCTAGAGAATTTTCAAGAAGACTCTAGAAGAACTTATCCTAGAACATGTAAAGAGTTATAGAGAGGGACCAAAGTAATTATTAGAGGGACTTGTAAAGTAATTTTTATTTGCACTTAGGCCCTTAGGAAGTAGTATAAATAGAAGGCCTCTTATTTGTAAATCATCCAAGAAAGTTTTAAGCAATCTTCCAAGCAATATAAAGCCTTCTTCCACATCTCCCAAAATTCTCCTAGTCTTTCATTACATTCTCTTAGTGATCTTAGTCTTAAAGGCTTACTAGAGTTTAGAATATCGTGAGTAAGTTGTCAAGTGCCGCACGGAATATTAGTGAGATTATAAGTCCATGACAACGTGATATTAGAGCGAGGTTTGATACTAAGGGGATGACTAACGAAGGAGACGTGAATGCTGCTAGCACCACCAACGTTCGTTTGAATTGTGGAAAGAAAAACCACAAGGAAAAGAAGCACCAAAAGAGTAATGAGGAAATATTGCTCGACCCCACACCGAGTGAGGCGCTAACATGTCATCCACCTTCAACTACAGAAGCAAGTGATGATGAACTTGGCGAGGAGGCCATTGAAATTACCACCAGAGAGAAGTGGATCGCAAGGGTTGAAGTGGTGAGGCAAGTCATGGAGATATTAGGCCGGCGTTTGAATGTGGCCGATGGCAAGTTCGAGTCTCTAGAGGACTTCACCCTTGAGGAGACTGACAACCTCCGCAAGGAGTTGGAGGGACGTCAGCGGGCCAAGTTTGAGATGAAGGGGGTTATCACTTCTTTGGAGTGTCGGCTCATGGAGGCATTGAGAATGATTGAGACCATGAAGGCCGAGATGAAAACACTCAAGAAGGGCGTGGAAGTTAGAGGATCGTTGTCTCTTGGCCAAGATAGGGAGGCCAAGGTTGAGGCTCCCAAGCCACCTTTGTTCAAAGGCGTCCGTGACGCACAAGAGGTGGAGAACTTCTTATGGTATTTGGAGAATTACTTCAAGTGCAACAGGCTGAAGAGCGACGAGAGTAAGATCAACACAGCGGTGTTGTATCTTTCAGAGATGGACATGCTATGGTGGAGGTGTAAGGAGGCCGAGATAAGAAAGGGGACGTGCACCATCAACACCTGGGAGCGATTATGGAAAGATTTTAAGAAAGCCTTCTTCCCTAACAATGTCATCTACATGGTGAAGCGCAAGTTTAGGAGTTGAACCAAGCAGGTAGCATACGCACATATGTGCAGGAATTCACCACCCTCACACTTCAAATCCCTAACCTCATGGATGATGATATGTTGTTCCGCTTCATGGATGGGCTACAAAATTGGGCCATGATAGAGTTGGAACGTCGGTAAGTCAGGACTATAGATAAAGCCATCACGCAGGCCGAAGATTTGACATACTTCAGGCATGAGAAGCCCGATAGAGCAAAAGGAAAGGAGAGGAGAGGTAGTCATGACCATGGTGCGGGAGATCGTGGAAAAGTCAAGGAGCAATGGCCATATACCAAGAATCATGATACCCATAGGTTCGATGGCAAGAAGTCTGGACGTCATGGCAAAATAAAGAGAAAGGCAAAAATTGCCAATAAAGATGGTTGCTACATATGCGGTAGGCACTATGGCTATGCAAATTGGCCTGAACTGAAGAGTATTGGTGCTATCCTGCGAAAGCAGAAGGAGAAGGATGCATAGGATCAAGGACAAGACATAGAGACGACATAGTTGGGCTTGATAGGATTATGCAGAGCCGTCACGAAGCAACTAGGAAAGCCAAGAGGATACGGTGTGCAGTACGCTAACCTCATGATTAATGGAAGACCCGTTCATGCTATGGTCGACAAGGGTGCAGAGGCTAATATCATGACCAAGGCAGCAGCGACAAGGTTGGGCTGAGTTACAGTCCAAGTAATGCCTAACTCAGGACGGTCAATGCTCCACCAACTACCATGTATGGAGTCGCGCATGGAGTAAGCATCATGCTAGGCCAGTGTCAAGGTAAGACCAATTTCACTATCACTTCTTTAGACCTCTTTGATATCATTCTAGGGAAGGAGTTCTTCGAAGAGTGTCACACAGTGATCGATCCTTATGTCCAATGATTTCTAGTCATGGAGCAAGAAGGATCATGTATGGTGCCCCTGATTACACTACCAAAGGCGGAAGAACAAGTCTGTCTAACAGCCATGCAGCTCATAAGAGGCCCTAAAAAGAAGGAGTCGACACTTATAGCCACCATTGCAAGTTCGAAGGAAGACAATGGTGCTAAAGGTTCCTTGCCACCATGCACAAAGAAGGAGAACAATATTGTGATGCTAAAGAAGCCGCCAAGGCGTGTACCTCCTAGGAAGGAGGTAGACCATAAGACTGAGCTGAAAGAGATGAGGAAGCAACTAAAGGCATTGCGCGGGGCGTTGATCGATTCAATGGACTATTGGCCACACGTATGAGAAGACATGACCTAGTTGGCGATGCAATGACGATGCGACGTTGTCGTCGCATCAATAGGTGCTGGAGAGTGTCATGTCCCGCCGCTTCATACTTAAATTTTGCATCTAGATAGGGGCAAAAGAATCTAGAGTTGTGGAAAGGTTTATAGAGAACTCTAGAACTCCCTAGAGAATTTCCAAGAAGACTCTACAAGAACTTAGAAGCTTTCTTGGAAAGGTTTGGGATATCCTAGAACATGTAGAGAGTTCTAAAGAGGGACAAAAGTAATTATTAGAGGGACTTGTAAATTAATTTTTATTTGTACTTAGGCCCTTAGGAAGTAGTATAAATAGAAGGACCTCTCATTTGTAAATCATCCAAGAAAGTTGTAAGAAATCATCCAAGCAATATAAAGTCTTATTCCAAATCTTCCAAAATTCTCCAAGTCTTTCTTTGCATTCTTTTAGCAATCCTAGTCTTAAAGGCTTACTTAAGTATACAACCTCGTGAAAATTCGTGAGTAAGTTGTCAAGTGCTGCACGGAATATTAGTGAGATTGTAAGTCCGTGACATATGACTCGTCATGAATATAGCAGCGAATCATCGAAACATGAGATACTGGGAGGATAACTTAGAAAATCAGAGGCAAAACTAACTCATAAACAACCTTTCCAACTGTCGGAAGGATCTCAAAAGGCCCAATATACCTGGGGATAAGCCTTCCCCACCTCCAAAATATAATCATGACCTTAATTGATGACACATGAAGGAAAACCTCAAAGGCCACAACCCATGATTAGCATAACTCATCTCCCTACTCTGAGCTATCCGAAATTTGTCCCGAATTATCCTCACCTACTTCAAAACCTTCTCAATCAATTATGTACCATGGCTTTGTAAAATGAAACCTAGAAACTGGAGAGAGACAACACCTTTCGTAAATGGCCTCAAATGAGGCCATCTGGATGCTAGAATGGTAGTTGTTGTTGCACGCAAACTCTGCCAAAGGTATGAAATGGTCCCGCTGACCTTCAAAATCCAAGACATAAGCCCAAAGCATATCCTTAAGAACCTAGATAGTACGATGCAAGAAAATCATGAGTATGCAGGTGGAAAGTCGTGCTGAGGTAAACACAATTGTCCAACTCATCCTGATAAAATATCCTCCAAAAGCTAGAAGGGAACTGATCACCGTGAAATGATATAACAGAGACTATCACATCATGAAAAAGAACCACCTCAAGAATGTAGATAAGGGCTAATATCTCAGCGGAGAATGAAGACTGAACAGGAAGGATGTGTGTTGATTTGGTCAATCAATCAACGATGACTCGAATGTGGTCAACACCTCTAGAAGTTCAAGGCAAACTTGTTATAAAGTCAAAATTAATGTGATCCCACTGTAACTCCAAAATGAATTATCTCTTGAACTCACCACCAGGTCTCCAATGCTCAACCTTCAACTACTGGCAACATAGGAAATGAGACACATAGTCTACAATATCTCTCATCATGTCAACTAACCTGTAATGCTAAATCAAGTCACGATACACCTTCGTGGTGGTTGGATATATAAAATATCTAGAATGATGGACCTCACAAAGCATCAGCTAAATCAAATCACCAACTCTTGCAACAAAGATACACCCTACACATCTCTAAAACCCCATGTGAATCTATGGTCACCTAACCGGCCTAACTGTTAACACTTAATCTGGAAGTTCCACCAAGGCCTTATCCTCAAACTACAGGTACAAATCTAATCAAGAAGAGATGACTAAACCCCACATTAGGTAGAAGATGCCTAGAATCCGAAATATCCAACCAAACCATCTGATTATCGATGAAAGAATGTCCAAATCTAAAGGTGATTCTAAAGTAGATATGAAGGCTAGACTACCCATATTCACTACCTTTTGACTAATGCGTCTGCCACCACATTTGCCTTGTTTTGATGGTAGAAAATAGAGAGGTCATAGTCCTTTAGAACCTCAATCTAGCGATTCTACCTTGAATTATGATCCCTCTGGATCAAGATGTACTAAAGGATCTTGTGATTAGTGTAGATCTCATAACGAACTCCAGATATTTAGCGTGAAAAGTACTGCCACCAACTCCAAGTCGTGAGTAAAATTGTTGCAATAATGTAGCACCACTTACCTCAACTTATAAGAAATAACCAAACCCGACTATATCAATACATAACCCAAGCCAAAGGCATATGCAAACCAATAAAATATAAAGTCCTCACCCTCAACTAGACGAGTGTATACATAAGCAGTAGTAAGCAACTCCTTGAGCACTCACACTCCTCATATCGCTTAAAAGGTAAATCAAGATGAGCCAACCAGATCAAAGGTGCTGCAATGGTAGTGAATCCCTCCACAAATCACTTGAAGTACCCTGCCAAACCAACGATGCTCCAAATCTAAAAAACAGAAGTAGGCCTAACCATATCATAAATAGCCTTTATCTTCACCGGATCTACCATTATGCAATCCTTGGACACCGTGTGCCCCAAAAATTCTATAGACTCAAGCCAAAACTCGTACTTAAAGAAGTTGGCATAAAGTTATTAATATATCAAAGTTTGGAGCAAAATCCTCAAACAATGCTCACGATCACTCCTGCTCCGTGAGTATACTCAAATTTAATCTAAGAACACAATGACAAAGATATTAAGTTATGACCAACACACCCACATTATAAAGTCCGTGAAGACGGTCGGGGAATTAGTTAACCCAAAAGACATCACTATGAACTCACAATTGACATATCGAGTCATAAATTCCTTCTTAGGGATGTCTATTGCCTAATCACTAACTAATGCTAACCAAACCTAAGATCTATCTTTGAATAAAAATTGTGGCACCCAGAAGCTAGTCAAATAGATTATCTTAGGGTTTTCGGTTCTTCACTGTCAGCTTATTCAATTGTCTATGATAAACACATATGTGCATCATACCATCCTTCTTATTCACAAAAAAAAAAAAATAGGAGCACCCCAAGCTGACACACTAGGCATAATGAATCCCTTACCCAAGAGATCTTAAAGGTCAACACTAGGCTTTACAAGAGCCATCCGATATGGAGAAATAGAAATAGCTCGAGTAAGGGGCTCAAGCTAAAGAGGAAAATCAATAACATGCCCTAGAGGTACGCCAAGTGGGTTGGTGGGAAAAACATCTATAATGTCACGGACGATTGGAATAGACTCAACTAGAGGGACCTCCCTACGCACATCACAAACATAGGGCAAATATGACAAGCACCAGCTTGCCACTAGTCTTTGATCCTGATCAAAACATATAAATCTAACCGGCGTGCTACAAATATATCCTTGCCACACAACTGGGGGAACACCATGCATGTCTAAAGTAACGTTCTATGAGAAGCAATCTAATGTTGCACGGTAGGAAGATAACTAGACCATGTCTAGATTCACATCAAAATTACGCATCTCTAATAATATAAGGTCAACTAGGGTATCACATACCTAGATAGTAACTAAGAAAGGTTGAAAGACTTGATCCACTACTAAAAACTCACCCACGTTGGTCGACACATCCAATGGTGCTGACATAGGCTTAGAGTTCACACTCATAAGAGAAGCATGATACACAGTCAAATAAGAATAGGTAGACCCTGGATCAAATAAAGTTGAGGCGAGCTAATGGCATAAAAAAATGGGACTTATGATCACATGATCCAATGCTTGAGTATCTGCCCTTACTAAAGCTTCGTAGAAATGGCCCTGTCCACCTATGCCTTACCAATCAGTCTTACCACATGACCTGCCTCCCTATGGTACACCCCCAAAACCCATCACTACGACGGTCCAAACCCTAACCTTGACCTCTTGCTGGTGGTGCTGGTGGTGGAGCTGGTAGAAATTGTTGTAGAACTAGAGTAATCTGTTTACGCAAAAGGCAATCCCTGGTCCAATGACCTAACTCACCACTGTCAAAACAACCCGATGGTGATCTGTTCCAAGAAGTACAAACACCAAGAAATAAAATAGTGGCCTAGGACACATGACTCGGACTAGCGCAACCCTCACTTTGGCTATACTAATCACCCTTTCAACTCTACAATGTGGCCTGAACCAGCCGAATAGGTTCACCCTACTAAAACATTTGTTGAGCCCTTTCCTATGCATCTCCCTTATATCTAACTCTCTTTTCACTACCCCTTTAGGCTTCACGATAGAGCTTATCAATAGTACGAGCATGATAAACAACATCTAGAAAGGAGCAACCCTTTGAGACTATAGAGTTGGTCTCAATTCCCAGCTACAATCTCAATCCAAGAATAAAACATTTGATTCCTCGATAAGTAGAATCATGGTTGCATGATGAGAGAGCTCATTAAATCTTTCCTCACACTCAGACATTCACTACTAAAAAACTACTGAAAAACGACGAAAGTAAAAGCGACAGACGGAGTCGCTCCAAAAAGTGACGCCATTAGCCACATTGTCTGTCGCTTTTTTTTTGCAGATTTTTGCACCAAATATATATATAATCAATAATTAATTATTTTTTATAAATAGCGACGCAATCCTTCGCTTTTATTAAAATTAATTATTTATAAATTAAAAAAGAAATCCACGCCGTCCTTTGCATTTTATTAATTTTAATTTTTTAATATTTTTTTAAAATAGGCGACGGACAACATCTTTATGTCCGTCGCTTCGTGGTCAAAATATGTGGTCAAATATTTTTAAAAAGCGACGGACAGTGTCTCTTAGTCCATCGCTTTTTGGTCAAAATGTTGGTCAATCATTTTTTAAAAAAGTGACAGATATAGAGATGTTGTTCGTCGCTTTTTATTAAATATGTAAAAGCAGATCCGCGATTTCCCCCATTTCCCCATTTTTCCATTTGTGAAATTTCCTCTTCTCTCCACTCTACACCACCTCCACTGCGTCGCTACTGCCGCTGGACCCGCCGCTTGCTACTGCCGCCAGACTTGCCGCTCGCTAGCCATCGATGCTGCCTACTTCTCCAGAGCTGCTGGACCAGACACCGCCGCCTGCCTCTCCTCTCTCTTCAATCTCTCCTTCTCCTTTAAGGTTAGGGTTTAATAATGCATCAATATTTTTTTCAAATTGAACTATATTTTGATTTTGTTAGCTATTTATTTGTAATTAGTTTATTGAATTTGAGTTTATTGATTGTTAGTTTGAATTAGGATTATTAGTTAGTGAGTAAACTAAAAATTTTAATGTTAGGGTTAGTTTGAATTAGAGTATCTTAGGATTTGTTTGAATTTGGGTATTTCTTGAGTTAATTAGTTTTATTTTGGGATTGTAGGAATAGTTTGAATTAGGCTATAATTTAAGGAGTTGTTTGAATTTGGGTATTATTTGAGTTTGTTCGTTTTTCGGATTTTAGGACTAATTAGAGTTTGAATTATTATTGAGATTTTAGGACTAATAGTTTGAATTTGGGATTAGGAATAGCTAGCTAGTTTGAATTTAGGATTTTAGCACTAGTTAGATTTTAGGATTTTAGGACTAGTTTGAAGTTGTGATTTTAAGACTAGTTTGAATTATCCTTGAGATTTTAGGACTAATAATACTTTGAATTTGGGATTTTAGCACTAGTTTGATTTTTTGAATTGTATGAGTACTTTGAATTTGTGATTTTAAGACTAGTTTGAATTTGAAATTTAGGGACTAGTTCGAATTATATTTGATATTTTAGGACTATTAGTTTGAATTTGGGACACTATCTAGCTAGTTTGAATTTGAAATTTTAGGGATTTGAATTACAGCTTAATTAGAACTTATAATTAATTATAACTTGAATTTACTATAAATTGAACTTAATTATGAATATGAACTTGAAATTTTGTTGACTTTAATTTATTAGAACTTAATTTTTATTCTTATTAAAACTTGAATTTTATTTGAACTTAATTAGAATTTTGTAGTACTTGAAAATCTTATTGACCTTAATTAATTAGAACTACATATAAATTAATTAGAACTATATTAAACTTAATTAATTTATAATAACTTGATAAGTTAATTCGGAATTAATATAAACTTAATTTTGATAAACTAATTAACTAGAACTTGAATTTAATTTGAACTGAATTAATTAGTATTGCTTAATTAATTAATCTTTAACTTTGTAGATCTTGAACTAATTGAACTTAATTAGACCAAACAAAGCATATTTTGGGAACTTAATTAGACCAAACAAAACATATTTTGAAGTTGAACTTAGACTTGAACTTGAAATTAGAACTTTAAATTAGAACTCGAACTTGAACTTAGAATTTGAAGTTGAACTTCTTGAACTTGAAATTAGAACTTGAAGTTGGAACTAATTAGCTTGAATATATAACTAATTAACTTTAAAAATTAGATATGAACTTAGATTGAAAACTTGAACTTACTAAAACATGAATATATATATATATATATATATATATATATATATATATATATATATATATAACTAATATTCTTGGATTTCATGTTTATATTTAACTAATTTTATAACTTTTCATGCTTGCCAATTGAGGAAGCTCAACATCTAAAAAAGTTGATACAGGACTATATTGCTTCTTTCATCAAAGTAGGAGATAAGGCTGGTGCTTCTAAATTTCTAAAGTTCAAGTACAATTGTTTTCAATAATGTGTTCGTGTCCATCTAGTATTGATACTTAACTTTAATTTTGTGATAATTTTTTTGTGTACATAGAGTGTTTGTTAAGCATACGTACCAACACTAGTTGATCCTATTGATGACAGAATTGACTTTCTTGCAAGATCGATTTGTGTTTATCTTGTGTTGATATTAAGCTTTAATTTAGGAATAATGTGTTCGTTAAGTATAAGTACCAACACTAGTTGATTCTATTGATGAAAAAATTGATTTTCTTGCAAGATCGATTTGTGTCCATCTAGTGTTCACTCTAAGCTTTAAATTTAGAAATAATATATATTGTTAAGCATAGTACCAACACTAGTTGATCCTATTGAGGACAAAATTGATTTTCTTGCGAGATCGATTTGTGTCCATCTGGTGTTGACACTTAGCTTTAAATTTAGAAATAATATATTTATTTAGCGTAATACCAACACTGGTTGATCCTATTGATGACAAAATTGATTTTCTTGCAAGATCGATTTGTGTCCATCTAGTGTTGACACATAGCTTTAAAAAGTTGTTAAGTTGTTAAAGTTATAAACTTGTTAAGTTGTTTAAATAAGTTAAATTAAATAATGTGGTTTTGTTGATGGATTTAGTTTTTGGAATTAAGTCAAAACTAAACTAGTTCAAGTTAAAAAGTTGTTAAGTTGTTTAAATAAGTTAAAATAAATAATGTGGTTTAGTTAGTGGATTTAGTTTTTGTATTAAGTCAAACTAAACTAGTTAATGTTGTTAAGTTGTTTAAATAAGTTAACATAAATATTGTGGTTTTGTTGATGGAATTAGTTGTTGGAATTAAGTCAAAACTAAACTAGTTCAAGTTAAAAAGTTGTTAAGTTGTTTAAATAAGTTAAAATAAATAATGTGGTTTAGTTGGTGGATTTAGTTGTTGTATTAAGTAAAAACTAAACTAGTTAATGTTGTTAAGTTGTTTAAATAAGTTAACATAAATAATGTGGTTTTGTTGATGGATTTAGTTGTTGGAATTAAGTCAAAACTAAACTAGTTAATATTGTTGAGTTCTTTAAATAAGTTAACATAAATAATGCGGCTGTGTTGATGGATTTAGTTGTTGGAATTAAGTGAAAACTAAACAAGTTAAAAAGTTTTTAAGTTGTTTAAATAAGTTAAAATAAATAATGTGGTTAATTCAATACTAAACTAGTTTTAGGACTACAACTAGTAAAATTATTATTAAATTTTATTTATAATATAATTGAATATCTATATTTTTGTAGATGGATCATCGTTTGTGGATGTATAATATGCATTATGAAACTGTTGCTGGTTTGAAACTTGAGTTTATTCACGGTGTTAGAAATTTCATTGAACATACAATGACACTTGACATTTTCAAGAACAATGGATTGGTTCCTTGTAGTGCATGTAAGTGCTTAAAAATTTTTAAACCAGATAGAGTTATGGTTCATTTGTACCGTAATGGTTTTAAGCCTAGATATCTTGTATGGATTGATCATGGAGAAAGTGATGGATTGGATGGTATGTTTTATAATTCAATGCCTGTGGATGTATATAATATGGTTGCACCACATGGCCAAATTAGGGTTGAATAGGTTAGGATTGAACATGATAGAGTTGAACATGATAAGGTTCATGAAATGATCAATGATACTTTCGAGGTTCAAGGTGGGATGCCGGAATAATATTTTGATGAAGCTCCTAATGAAGAAACAAGACACTTTTATGATCAATTAGAAGAGTCTAGTCATCTATTATGTGAAGGGAGTCTGCATTCTGCCTTGTCAGTTGCGGTTAGATTAATAAATATTAAATCAGATTGGAATGTTCCTAATGCTACTATGGACTCAATGGTTGATCTTTTGGGTGAACTAGTTAATCCGGAGTTTAACATACCAAAGAACTTCTATCAAGCAAAGCATTTGGTGTCCAAGTTAGGATTGACTTATGATAGAATTCATTGTTGTGTTAATGTCTGCTTGTTGTTTTACAAGAATGATAGTGAATTAGAAAATTGTAAGTTTTGTAGACATGCTCGTTCTAAGAGGACTCCGGCTGGAAAGATGGTCCCAGTTCAAGCGATGCATTATCTACCTCTCATTCCTAGGTTAAAGAGGTTGTATATATCAATGAGGTATGCCCCACATATGATATGGCATCGTGAATATAGAAGGTCGTTGGGTGTCTTGTCTCATCCATCTGATGGTGAAGCATGGAAGCATTTGATAATCTATATACTGATTTTGCTAGTGAACCAAGAAAGATTAGATTGGGGTTGTGTTTAGATGGCTTCACACCATTCTCTAATAATGCTTCACCTTATTCATGTTGGCCGGTATTTCTTACTCCGTATAATCTTTCTCCTGAAATGTGCATGACCAGTCCCTATATCTTTCTAAGTTGTGTTATTCCAGGTCCCCGTAATCCAAAAAGTTTGATTGATGTCTATCTACAGCCATTGATAGATGAGCTTAAACAATTGTGGTTTGAAGGCGTTTTGACTTATGATATATCAACTAAGCAAAATTTTGTTATGTGTGCTTCTTTAATGTGGACTATTAATGATTTTCCTGCATATGGGATGTTGTCTGGTTGGATGACAGCTGGAAAGCTAGCATGTCCGTATTGCATGGAAAATAGTAAGGCATTCACTTTAAAGCATGACAGAAAAAATACATGGTTTGATTGTCATCGCTTGTTCTTGCCAATGGACCATGAGTTTAGAAAGATGAAAAATGCCTTCAGGAAAAATAAGGTTGAAAGTGACCCCCCACCTCCATTACTCATAGGGCATCAAATTTGGGAGAGAGTTTCTCAATTACCTAAAGTTATAGAAGCTTCACCTTCTAGACTTCCTAGATATGGTGTTGAACATAATTTGACCAAACAAAGCATATTTTGGGAGTTGCCATATTGGAAGGACAATTTGCTACGACATAATCTAGATGTGATGCATATTGAAAAAAATTACTTTGACAATTTGTTTCACACAGTGATGGATATTAATGGTAAGACAAAAGACAATCCAAAAGCTAGAATGGACATAAAGGAATATTGTAGGAAAAAAGAGTTATAGCTGTAGAAATTACAGAATGGTCAAATAGTTAAGCCCAAAGCCAACTTTTTATTCACATTGGAAGAGAAACGTGAAATTATTGAGTGGGTTAAAAATTTGAGGATGTTGGAGGGATATGCTTCCAATTTAGGAAAGCGGGCATATATGAATGAAGGAAAATTGATAGGTATGAAAAATCATGATTGTCATGTGTTCATGAAAACTTTAATTCCTATCGCTTTTAGCCATCTACCCGAAAGGATATGGAAACCAATCACAGAGTTAAGTCTTTTTTTTTAAAAGATTTGTGTTCTGGAAAGTTGTTGGAGAGTAGTTTAGACAGGATAGAGGAAAATATTCTTGTTACTACTACTAAGTTGGAGAAGATATTTCCATGTGGTTTCTTTGATGTGATGGAGAATATTCCAATTCATCTTGTACAAGAGGCCCGCCTCGGAGGTCCGGTTCAAACAAGATGGATGTATCCATTTGAGAGGTATCCATTTGAAATATTCACTAAGTTATATATATATATATATATATATATATATATATATTCGCCAAGTCTCTTATATATTAACATATATATACATATATACATGCAGAAAAATTGGTAGTTTGAAGCAAACGATTAAGCAAAGGGGAAGGATCGAAGGATCATTTGTTCAAGGTCATATTGGGAGAGAAACTGGTGATTTTTAGTCTTATTATTTTGGTGATGATGTGTCATGTAGGAGAAATAGGCCCAATCGCAATGATGAAGGGATATTGATCCTTTATTTCCACCAATATCAAATTTTAATCAAAATGGTCAAGGATCTAAAAAGCGTGGAAAGCGAGGCTTCACTGATATGGAAACGCAATCAACTGTGACACATATTTTGCTTAATTGTCCAGAGATTCAATCATATGCCTAGTAAGTGTTAAAAATATTTTATTAAATTACATACTAATAAGTGATCATTAACTAGCGAAATACTTGAATGTAAAATGATCAGCTTGTTCCTAAACACATGGGGTAATAAAGCCATCTATACAGAATTTTCCAAATGGCTGAGGAACTATGTAAGTGTGCAATCACTAAGTATTTAATAATATATTCATTTTATACTAAATTATATTACTTGAAATAACAATCATGTAGGTTTACCATGAATACTTAAGTGTCCAACATTTGCAATTAGTGAAAGAAGTAGCACTTGGACCTGAATCTCAAGTACTGACAATGAATAAGTATTGTGTCAATGGTTTTAAGTTTCAAACTGAAGAAGTTTCTATGAACAAGAAAAAAAATAATAAAGGTGTCTACATACAAGGTGATATTGATGGTACTGGTCAAATTATTGAATATTATGGTTTCATTCAAGAGATTATTGAAGTGAGGTATTCAGGTTGGCCTAAGAAGAAGATTGTATTATTTCGGTGTGATTGGTTTGATCCATCACATAGAGGCACAAAGGTGGACCATCAATAAAATATAATTGAAATTAAGCACACAAGGAAATACAAAAGTTATGATCCTTTTATTATTGTACAAAATGCTAAACAGGTGTATTACACTTCATATCCATTGCGTAGAGACAAAGCTGATTGGTGGGTTGTTATAAAAAGTAAGCTTGTGGGAAGAATTAAATTTGGCAATGTCTTAGATGTGGCGTATCAAAATGATGTTGGAATTGTTCAACAACAAGTTGATGATGAATTGGAAACTACACTACAACATTCTCAACACATATTAGAAGAAGTATCTGATGATGAGATACTAAATGTTGAGGAAGAAATATCCGAGAATGAGTAAAACGAATCATTTGATGACGAAGAATGGGACGATAATGAAAATGAAACAATTGAGGAAGAAGAATGGGAGAATGATGGAATTGAAACAAGCAAGGAAGAATAGTGTAGAATGAAAGCTAGCTAGTATATATGTAAGTGTATTTTGCTAATTTTATTTAATTTATGATTTTTATATGTATTATACATGTAAATTTGCATCATTAGGCGATGACGGTGCTAGATATCGCGAACATCTTGGAGTTAGCCAGACTAAATAGGATAAGAAGAAGAAATCTAGGATACCGATAGATCCTGAGGATATTGCAGGATCTATTTTTTTTGCGCCAGAGCGCATCAGCCATGATACTCATTTATTTGTTGTTTCGTTTGGTATGGAGGATCCTCGACAATATTATCCTAATTACCGTCAACCAGTCGGTGCTTCATCTACTACACATGCATTGCCTTCACGACGCTATGAGGAGCTACATTTACAGGCTATTCATCGAGCACGACCCTTATCGGTGGGTACTCTATCTCCCACAGGTACATCTCCTCAGTTATCTGCCATGAGGCTTGGATATTCTAGTAGCGAGCAGTCAGATGCTATGGCCTATACGCCTTCATTGACTCAACATTTTGTGCATCCTAATGTATCACTCTCGTCTATAGCTACACCCAGTGCTACACCACATGATATAATGTCTGCTCTAGCTCCTGGCCAAAAGGACAAACTTGGTAGAGTCATGATTGAGCCGGATGGATCATCGTAAGTTTATTTTGTTATCTATTTGTTAGTTTATTTTATTTATTTCTTATACTTTAATATATTATTTATATTTATTATGTGTTTTTCAGGTGGCATCCTGCAAAGGATGCTGCTTGGGCTTTACAAAACTGTGTTAGAAGACTCTATACATAGGCTTATTACTCTTGGAGCGAGATTCCAACCAATATACGCCAAGCGATATTTAATAACTTTAAGGTATATATTTTTTAGTTAAGATTAGTATACTTTACTTTTTTTTACCATAAATCTAATTAAAGTTATTCAATTTTTTTCAAACTACGTGTACTTGGGAGTTGAGGTACAATTTGGTCATTGGGACCATATTTGAGAGGAAGGCATTCGCCAGACTGTCTAGCTTGCAAAAGAAAGTTCAGGATAGTGGTGAACGTCCCGATTGGATGTTGCCTCATGTTTTTGATGAATTGGTCAGTATTGGAACACATACAAGTTTATGGCACTATCAGATCAAGCCAAAAAGGCTAGAGGCAGTCTTAAAGGTGGCTCATTGCACACCGGAGGTGCAAAGACGGTTGGAACAATTGCACGAGAGATGGTAAGTTCTTATTCAAAATTTTAAATAAATAATTAGTTGATTCATATATATCGTTATAAATTTCAATTTTTATTTATAGGAAAAAGAATTGGGATGCACTCCCATTAAAACAGAGGTTTTCAAGAAGACTCATGTCAGGAAGAAAGAAAATGAGTCGGATCCGGATGTGTGGGTGGAGGAAAGGGCCGAATGAACTTTTGTAAGTTATTTAATATGAATAATATATATATATTAATAGTGAATATATTTATGATATGTATATATATATTGATGTCAATTTTTATATTTAATATGTAGAATGACTTTCATCAGTACGTCACTGAGAATATAGATAGTTCGATCCAATTGACACCTGAACTGTCTACCCAGATTTGGAAAGAAAAAGTGGCAGGGGAAACACATAAGGGTAGATGCTGTGGTCTAGTCTCTCGAAACGATGTTAGATGACTCCAGTCAGGCTTAGAAGGTATTGGATTGTCACGTTAAGTCGAGACACTTGACGGTGTTCAAATTGCTGCTATGTCAGATCAAATAGCTAAACTTACAGCGGCACTAGCAGAGTCAGAGCAGAGAAGAGTAGCTGAACAACAAAGCATGAGTGAGTCCGTTTAACAAATCAAAGAACAAGTGATGAACCTCACTCCCGATGACACCGACAACGAGAGTGATGAGGATGATTATGTAGATCTTACTCCCTAGTTTAGATCTCTGGACATTTATGAACTTTTTGAAATGAATTTTGAAAGACTTTATAGTTCTTTGATTTATGATTTAGATACTTTTGAATATTATTTTAACTTTGTTGTTTTATGTTTTGTTTAGATTGTTTATAATTGTGTGTGTTTGATTGGGCTGAATAGTGTAGAATTTAATTGAATTACATTTGCAGGTGGCCAGCAGAAATTGCCACCTTTTACTATCAAAAATATTATAGAAAAAGCGACGGACAACGTGGTTTAGTCTGTCGCTTTTCTAGGTTTTTATATTTTTAAAAACCCATAAAAGCAACAAACAGCGTGGTTTAGTCCGTCACTTTTTTGGGTTTTAATTTTTTTTAAAACCCAGAAAACGACGGACAATGTGGTTTTGTCCGTCGCTTTTTTGGGATTTTAAAAAATAAAATTTCCAGAAAAGCAACAGATTGTGTCGCTTTTTAGAAATTTAAAAAAATGAAAATTAAAATAAAGCGACGGATTGTTAAAAAATTCTAAAAAAAAGCAACACAGTCCATCGATTTTTAGCGACGAAATCCATCGCTTTTTAGCGACGCAATCTGTTGCTTTTTGAAAAGCGACGGAGGTGACTGTCTCGCTTTTCCGTCAATTTTGACCAAAAAACCGACGTAGACCGTTGCGTTTGACCGTCATTTTTTTCAGTGTTTTAGTAGTGATTGTCATAGAACCTTGCATCAACTTGAAGAATTGGTCCTAAAAGTGATCTTTGACGATGTGAGGAATTAACCTTTCTAAGAAGGCCTTAGAAAACATGATCCAAGTCACCGGAGGAGACTTTATTGATCTAGTCTCAATATATATGCCACAACTTCCTGTCTGGCCGATCTATTGTACACAATAATGTTCGCTCCTCTCGACTCCTCCAAAATCAAGGTATATAGCTGCTCATGAAAAATAGTAAAACAATTACAGGCATCCTCACCTACAACCCCTGAAAACCTCAGAGGTGAAAGCCCCAACACTACTCTAATAATATTCTGCTATTCTAAAGGCATAGCTCCGGCCGCAATCATGGGTTGGCCATCCCTAGGTTATTCCTATGCCCGAAGTGCCTTTATTGAAGGCTAATTCTTTTGATCTAGTGTTGGTTGTTGTGTTGGTGCTGGTGCAGGTACTGGGGCCTAGTGCATAACACCCAATACAGTCACAAGCTGTGTAATGGCTTCATCATGGTCTTGCGTCATAGACAGTCCGGGTAGTGGCTAAGCTAGTCCTAACGCACGGGCTACTCTAGAACATAGGCTACTACAGGATCCGCTCGGGACTTTGGACCCATGCTCTGTAACTAAAGGTTCTGTTTCACCCCTATAAGGAAAGGGAGGTTGACCTTTACCCCAAGTCGCATCGTGGCGTACAATCCATCTTGACAAAAAAGTGAAACAAGTGAGATTTTAAGAAACTAATAACACAAGGTTGCACGAAAGCAATACAAAATAGAAGAATTCCAAATGACACCATATAGCTTCCCGACGATAGGATACGGAAGTTTCTACTCTAATCTGCAGGACTCTACTAGGTATTAGCTTCGTAAAAGTGAGATCGGGGAACCTTGGGCTCCAATACAAACATTTCGCGACCCGACTTCGTGAATCAAGAGGGCACTACTTAAACATACCATAGGTAATCCTAATCCAATTCTTGAAGCATCAAAATAAATAACAAACCCATCAATTCCTTCCGGTAAAGTCAACATCAGAGCAGAAGTAAGTCTCTGTTTAAATTCCTGAATACTCCTATCAAAAGTTTCCGACCATAAGAATTTGGCTTACTTTTGGGTTAATGCCATCAATAGTGAGGCAATCAGCGAAAACCCTTTAACAAAACATCTATAGTAACCGGCTAAACCCAAGACACTTATAATATCTAAGGGGGATAGAGGTCTAGGCCAACTTTTTACCACATTCGTCTTCTTAGGGTCTACCTAAATTCCCTTTCTGGAAACAATGTGACCAAGAAAAGCTATAGACTTTAACCAAAACATACATTTACTAAACTTTTTAAAAAGTTGTTGGTCCTTGAGGACTTGCAAAAAAATCCTCAAATGATTGGTATGCTCTTCTTCACTCCTTGAATAGATCAATATATCACGAATGAGCACAATAACAAACATGTAAAGGTATTGTTTAAATACCCTATTCATCAAGTCCATAAAAGCAGCCGCAGCATTAGTCAAGCCAAAGGACTACAACATAATCTTATAATGACCATACCAATTTCAAAAAGATATTTTTGGAATATCATCCTCTTTCACCCTCAATTGGTGATAACCCAGGCGGAGGTCAATCTTAGAGAAGTAACTTGCTCCTTATTGTTGGTCAAACAAATCATCTATCCTTGTGACAGGATACTTATTCTTAATGGTAAGCTTATTCATATGATGATAATCAATACACATACGAAGCGAACCATCCTTCTTTCGAACAAATAAAACTAGAGCACCCCATGGATAGATACTCCATCGGATGAAACCCTTACCTAACATCGGAGCCATTCGATAAGGAGAAATAGATATATGTTGCATATTTGAGAGATGGTCAATACCAAAGGGATTGGGTTGTATGGCTTTGTTGTGCCTGTTAAGTTTCGAAAGAACTCACTTGAATCTCAATAATTAATTGAGAAACAACTATTGCACTAAAAACCTAGCCTACCCATTGACATTCAAAAATTTTAAGAAACTAGAAACTACCCATTGCGCAAAATTAGCATTCGATTGATCACATTTGTAATGTTCAATCTCTAATTGTTTACTTCATGTGCTAAGTAATATTTTTCTTAAATAGGTTACCAAATCCACCCATTTTATATTAATCATTGAAACATTGTGATTTGCTTTAATGCTGCGAAAGATTTACTTCTACAAATGATTAGGACACATATTTACTTCTTAATTAAATTATTTACCATATCACTCCCAGTGGGATCAACCCCAACTCTTAGTTGGGTTTATACTTGTTAGTAACCACCTACACTTAGAAATGGATGAAGTGTAGTTTAGCGTAATCAATATGGAGAGAAATCAAAGAGATTTTTTAATTCTCATTTACCTTTTTCTTCTAAAACCTGCAATGCCAAGCTTGTAAAACTTATAATCATATCAACATCTTTTGCTAGTTGTTTATTGGAGAAATAAACTTGAGAAGAGCTACATAAGTGGTTTTGGTGTGACAAAGCATCAGCAATGCAATTGCTTTGCATGTAGGTGTGATTGTACTTAAAACTCATGAATTTGGTTGATGATACTGTGAAGCCTTTGAATGAGTTGCCTAGTAGAGCATGGAGGTTGAGAAATTTTAGCCTAGTAGAGCATGGAGGTTGAGAAATTTTACTTCCAATATCACCTTGTTATATCACAAGTGAAGACACCATGATAGTCCAAGGACTTTTGCCTCAGTTTCTGCTTTGTTGTTAGTGCCTCGTCCCATTGGAGAAGTAAAGGAAAAAATAATATCATCCTCATGGTTACTGAGGAAGCCTCCCACAGTAGTTTTTTTGGGGTTCTCCATTGCACTACAATTAGTGTTCAATTTGACAAAGGTATAAGGTGGTATAATCAAGCATACCATGCTTACCATGATGTCATGGGTGCAACCTTCAATCATGAAGATTGGTTCATGCCAGTCGGAATACCATTTGATATAAGGAAATGCAACAGTGAGTAAATTGCATGTTTCTCTAAATATGGAATGTATAACCCTAGCAAGATTAGACTGTTTACCCCCACACTTGCTAGAGCACCTCCTTTTCCATAAGTTCCATCAAATAAAAATGGGGTGGATTGTAGGATAAGCTTTTGGGCATAATTCTTGAATTTAGTAATCCACCACCCCATAACAATGATTTTAAGAGGGGTGTATTCCCATCAACAACTGAAGTATCAAGATAGTACTTCCAAATCATTCTTGAACTTAAATATCTCAAAATTGCATGCTAGACCAGCTGATTAGAGTAGAAGTTAACATCTTCAATCTTTGATGAAAGGTCCAAATAGGCTTCCGTCAATTTTCTTGTTCCAGCCGTTCTTGACTTTCTCTTTGAAGGATTGTTGATCAATCCAGCAGTTTAGAAATTTAAAAATTTTGACATGGTTTGCATGTTTCTCCATTAACTCTATAAGCAAAGGGCAATGGTCTGACCCAACTAAGGCAGATGAGTGACGCTGGTATGAGGCATTATTTCCAAACACCTATCATAGCCCAATTTAGTCTTTTCAAAATTTTCGAAGTTGATACCCCTTTGTTTTGTCTAGGTATACTTTTGTCCATATAAATAAATGTCCATAAAACCTCAAGCTTCAATAACACTGATAAATTCAAAACTCTTGTTTATGTTGTATGGCACCCCAAAACTTCCCTCGTGGACTAAAACTCACATTAAAATCTCCAATAGTACACCAAGGGATGATAGTGTTAGCATGATAAATCACTTTGTCCCATAAAAGGTCTTCTAATAGTGCCTTTGCATTTTGCATAAACAATGGTGGTTCTGATTCGGTTAGGGGACATGACATGACTGATATCACAAGTGATTTGCTGATCATCTCTATCCATAACAATACAATCCATTTGATAGACCATAACAACCATATTTTGCCATCTGGATTATGGATTGCATGATCCATGTTGAGTTGGATTTTAAACTTATGAATTCGAGAATTCTAAGAAAATCGCTCAATATTTTTCAGTTTTTTTTATTCATTTCATAGAACCCTAGGTATTAGTAACCCTTACTTTCCTAATAATTGTACTAATCATTGGAAAAACATTTAGAAGAATAGGATCTGGTATTTGGTCTGTAAGCATGGGGGAGAGTTCGTGGGACTCAATTTTTTTAGTATTGAACCTAGTTTTACGGTTGCCTCTAGGATATAGACCTTGATTTGTGGGTTTCAATTAAATATTTGAGGGTTTCACTAAATTATGATTTCTTATTGTTGATTTAGTCTTCTAACGAAAGATTTAGTGTTAATACATGATAATTAGTTGAAATTATATTGACCCATGCATGATCTATTAAATTTGATTAAGAACCCATGATGAAGCTTATGAACTATGAATTATGAATTTATGAAGATATAAATATTTTTTTAGCAAATTGTTGTATATGATTTGGGGATGCTTTGAAATGATAGTATCAATGCTACTTTAAAAGGATTTCTCACTTACTAATATGATCATGATTGTAGAACGTATTACTCCCATATGGATTCACAATAGTGAAAGGTTTTTCGCATTCATGTTGAATAGTGTTTAAGGAGATATTCTATGTTTTGACCTCAAAAGTGTGGATTGGTATTTATCATTGTTTTCCCTCTGTTAAATTTGACATTTACCTATTATGTTGGGAATTATACTTAGCACCGAGAGGGCTTTGAGGTACATGCTCAAATAGGGTAGTCTCTAGTAGCAACATCTACTTTCAAACTGTGTGCCCTCATACATTAGTCTTAAATGACCTAACTAGCTGATCCACTTTAGTAGAAAATGATACGTACAGATTCTACCTTGGCAAGTAGATTCCTCTTCTTTCGGTATGAGGGATATCTAGATTCCATGAAATAGCTCTCATTGTCTTATTATCGATTAAAGCTAAGATCCAACAAACTATGGTTTCTTCAAAGCTTTTCTTATGTTCTCTAATTCAAATGCATTGACTATATCCCAATATTTTAATGTTTTGCTTCTTTAAGTCTCTAAATATTCAAGAATTATTGTGTCTACATGTTTAAAACTATTCATGTTACCATGTATATTTTATGCATAGTGCGTCGTACTTAGTACATTCCATGTACTAATAAATAGTTGCACCTACATTATCTGATGAATATAGTGTCCGACGCTTCTTTATTGCACACTCATGGCTAGACATCTATTGGTTGCTTCAAGTTATTGTTGATTCCTCATATTCCCAAGACCGAGACACATAATAGTTTTATGTCATTTCCATTTTAGACTTTGTAATGTTATGTATGGGTTACGTCCCAATATATTTACTTATGATGTATTAGATGGCTTATGAATAATTATGTTAGACTTCCCCTTTGTCAAATTGTTTTGATATATTTTATGCTATCTTTTAAAGTCATTATTTATTTTCTCTTGTATGTTGTACGTTAAGTTGATTGTGTAGGGCCTCTTGGGGTCCTATATGTTATGTTACACCTAGGGTATACTTTGGGTCGTGATATTCGAGATCCATAAACAAAATTTGTGTTTGTCTAAGTAGGTTTAATACGATTATGGAAGCAGCGGAAGCGTATGATGCGACTGCTATTAAGTTTTATAGGATGAAAGCGAAGAAAAAATTTCTATTTCACACACCTTCTATTGAATGGCCTACATGGAATAATAGTTCTATTTAATAAGCAAATGTGGTGCTGGCGTTTGAATCACAATTGTCATTTGATCTAATATTTGGAAGCAACTATTCAACATCCTCCGTTGGTGTTCTTATTAGTGGTCTAGGTAAAAATTTGTTTCAAAATCTTAAATTCCATCTTTCTTCTATTGCTTCAGGTGTTCTGTCATTGTATCAATGATGCACTTTTAATTAGTCTATACGAGTTGAAATGATTCATTGCTAAAACGAGTACCATAAAGAGAAGGTGGTGTTCAGTCATGGAGGTGGTGGTGCTTTTATTCCCATAAGCGATGCTTCGTCCTTGATTGATTTTATGGGTAGTGCTAATCGTAAGAACATTGATATTGATCTTAATTATCCAGCGGTACTGGAGGACATGTGAAAGTTGCATGTGTTGATGATCGATGACTTTGCATGTTCTTGGAACTATCCTATTATTTAAAAGTTGTTATGTTGTTAAATTAATGTAATCCCCCCTTTTATGTTTAGTAATTAGGATAGAGTTATAAGGGAAACAAAACAAGAACGATGACGATTTTCTCATCGATATATGTTCACTGTCTTATTTTAATGTCAAAAAAAATCTTATCTTTATGAATGATGACTTCAAACTTATATTTACTATAATTTTAGTGAACATTGGATAAAAAAATTAATATTTTGATCAATTTGGTGTTATATTCACGTGTATCAGTCTAGATTATCTATGTTATATCTTTTGAGCACATATTTTTTTTATATTTTTGTAAATTCAGAATGATTAGCTGATGGGGAATTGATGGAGGAAGGAGTCACAGTATCGGTGGTAGACAGAAGTTTTTATTGTTATATTTTAATGGACTATTTATCCTCTATTTACTTGTATTGAAGTGTATTATCTTATGAGTGTTTTTTTCTTTTTTTGAATTTTAAGTGAATGTGAATGCAGAACGATTAGATGAGAAGCTGATGAAGAAGAAAGTGGTAGTTGCAATGTGGACTAGAATGAAAAGAAACAAATGATTTGACATCTGTGGGTAAATGATAATAGTAATTACTTTGGATAATTGTGCATTTATTCCTACATTTGACTTGCAACGAAAAATTAATAATCTTTTTTACTATTAGGGACGTTGTTTTCATGTCGGCAATCCCTCCACAATTTAATTCACCTAGTGTTATTTACATCTAAGTTAAGAACATGTCTGAATGTAGTTATTAAAATTTTGTAAGGTTTGATGTATAACGAAAATGTTTCTCTAGGATAATTTTTAGTACACCTAAATTCTTTGGTTACAAAGTGTGGGATAAGTTATCCCAAAATTAATGATCATGAATGGGATAAGTTATCCCTACTTGTGGGTGGAATACTAATTCCAGGATAACTTATCCCGAAATAAAAATTTAAAATTGCAATACTACCACTTAAATCCTCTTCTCTACATCACTTATATACATTTATGTTAATATTATGGTCTTATTTGGAAAACGGATTGAAATTATAAATATTATGGTCTTGGCATTACTCCCTTCGTTTAAAGACACGTGACTTACTTTTCTTTTAGTCTGCTTAAAAATGACCTCTTTTTTTTTTTTGTTCGGCAACACTTTAATCGTACTTTTCTTTGATGTTTAAGGCCACAAGATTAAAAGACATTTTGATATATATGACATAACTTTAATTAATTGAGGACCACAAGATTTAAAAGTCTTCTTTATTTTTTCTCAAACTCCAGATCAAATCAAACTAGGTCATTCTTTTTTAAAATGGAAGAAGAAAAAAAAATTTCTAGTAAATATAATATGTGAGAGCGATAAATTATAAAGAAATAAACTCAAGAGTAGAAAATATTTATGGAGCTATCTTAGGCAAAGTTATCAGGTAATATTATTGGTCAGAAACTTTAATGCCTGAGTTATAATTGTGAGGGTATTAATGTATTTGTAATAAAAATTCTATGATAGACAAGTAAAAGGAAGTCATGATACATTTATAGTTTGAAATTGGAGTTAACATTTTATACGATTTCATAATAATAATATTTGCATGTTTGAGTCTTAGTACGATAAAACAGTTCTGACTTCTGCGAAAATGCTATAAATAAATGTTTTGAGTCGTTGCTCTTGAGCTCCCAATTTCGCTATTTATCTTTTGATTGGCATAGGGGTTGCAAAATTAAACCCAACCCACCAAATCTATTTAAGTTTAGGAGATTCTTTACTCGGCCATTCATGAGTTCAACCATTAAAAGTTATTGGCTCATGAGAAATCTTGTCAAGATTTTTTTTTTTCAATTTGATATATTATATATAGTCATAAAAAATTACTAGGTACTAAAATATTTTAAATGACCAAGTAAAACGATTAAGCTTAGTAAAAAATAGGTTGGATTCAATCTTCTCCAGTTATATACCTTATGATCTATCTGCTTTTGGCCCAACCTGTTTTAACCCAAGCAAATTTAAGTTGTGTTGGATCTTGAATTGGTTGTTGTCTTAATCCATTATATAACCTACTCGAAATTGATCCAACCTGTCCAATTATCACTTCTAAATAGGCTGATAACATTGTTTTTGCTTTTGAATGTACAAGAATAAAATCATATATATATGTATATATATATATATATATATATATAAGAGAACTGTATGCCTGCCTACATGGCACCACCACAAAGAAAAATTTCCTTTTAATTTATTTTGTTTCCAAAACTAGCCTTTCTATTTCATGAAACATTGTGATATTTATGAAAAGTTGTGATTTTAGAAGAATTCCCTTTTAATTTATTTATTTCCAAAACTATCTTTTTCCTTTCATGAAAAGTTGTGATATTAATGAAAAATTGAGAATTTAATGAAGAGTTGCAACTTTTATGAAAAGTTGTGACTTTAATGAAAAGTTGATACTTTAATGAAGAGTTGCGACTTTATGAAAATTTGTGACTTTTATGAAAGTTTGTGACCTTTCCGAAGGGTTGCAACATTTTCAAATAGTTGTAACATTTCCAATAAGACACAATAAATATTTATTCACACTACCATTTGTTGTCTATAAATATAGGGATATCCTCTCATTTTAAAACAACAAAAATTTCGAACTTCTTCTTTTTGTTCTTCTTCTTCACAATTGAATATTTGTGTACTTTGCTCTTGTTGAGTGGATCCATGACATCATTGCTTATGTTACAGATCCTGGTATGTATTTTTACAGTCATTAATTTATGTTTATGTTATTAAGGATAAATGATAAGATGTAATAATTTTCATTTTCCTTTACATTATTTAATATTTGTTATTATGTAATCTTGTATGTAAGATAATATAGTGTTTTAGTTTTAATGAATGATATGTTTTAAGTATTATTTTATAAAATGCATGATCTTAAATTTCTGCACAAAGCGCGGGTAATTTTACTAGTATATATATATATGCATATACATATATATATATATATATATATATATATATATATATATATATATAAGAGAACCCTAGGCCTACCTACGTGACGCTACCACTAACAAGGATTCCCTTTTAATTTATTTATTACAAAAACTAGCCTTCCCCTTTCATGAAAAGTTGTGAATTTTAAGAAAAGTTGTGACTTTTATGAAAAGGTGTGACTTTTAGGAAGAGTTGTCACTTTTATGAAAAGTTGTTACTTCTATGAAGAGTTGCGATTTTCATGAAAGGTTGTGATGTTTATGAAAGATTGTTAGCTTTCTTAAGGATTGTGGCTTTTCCAAAAAGTTGTGACCTTTCCGATAAGGCACAATAAGCATTTGTTGACACTAATCTTTGTTGTCTGTAAATAGAGGGATTTCCTTTCATTTTAATACAATGAAAATTTCAAATTTCTTCATCTTCTTCTCCTTCTTCTTTTGCATAGTTAAATATTCATGTACTTTACTCCTGTTCAGTGACTTACTGACACCATTGTTTTTCTATCAATATGTTGTTGAATAAAATCGTTCCATCCTAAGAGGATCTAGTTCTTTAAACCTCAGGTATTAGAGGGTAGTAATTTTCTTAAGGAGACACTGTGCATTCAGTGGACTCGACTGTTTCCTTTCTATTTCATACTATTTTTACATATCCTAGTATTTTTTTTTTACATTTATTAATTTATGCTTATGATATTAATTGTTGTTTTTTAGTACATGTTTTAAACTCTGTTGTTTATGTTTCTGCAAAGTTATTGTATTCATAAAGGTTCTTGAGTATGTGATAATGACAAATAATCAAATTCATGTCAGAATATAGCTAATATTTTTTTAAGAACCTATTTTTCCCATTATTTTTAATGTATGTATATTAATAAAGGATTATTTGCAAGTTAAATGTAATTATTATTTAAGACCGCTTTAAGCGCAGCCAAATTACCTAGTTATCAAATATGACTCTAGGTGATACTAGTGCTATTTAACGTAAATTGGACTTGATTAAATCAACCAAAATTAAGAAACATAAATAGGATTTACTATAACTAATAAAAAGCAAAAAAAATCTTAGCACTCATCATCGCATGTAACCAATATATTATGAAATTTACTTAAATATCCTATATTGATCCAATATTAAACTTAATAAGATGATATTTTAAGGAAACTCTTTTCTAATAGAAATGGAAAAAATTACTTTGAATGAGGAATGGTGTCCTATAGTAAATGCTCTACGAGGTGTATAGTCTTTACCCTTTTCTTTCGGTGGATGAGAGAAGTTTTATTTTCATCTAGGATGTTTAGGTGATGAACTGAACAGTGCATTAGAGAATACACTATTATTATGTAAGTTAGAGGTTTAGAGAAAAATTATGGAGTCTACAAGGTTCAAGTTTAGCAGGACTAAAACAAAATATTTAATGTCTAAATTCAGTAAAGTTGGATAAAGCAGATGTGAAAGTAACACTTTCCACACAAACTATTTCAAAGATAAAAATTGGTACTCAAAGATAGTGGGGACATTGACGATGATGTCACATATCATATTGGGGAAACATAAATGAAATGAAGGTTTGCTTTGTGGAGTTTGGTGTGATGAGAAGCTACAACCTAAACATAAGGGTATGCTTTACCAAGTGGTTAGAACGTCCTTGTTTTATGGGGTGAAGTGCTGGCCAATCATGAACTCATATGTTCAAGAGTTGCATGTTACATATATGTAGATGTTGAGATTGAAGTGTGGGCATACTAGGTGCGAAAATCTTAAGAATGAGGTTATTTTTGAAAAAGGTGAGCGAAACAATATTGAGATTGTTCGGACATGTGAAAAAAAAAAGGATTAGATAATACATTGAGAACGTCAAATTACAAGGAACATGACTTTACATAGGTTAGAGTGGAGGTTGCGTTTTGGGGTACAAGGTTAGTAGGAATGAAGTGTTGTCTTATCGTGCGTAGTTTTTAGCTTTATTAGTTCCTTTCGTACTACTAGTTGTATCCTTGTAGTTATTGCCTTATGTTTTGTGTTTTGTTTTTATTATCACACTATTTTGTTGTTGTTATTGTTTCTTTCTTTCTGATAGAATTTACATTGTTTTTCTTATTCATGCATATGCTTTCTTCATTGTTGCTTCTTCCTTTACTTGAGTTTGATGCACTTTAGCCGATGAAGTTTCAGAAACAATCTCTCTACCTTATTAAGGTCAGTTATAATGTCTGTGTATACTCTATCCTCCTCTGATTCTACCTATTTAAATTTTACTTGGTATGCTATTGTTGTTGTTGTATCTGTATCACTTTATACGATGACTATAATTAGTAAATGTGTGCAGGTTGAAATGATCAAACACTAACATTAAGTATTATTAATTGGTTTTTAAAGTATACTTAAAACAACAAGTGAAACATTAAATTAATAAAGCAATAATCGACATTGATAAACTTAACATATTTATTAGCATGTTGGTCGGCATGATTTTCTAGCAACAGCCGCCCAAAAAAGTAAATATTACGTGAGTTTGATAGATTTAAATTAGAGAAATTCAAAGTAATGACAAGTACAGAATAAAAATCCTATTGGAATATGAATATATTTAAAGTTAAATGCTAAAAAAACATGTGGTTATGTTAAATAAAATTATGTATATCATTTTCATTTTTAGAGTCTTAAAATTTTCATATAAAATATTAAGAGAAGAATAAAAATAATATATAAATTATCTTAATTTTTCAGATTCATATTTGAACTTGTCCAATTTTACCACTTGAACAATCTAACGCCTCAGACTTCAAGAAAGGGCTAAAAGGGGAAATTTGCGCAAGTCCACGAAACGAAAATAGACCATGGACCCTTCACGACATCTTAGACGGTCAATGTAGGGGACCACGGTCCATTAAGGATGTCATGAGTGACCATCGAGGACTACCCTGGGGGGGGTCACCTAGACGGAGCCTTAGACAGCCCGTGGTGACTTGGAGGGCCCGTCTAGGGGTCCGTACAAGTCACCCAATCAAGGAAGTTGCACCCAAGTCAGGTCTTGAGTGTTGGGGAAACTTCAAACGAATATATTTGTTAGCACAAAATGAATTTTGTTGCCCAAAATCTATCATATTAAAATTCTTTGAGTCCTCTTTCCAACGCCACAAAGTTTGCCTAATTTTGAACCTGGAGTAATAAGTTATGCTCGTTTTAGTAAAGCCTTGTTAAGGAGAGCATCTTCATGACCCACTTGATGGGTTGTGGTGCTCTAGATGGCCCGTGAAACCTATCTTGAAGTCACTTCATCAGTTTTTAAGTGAGGTTTCACTCCAAAGTCACCTGTTAAGCACCATGAACGTCTAAACGTTCCGTGAAGCTCCACACGGACCGTGAAGTCATCCATGAAGGGGACTTTCCATACATAGAGTTTAGGATCAACTTTAAATGACCATACATTTAAAACAAAATGAATTAGGTGGTCCATGATCTATCAAATTAAAGTTCTCAAAGTCCTCTTTCCAACACCACCAAGTTTCCTTAATTCCAAGCTCAGAGATAAAAGTTATGCCCATTTTAGTGAAGTCCTATCAGGTAGGGCATCTTCACAAGCTGCTAGACGGGCCTTGTTTATCATGATGGCCCGTTAAGCCAGTCTTGAAGTCACCTCGGCAGCACTACAATGCATTAGTCATTTCCTCTATGTGTTTGGTGCTTAAACTAGGTTGTTTATTGCTTAAACTACGTCTTTTTACTCAGTCTAATCTTAATAAACTAGTCAGAAACTACCTAAAATTCTTATTCTCCTAAAATCATCTAACTTAGAAAGAGACGACGGTTTCTCCCAACAACAAGTGAGATTTCACTAGTCGGTTCCTTTCACCCCTTAGGTCCCTAGAGTTCAGTCAGCTCTTTGATTCTTCATAGTTTATTTAGACCTAGGGTTTCTAAAACCTTAGAGATTCATTGTGTTTTAGCTACTATTATTTTCATAGTCTAATTAGCATGTTTCTTTGAAATTTTGCATAGTTCCAAGTATAGAAATAAGTACTCAAGCTTACATTGATCATCAATACTCATAAATTCTACTTGCTAGACAAATCAGTCAAAAGATCATGCTTTATATTTCTAATGCCAGACCTTTCAGTTTATTTATGTGCATTCCCTGATAGTATGTCTGTATTTTGAGGTACAGAGTACTTCGATGCATTTTAGCTTTTCATTCAATTCGGAGTAGACTTAGCACTGACTTAGAATAGGGTTCAGCATACCTTCAAAGTCCTAGAACTACGTGCCAACGTAGGTTGAAAATTCCCCTCTGTTGGTCACAAGTTTTAAGTGATCACGCCATAGCATGCCTCTTTACCCATGGCAAGATATATTGGGTCCTCTCAATGGGACAAATACATCAGACTCCATGTTTAGCTCATGTGGTTTATGTTAGTTAATAGTAGCTCTGACAGTAATACTTTCATTGCATTGGCCATGTTATTAGTATTTAGTTTAGCATATCATCAACATGATTAGTGCCTGGTCCTTGCATTTAGCTTACTTTTTCAGTTACACTTTAGTACATTCCATTTCCATGCTCATTATTATATTGCTCAGTTATATAATTGTTTAGCTTAGTATCTATATCTTGTATATTCAAAGTACCGCACATACTTTGTGCTTTGTCATTTTATGATGCAAGTTCAGGCACTCAACATCCATCATACGCTTAGTTTAATTTCGAGCCTATACTCAGCAGCTTCAAAGGTGAGTCCTTATTGTTCGAGGATGTTTGTTTATGCTTGGTTTTGTTAATTTATTTTTAGTATTTTTAGAGTTAGTTGGGGACTTGTCCAGGCAGCTCATCAGTAGTACAAGCTTCCAAACATACAGGCAGTATTCAGTTGTTTGGGATTCACTTCCACTTGACATGTTCAGAATTGTTAATGGTTAGGAGTCCTTAGTTTTAGAGTCATTTATTAGTTATTCTTCTGCTTATCTTTTTATCTATTCAACATGCTTGTGATATGCCAGACTCAGGGTTAGCGTGGGGTCACTCGTGATCGTAGGTCCTGTGTTACCTTTAAGGGGTAGTCTCAAGGAGTGACAAAATTGGTATCCGAGCATTAGGTTTAAGACTCCTAGGATTTCTGAAAGCCACACTAAGTAGAGTCTCATTCATGTGTGTGAAGCGCACCACATCTATGAGGGGGAGGTTACAAAATGTTTTACAAAAAGCTTTACTTTATTTGCTATTCTTATTGTATGTGAGTTATGATTCAATTTCCCCTTTCTAATCCATCGTTATGTGTTTCATATCATGCTTCCTCATAGAACTAATACACGAATGTTAATGTACGCAATACTAACAAAGTTCTTCAATCCCTGGACCATGAGGTCACAAATGCAGAGTTTTGAAATGCTATCCAGCTTTTGGCACAGATAGTTGCCAAACAGAACAATTAGCAGGCTCAGTTCCTTCAGACCCCAATGGTAGATCTACTACAACCAGGGTTTGAGACTTTCTCTATATGACTCCGCAAGAGTTTCTAGGGTTGAAGCTTTAATAGGAACCCAAAACTTCATTGATGAGGTTAAGAAGATTCTTGGAGTAATGTAAGTGAATGATACATAGAGTGTTAAATTCTAGGATGTGGCTTATATATCGTTCACGTAATGGAAGGAAAACAGGGGTGAGAATATAGCTCATATGACATGGGAGTGTTTTATTGGAGCTTTTCTTTATAGGTTCTTCCCGAGAGAGTTGAGAGAGGCAAAGGCTCAATTGTTTAGGAACTTGAAGGAGGGCTCAATGTCAGTCCAAGAATACAGACTGATATCAGCTCTCCAGGTATGCTCTACATACGGTTACTGATTCGAGCGCACAAATGAGAAAGTTCTTGTATGCAGTATCCGATCTAGTAAAGACCGAGTGCAGGAATGCTATGCTCTTAGGGGATATGGATATCTCTAGACAAATGATACATGCTCAGCAAAATGAGGAAGATAAGCTTAGGGAAATGGCTAAGGAAAATAAAAAGGCTAAAATAGGAAATTATGAGTACTTTCCGCAAAGTTCGGGTGGTAGAAATCTCTCATAATATCAGCAGAGGTCTACAACCCCATCGCCTTCATCAGTTTGTGCTCCACCCCCTAGGCTTCAACAGGATCAAAAAGGTAAGGCATCAGGAACAAGAATTTCCCTACTTGTCCAAAGTGTGGTAAGAACCATCCCTCGAGTGTCATGTAGGTAGGGAAGGGTGCTTTGGGTGTGGTCAGTCTGGCTATAGGTTGAAGGATTTTCCATCTACCAGGCAGTGGCAAGAAGGTAAAAACAATAGGACTCAATCTATAGCTCTAGTAACACTTGCAGGTCGCCCAACTCAGAAGGTATAGGTGGCAGTCAATGCAAGAACATGTTCTATGCTCTCCAGGCTCACATGGACAAGGAAGGTTCTCTTGATGTGGTCACTAGTACGTTACGAGTGTTTCATTTTGATTTTTATGCACTATTAGCTCTAGTGGCTACACTGTATTTTGTAACTCCCTATATAGCAGTAAAATTTGGTGTTAATCTAGAAACTCTCTCAGAACCCTTCTCAGTCTCTACTCAAGTTGGTGACCCAATTATAACTAGAAGGGTATACAAAAATTGTCATTTCACAGTCTCTATGAAAGTCACTTCAGCAGATCTTGTAGAGTTAGAAATGGTAGATTTTGATATCATTATAGGCATGGATTGGTTACATTCATGTTATGCCTCAGTCAATTGTAGAACTAGAATTGTTCTGTTTCAGTTCCCAAACTAGCAAGTCTTAGAATGGAAGGGTAGTAGCTCAGTGCCTATAAATCAATTTAGGTCTTACTTTAAGGCCAGGAAGATGATCTTTAAAGGGTATATCTATCATCTTGTTCCGACTAAGGATTCAAACTCTGAAACCCCAAGTCTTGAGTCAATCTTGGTAGTAAATGATTTTCCCATAGTGTTCCCAAAAAATCTTCCTAGAGTTCCTCCAGAAAAGGAAATTGTCTTCAGAATAGAACTCCTTCCAGATACCCTTCCTATTTCGATTCATCCTTACAGAATAGCTCCAACTGAGCTTAAGGAATTGAAGGAACAATCGAAAGACATTCTAGATAAGAAATTCAACACACACAGTATCTCTCCATGGGGTGCTCTAGTGTTGTTTGTGAAAAAGAAAGACAGTGCTCTCAGAATATGCATTGACTATCATCGATTGAATAAAGTCATAATCAAGAATAAGTATCCCCATCTATGGATTGATGATTTATTCAACCAACTTTAGGGTGTTGGTTGCTTTTCTTAGATAGACCTTAGATTCGGCTATGATCAGCTCGGAGTCCGGGATAGTGACATCCCAAAAACAGCCTTAAGAACTCAGTATAGTCATTATGAATTTGTAGTTATGTCTTTTGGACTAAGAAATGTTCCTGCACCTTTCATGGACTTAATGAACATCATTTCAAACATTATTTGGACTTATTTTTCATCGTCTTTATTGATGATATCCTCATTTATTTTTAGAGTAAGGAGGAGCATGCGACTCATCTGAGAGTTGTCGTGCAGACTCTCAAAGATCGCCAATTATTCACTAAGTTCAGCAAATGTAAATTTTGGTTACAGTCTATCCCTTTGCTTAGTCATGTGGAATCCAGTAAAGGGATCTGAGTGGATTATCATAAAATTGAGGCAGCACAACACAGACCCAAACCCACCTCCCCAACTAATATCAGAAGTTTCTTGCATTTGGCTAGCTATAACAAGATACTTTTTTAAAGGATTTATATGCATAGCTTCTCCATTGACCAAGTTTATTTAGAAGAAGGTCGAATTTCAATGGTCAGATGAATGAGAGAAAAGTTTCTCAATACTAAAGACTAGGTTGACTATAATTCCTGTCTTGACTCTACTAGATGGTTTAGATGTTTATGTGATTTATTGTATTGTATACAGGGTAACCCTAGGTTGTGTGATGATGGTGCAAGGCAAGGTTATAGCTTACATTTCTAGACAACTTAAGGTTCATGAGAAAAACTACCCGACTCATGACCTCGAGATTGCAGTCGTAGTACTTGCCCTAAAGATTTGGAGAAATTACTTGTATGTTTTTTATGTTGATGTGTTCAAAGATCATAAGACCCTCTAGTATGTGTACACCCCGAATAATTTGAATCTTCGTTAGAGGAGATGACTTGAATTCCTCAAAGAGTTTAACATGAATGCGCTTTACCATCCTAGTATGGCCAATGTAGTGGTTGATGCTCTCAGCAGACTGTGTACGGGTAGTGTAGCGCATGTGAGAATGAAAACAAAGAGTTAGCCAAAGATATTCACCAGCTTTCTCCCTTAGGATTTTTCCTTAGGACACATTAGATGTTGGTGTGATAGTTCACAATTTGTCATAATCTTCATTGGTAAAGGAGGTTAAGGAAAAATAAGATAATGATCCTATATTAATTTAGTTTCAGGCGCATTTCATCAGTAGAAAGGTGAGATTTTCTCTTAAGGGGAGACAGTGTGTTTCTTCCATAGTCGCTTATGTGTTCCTAATGGTTGAGTTGAGGCACCAGATCCTTACAAAAGCTCATAAATCTAAGTATTCTATTCATCCAGGTGCCACTAAGATGTACCGTGATCTATGAGAAGTATTTAGGTGGAATGACATGAAGAAGGACATAGCAGACATTGTGGCTAAGTGTCGTAACTGTCTACAAGTTAAGGTAGAACATTTGAAACTACGATGTATGACCCAAGAGATTAGAAATCCTACATGTAAGTGGGAAGTGATAAACATGGACTTCATAATAGGTTTATCTTATACTCACAAAAAGAATGAATCCATTTGAGTGATTGCGGACAAAGTCACTAAGTCCGCTCACTTCTTAGCTGTCAAGACTAAAGATTCAGTGGAGGACTATGCCAAACTCTTTATCAATGAGATAGTGGGATTACATGGGGTTTCCTTGTATATCATTTCAGATAAAGGTCCTCAATTCACCTATCATTTTTGGAAATTATTTTAAAATGGTCTTTGTACTCAAGTAAATTTAGGTACAGCATTGCATCTACAGAACGATGGTCAGGCAGAGTGTACCATTCAGACCTTAGAGGACATGTTGAGATCTTGCGTAATCAATTTCAAGGGTATTTTTCATGATCACCTACCTCTCATAGAGTTCAACTATAATAATATCTTCTATTCTAGTATTTAGATTGTCGCGTATGAGGCAATATATGGGCGTAGATGCAGATCCCCAATTTTCTTACTTGAAGCAAGTGAAGCAGCCTTGATTTGGCCAGATATGGTTCATAAGGCAATGGATAAAGTTCATCTCATCAGAGATAGACTAAAGACAGCTCAGAGTCTGCAGAAGTTCTATACAGATGTGAGAAGAATGTAATTATAGTTCTAAATTGATGATTGGGTTGTCCTGAAGGTGTCACATATAAAGCGGGTGATGAGATTTGGCTAGAAGGGAATTCTCAGTCCTAGATATGTAGGTCTTTACAAAATCTTGAAAAGGGTTGGGAATGTGGCTTATGAGTTCAGAGTTTCCAGCAGAACTAGTAGCGGTTCATCCAGTCTTTCACTTTTATTTGTTGATGAAGTGTGTAGGTGATTGATGAGTCCATGATTTGTACTTATTAGGGCTTTATTTGTATAGGTTTAGTATCCTCAAATGCTTATTTTATGTAAATAACTGATGTAAAATCCTTGATTTTCGTGTATTTGGATTGAAGAACAAAGCAAGGACACTAATTTGCAAAAAGAACGGAGCGAGCTAACAGAAGGAAGAAAAGAGAGTATGGTGATCGCCAAGTCCATTTGGTGAGTCGTTGAGTCGCCAGTTGACCGCCTAAAGTTCCAGTGTGCCAAGCCTTGCAGGATAAAATCAAGTCAGCAAAAGAAAGGAGCATTCAGCGGATCACCAAGAGGTTCCCGATGCAGTGTTAGATCACCCAATGTTATAGACCTTGAGGATGCTGAAGACCAAGGCAAGAAGGCGATGGAATGGACCAAAGGGCGGATCACAGAGTTGATCAGTAAGACTCACTTACTGCACCGATTGACCCTTCACAACATATTTTGGTGACTATAAATATGTTTCTAAACATTTAATTTAGGATCTATCATTCATTATTACATCTTTTGAATTAATTGAAATCTGAACTTTGAGTTTTGAGACAAGTTTTCCTTATCTTTGAAGAATTGAAGTTTTCCATTTTTGAGAAATCAGATGTGGGTCTTTGAGATTCTTTAATTTAGACCTTTGTAAAGATGAAATCAATCTTACCCAGTTGATGAAAACTTAATTTGGTAACAATTTTTATCTTTTTATGATGTCTAGCTAAAACCCTAATTCTTGGGTGTGATTATGTCATTATGGGTATTGCTAATTGTTTGTTTAAATGTTGTTTAGAAGTGATTTCAATCATTAAATGTGGTTTAATTTAAATAATTTTAGTTGCAAATGCAGTTCTACCTTCGTGTTTTTGGCTTGCTCTAAATAGAGGTTTTTAATCCAAGGTTATTGAGTGATGGTCAGTGGGTATTGGGTTTTCATGGGTTCAGCTCAAGAGAATGAATCCTAAACCCTTTCCAAAACATTCAGCTCGAGAGAGTGGATGGACTAAAGTGTAGGTTGTTGTTATTTTCATGCTTGTTGATGTTCAATAGAAATCAACTTGATTCAGGGTAAATTGTTCGATAGTAAGTTTACCTCCTCTATAGTCTGTCTTATTCACTAATTCACAGCTATTTCCTAACAATTGCACTTACCTATTTTTCTACATTAGTCTGTAATCGAATCACAGCCTTTGATTTAGTTCATTCACTTTCTCGAGCTGAATGTGTGGAAAAGGGTTTAGGATTCACTCTCTCGAGCTGAACCCATGACAACCCAATACCCACAGACCATCGATTCAATAATTTTGGTTTAAAACCTCTCTCTTGATCAATCCAAAAACATGAAGTTAAGATTGTATTGGCAACTACAACCCATTAAATTCAACCACAATTATTGAACGAAATCACTTTTAAACAACAAATAAAGTATCAATTAACAATACCCAGCAGCTAAATCAACTAAAAATCACATAGTCACACCCCAATAATTGGTGTTTTATCTAGACATAGTAAAAAAGTAAAAATTATTACCAAGTTGTGTTTCCATCAACTAGGTAGGATTGATATTGTCTTTACAAATGTCTAAGATAAAGAATCTTTAAGACCCACTTACAATTTCATAGAAATGGAAATCTTCAAATCTTCAAAGCTAAAGAAATAGTCTCTCTATTCAGTTCTAAGCTCACAACTTCAAAAACAGAATAATATATGATTCCACACAAAATCAGATACTAAGCTAAAAATTTAAACAAGTATTTATAGTTGTCAAAAAGTGTGCTGCGAAGGTTCAGTCGATGCAGTTAGTCGGGATTATCGATCCAATCGGCAATCCACCCTTTGGTCATTTTCATCGCCATTTTACTTTTGCCTTTAGCATCTTTAGGCTCTGTAACTTTAGGCGATATCGCACTGCATCGTGGAACCATTTGGTGACTCGTCGACTACTCATTTTTCTTGCCAACGAGATTTTCTCCTTCGGGGCTTGGCACTCTGGAACACTAGGCAGGGCCAAGGTCATTCAGCGATTTGCCCAATGGATTAGGAGATCCTCAGGCCTTCTTTTCTTCATCTTTTCAGCTGCCTTATTCCTTTTTTGCTCATTAGTGTCCATGCTTTGTTCCTTAGTTGAAATACCTGAAATTCAAGGATTTACATAAATTATTGGCATAAAATATACATTTGAGGATACTAAATCTATTAAAATAAAGCCTTAAATGAGTCCAAATAGTGGACTCATCAACACCCCCAACTTAAACTTTTGTTTGTCCTCAAGTAAAACTCAAGTTCAGCAGCTCAGAAAGGGTTTCTCAAAAAGTGCTACACAAGACTCAATCATGAATGCACACAGCAAGACTCAACTTACTCATGCAAGTATAAATTGTGCACTCAAAGACTTATTTTGTGACTTACCATTATCAAAGGACCTTAAACTCACATTACTTGCTTCAAATGCAAGTTCAAGCTCAACAAAGGTACTCAAATGCCCTCACAAAAAGAAAAATTTCATATTTACACACAATGGTTAACAATTTAAAGTTTCAGAATCAAATGCAATGCTCACACTCACAAAGATTAACACAATGTACGATTTCACCCATAGGTTTGCCCGTATTTTCCAGCCACCATTTGGTTCAGCTCACTCATGATCAAAAAGGCCTTTTCAAGGCTTGTAATGGGTTTGACTGCAGAGGTATGGTTATTTAGGCTCAATATATATAGTTCTCATTAAATGTAGTGTGAAAAACACTTCCTTTCCTTTTCTTAATCATTTTTCATTTGTACTTACAAGTCATCCCATTATTCACTTTCCATGGACTGTTGGAAACCCATTTCTTTTTGCATTTTCACAACTTTATTCTGCAACTTTTTCTTTTTCATTTTTTTGTATGGAGGGGTTCCATTTTTCTCAAAACTTGTGTAAAAGGGGACTTTCTTGCACTCCTTGATTTACCTTGTCTTTTAACCACACCCCCAACTTAGGCTTTTACCCTAAGTTGGAAATTCCAACACACCACAAATCATGAAGATTATGGGTAATGGATCATTAAAGGTCACTATGTTTTCATCAAGTTTCTTCCAAGAAAAGGTTAAGGCACAAAGGGTGTTCAAAAGGGCTTCACATAGTCACAAGGTAGGCCACAAAAAGAGGTATAATGTTAAATTGTTTCACACTCTTTAAATTTTTCTAACATCATATCAAGAGATTGCATCACTTAGTCAACGGGACAAACGGGGCAAATTCTAGATGTCATCACACATGGTTCACGGTAAGCTCATCACAGAAGGCATTGACACCATATTCAAACAACACTCCACACTTTTGCTAGTGTGCAATGTTCATCACAAGAGACTCCATTCGATACTTGGCTAGTCACAACGATATGCAAAGAGTTCACATATTGTCTATGCAATTTCATTTGGCCTTATCGTAGAAGCACATTCATTTTTGTTTGATTATGAGCACTATTCAAGTCATCGGTATTGATCAAAACCGATACTAAAATTTGCAAAAGAACGGCCATATTCAACACAAACAAGGGGTGGCAAATTTTTTTGGAAGGGTGAAAAATTATTTACAATTAAAATCACGGAGCTACAAGATCAAACCTTTCACAAAAAGTAGTGTACAACACAATTTCAGCTCAAAAAAATCAAATATATAAACAAAACATCAATATTCAAAAAAAGTCACATAAAAGATGGGCCTCACCCCACCATAAATAAATTCATTTGTCCTTAAATGCAAATAAAAATATCCAAAAGTTAAAATAAAGTGAGAGAGAGGGAGATAAATAGGGGATCCTGTCTATACAGTCGTTACATCTATCTGGGCATCAGTGCCTAGTGCATCAGTCTGGACTCGGGCATCAATACCCGAAGTCACCTCAGAAGGAACTGCAGTACCAGACCCACTAGGAGTTTCCATGGACATTTCGGTCATGTATGGATCACCGACTGCATAATCGTCTCCTCAAGATCTGAAAAGTCCCCATATATTCTCTCCTCCTGTATCTCTATCTACTCCTCGTCGATCTCAGAATCCAACTCATCAACTATCTCATCCCTGTGTACATCTCTGGTGGTTGTCTGAGGAATCTCTAAAGTCTCAGGAGCGTCTAAATCATCTGCAGCCTCCAGTAATGAAGTGAAGTTGGTAGACTTAAGATAGTCTGTGTCCTTCCTCAAGTCTGCTACCACGGCATTTAAAGCCGTAACCTCGGAGGTCTCCCCCTGCCTGCTCTCGTAAGTTGTGATTCTAGTAGCAAGATCATCAATAGAAGCCCAAAGAGGGGTCAGAGCAGCCAAAATAACGGTCTCAATCATTAAAGGAACAAATCTCTCTAATCGAGTTGCCCTCACGTCAGCTGAATGGGCTAGATGTCCCATCTTCAGGATCATTGCCTGAGTTATCTTGGTCTGGTGGAAGGAAGTAGAGGTACCTAGAGCTTGTGATAAGAGGAAGGAGAGGCAGAAGTACCTAAAGGCTCGGAGGCTGAAGTAGGCACAAAGGTCTCTACAAGTATAGAATCAACATCAACCTCCGGGGAAGTATCTATCGGAGTTTCTCTCCTCTTAATCAGCATCCTCACGAGTGTACTCGGCCTCAATACGCCGAATTAGTGATTACGACTAGAATGAAAAGGAAGTCTGCCTCTGTTTGGCCCTCATGGCCATCTCCTGCTCAATAAAGAGTCCCATGTTGATACTCCTTCAGGATATGAAAGACCCAAGGCATGCTGTCTTAGGATGGCAAAGGATAGACTCATTTTGAAATGGCATGATCTGCCATCTTAGGATGGCAGAGAATAGACTCGTTCTGGGATGGCATGATCTTATTGTTGATAAAGCCAAACCAGAACCGAGCAGCAATACTCAAGTCCCTCTCCAGTTCGATCCACCTCATGGTGGTGTCGAAAATCAAAGGTGCCAGACAACCCTTCAAATGATCTAAGAACTGAGCAACATGCAATCCATCATAAAGGTGCATAGAGTGCATAGCTCTACCTAGTACAATGTTTATGTACTCACTATTGTACCCAACTTCCATTTTCCGTACCATGACAAACTTCACCAGTCTGAACTAGCACGCCTTTTTCTTGCTCTTTAGGACCAAGTCACTGTAGGCTGTATTGAACTCCCGAACCCATGAAGGAATGTAAGGGCCTCAGGGCCTGGTAAACTGATCAAACCTATGGTAGTTGAGGGTATCCCTCACTTCTGAGCATTTTCCCTCCAGGCCCACTGTGGATAACATCTTCTCCTTAAGGATGGTTTGCAAACCATCGCCTTTCAATCTATTGAGAAGCCTAGGAATAGGGATCATTGGTGGCACAGGAGCCACGAGAGGTGCCGATTCTAGCACTGAGTCTGCTGATGTGCGAATTAGATGGACTCTAGCTGAGTCAGGGGGAGAACTGGATCGGAGCTCAAGTCGTCGGGACTGTAGAGGCTGGTCATCCTCAGGCTCAGATAAAGCAGCCTAGAAACCAGTAGTCACCCTATCAAATATGGGCCTCTTGCCCTTGCCTTTGTCATCTGGATGAGGCTCTTGTCTCCCCTTCTTTGGAGTTTTTTATCCCCCTTCATTTATAGTGATACCCCGTACTCTTTTCCGGGGTGGCATGCCTATGTTTGTCCTCACCATATCTGAAAAACATCACAAAAAAGTTAAAAATAAATCGATTAAATTCACAGTAAAAATTGCAGAAAGACTAGTCGATCCAGTTGGGGAGTCGCGACTCACTTTGGCCAGCCAAATAGGGCTTGCCGAAAAGATTGGCTCTAGTACTTTAGCAAGTCGATGATAGGAAAGGTCTTTCGGCAAGCAAGGGCTAACCCGCTGAAAGTTACAGTGCAAAAAGGACTCAAGGTGCAAACAAAGGGCAATCAAGAAGACTTTTGGCAAGTCGTTGAGTTCCTTCGGTGACCTCAGGCTTCTCATCGAAAGTTACATAACCCAACATCAATTAAAGTCCCATGAAATTAAAAGAGAGATGGGGACCTTCGGTGAACCGCCAAGTGGTTCGGCAAGCTCGACCTAGCTCACCAAACGACCCAACGTGCTTCCATTCAACCCAACTTCCCGAATTCAATCCCACAACCCCCAAAAACAAAATCAAAGCATGAACTAGTCAAATTAAAGCAAGACCCATAACACCCATTACCCCAAAAATACTCAGACTTCTCTTGGTTTTGCAAAATTTGGCTAATTGACGACTTTTACCCTTAAGAATGACATCACCTGTTCTATCATTGGGAAAATTAAGTCGTTTGGCACAAATACGGGCTACTCAGACTTCACCCAACTAAACTAAACAACATGCAAGCACAACCCCACAAAATTTAATTCATTTTAAAGCATAAGAGAATAAAATTTCAACACTCAAAACATTATGGGCAAGATTATCAAATCAAATCAAGCATTTGAACATTCTAATCCTATCAGAGAGGCCGAACACACTTCAACAAGATAACATTATTGCAAATGAGTACAACTTCTATCAAAATAAACTTGGGGTCCAAAAAACCAACCTTTTATTCTGATTAAATTGATATTGAAATGCTAGGCAGCAAAGTATTCCCAATCCCAATCATAAATCAACAACTAAAATACTAGTAGAAATGCAAAAGTTTAGAAACTAATGTGCGGGTGTGAGTTTGGGAAGTTAAAAAGTGAGGGAAAGTGAAGAGTTTCAAAGTTTAAACCTTTGGCCTTTTAAAAATAGTCTAGCTCTCACCCATTCGGCGACATTAGTCATACTCGCTGAACCACTTGATGACACGCCGAGTGGTCAGTTACCTCGCCGAGTTTTACAGGGCCCTCAATTGATTTGGGGGTCCAAACGGCGGTATGGATCGCTATCACCAACCTGGTTGGTGAATCGCCAATAATTTCCTGGGTTCGTTGAGTTTTATAGACTCCAATGTAAAATTTTATTGAGACCAATAGTGGTCTGGGTCGGGATCACCGACCTCTTCGGCACTACGCCAACTGCAGCTTTTGCTCGCCAACCTGCACTTTTCAACAACTTTCCCACTTCAACCTACACAAACAACACACCATTATTTCTTAAAGGAAAAAAAACGATAAGGGGTCTTGGGTTGCCTCCCAAGAAGCGTCTTAGTTAACGTCATGGTGAGACGCAAGTCCACACTCAAACCTCAACCTTGCATTGACCTTAGTGTCACTAGGTAACCCCTCATTATGCTGTGAGTAGAGACAGGATATCATTTGGTTTATCTGGGTGTCTTGTAGCTGAATAATCATGGAATGAGAGGTTGTCATCTGATTAAGCATTAAGGCATTCTCTTTTATCTCATTAAACACTCTGTCTTATTCTTTGATTTTGTGTAGAATAAGTGAGAGGACCTTTTTATTTTGTCCACCCCCTTGTTGTTTCATCTTTTGACACTCATAAGGGGGAGGTTCTTTCTTTTTGGACCTTGCTTCCAACTTCATGACCTTCTTAGACAAGACATCCATTTGAGTCAACAATGTGGCCAATTATTGGTCTTTCTTTGTTTCCTTATTGGTTTTAATCATGCCATCCAGGAGTTGGGCTACTACTTCATAAGGTTGTTATATCAAACAACCTTCAAAAAGTTGATCAACGACACTTCCATTTTTGATACAAAGACTTCTATAGAAGCACTCCAGTAGCAATTTATCTGGTATTCCATGATTCGGGTACTGCTGCAATAATGCCTTAAATCTCGGCCACATCTCATGAATAGACTCACCCTCCAATTACTTGAACGGTAGGAGGTTATCCCTAAGATTAAAAAAATCTCAAAAGGGGTGGTTCATTTGGTCACGAGTTTCACCATTCACACTCAATTTTCCTGTAACACAAACACACAAAACAAAACTAAAATTAAGTAAGTATAACTATAACTAACAAGAACAAAATTCAACTTAACTAAAAATTTTCAACTAAAACCACTCCCCGGCAGCGGTGCCATTTTGATGAGGAACGCTATCAAAGATACTTCATCCAATACTAAGCATCACCAATTGTTCAATAGTAATATAACCCAACTAGTGAGTTGGGGTCAAGTCCCAAGGGAGCGGCTCGCAATTGAGAATCAATTGGCAAGTAAGAATATGCTCTACTCAATCATAGCTAAAAAGATTTACAAATAAAAGCATGGTTTAAATTATATGTGACACAAGTGTCAAATATGAAGGGGGTTTGTTTGTATTATCAACTGAAACAACAAATAACGCGAAAAATACAAATATGGAAACAAGATTCTTGGGATGTGATTGGATTATAGGCTAAGGTAAACAACCGGGTAATTGTAATTAATAGTAAATAGCTGTAAATTGGTGAATAAGCTAGACTTTAGTGGGGGTAAACTTTCTCTCAAACAATTTACCCCAAATCAAATTGGTTTCTCTTGAACACCAATAACCAGCAATGAAGCACAACCTTCGCTTTAGTCCATTCACACTCTCGAGCTGAATGTTTGGGAAAGGGTTTAGGATTCACTCTCTTGAGTTGAACCCATGATAGCCCAATACCCACAAACCGTCGGTTTAGTAATTTTAGTTTTTAAACCTCTCTCTCGAGCAAGCCAAAAACAAGAAGTTAATATTGTATTTGCAACATCAACACATTAAATTCAACCACAATTACTAAACAAAATCTCTTTTAAACAACAAATAAACTATCAATTAACAATACCGAGTAGTTAAATCTACCCATAATCACATAATCAAGAATTGGGGTTTTATCTAGACATAGTAAAAAAGTAAAATCGTTACCGAGTTGTGTTTCCATCAACTAGGTAGGATTGATATTGTCTTTACAAAGGTCTAAGATGAAGAATCTTCAACATCCACTTCCAATTTCTTAGAAATGGAAATCTTCAAATCTTCAAAGCTAAGGAAATATTGTTTCTCTATTTAGTTCTAAGCTCACAACTTCAAAAACTGAATAATAATATGATTCCACACAAAATAAGATACTAAGCTAAAAATTTAAACAAGTATTTATAGTTGTCAAAAGGTGTGCTGCGAAGGTTCAGTCAACATAGTTAGTCGGGATCGCCGATTCAACCGGCGATCCACCCTTTGTGTATTTTAATCGCCATTTTTCTTTTGCCTTTATCATCTTCAGGTTCGGTAACTTTGGGCGATGTGGTACTACATTGCGAAACCATTTCACAATTCGCCAACTGCTGATTTCTCTAGCCGACTAGATTTTCTCCTTCAGGGTTTGGCACTCTGGAACATTAGGCGAGGCAAAGGCCGTTCAGCGATTCACCCAATGGATTAGGCGATCCTCAAGCCTTCTTTTCTTCGTCTTTTCAGCTGCCTTCTTCATTTCTTCTCATTAGTGTCCAGGTTTTGTTCCTCAGTCCAAATACCTAAAATTCAAGGATTTACATGTGTTATTAGCACAAAATATGCATTTGAGGACACTAAATCTATTAAATTAAAGCCCTGAATGAGTCCAAATTATGGATTCATCAGTCACTCCTACATCCTCCACTAATATCCGGCGTATAGAGGCAGATCTAAAGAAGGACATGGACTACTTGAAGTCTACTGACTTCACTTCATTATTGGAGGCAGCAGATGATGTGGATGCCCAGCCCAGTTCTGAGATTCCTCCGACCACCACCGGAGATGTACAACAGGATGACATAGCAGCTGATGAGTTGGAGGCAGAGACAAATGAGGAGCAGATAGATGTGAGGGAGGAGTGCATATATGGAGTGCCGGATCTGGATGAGACAATTGTACAGTCAGTGATCCAGACATTGCTGATAAAGGCATCCATGGCAGCCCCTAGTGGATCTAGTACAATTGATGTGACTCCGGGCACTATGGCCCAAGATTAAAATGTTGCACCGAGCACTGATGCCCCAACAAATGGAGAGACTGTGTAGACGTGCCTTTTCTTTACCTTCCTCTCTGTATTCTTTTGTTAATTTTTGGATGATTGATTTCATTTGAGAACAACTTTCTTTTTGTTTGTGGTGGGGTGAGTTATTTCCATACCTACCTCTTGTGTTGAAGACATTTTATGTAGATATTAGGTTTTGTGCTATATATTGTGTTTTGACATTGTTTTTGTGGTTGTTTGAGCTTGTGGCTCCCTATTTTGAATGTAAATGATTTTTGGACCCTTCCAAAATATTTCGCCACCTCCTGTGTACTTAATCATGGTTGTTCTTGTAAAAATTTGAGTGTCGGTTGTAATCAATACCAATTACTTGAATAGTGCTCTTCATCGAACAAAAATGAATGTAGCTACGATGAGGCGAAATGAAGTTGCATAGGCAATAGGTGAACTCTTTGCATCTCGTTGTGACTAGCCAATTATCAAATTGAGTCTCTTGGGATTAGTGTTGCACTCTAGAGAAAGTGTGGAGTCTTGTTTGACATTGGTGTCAATGCCTTGTGTGATGAGCTTATCGTGAACCATGTGTGATGGCACCTAGAATTTGCCCCGTTTGTCCAGTTTACTAAGTGATGCATGCTCTTAAAATGATCTTAGTCAACAATTTTAAAGAGTGAAACAATTTGACATTATACTTCTTTTGTGGCCTACCTTGTGAGTGTGTGAACTTTTCTTGAACACGACCTTTGTGCCTTACCCTTTTTCTTGGAAGAAACTTAAGTAAATGAAACCTCTTTTTATCCCTTCACCCATAATCCTCATGAAACATGGTTTGTTTAAATAGCCAACTTAGGCCAAAATCCTAAGTTGGGGGTGTGGTGAAAAGAGAAGGTAAATCAAGAAGTACAAAGAAGTCCCCCTTGATCCATGGTTTTGAGAAAGATCGAACCCCTCCATACCAGAAAAAAGAAAAGAAAGAAAATAGGTGAAAAAGAAAAAGAATGAGAAAGTTTACAATAATGTTGTGAAAGAGCAAAAGAAATTGGGTGTCCGGTATTCCATGGAAAGTGAATAATGGGGTGAATTGTGAGCATGAACGAGAATGATAACGGAAAGGAAAGGAAGTGTTGTTCACACCACATTTCATGGGGATAGTATCCACTGAACCTAAATGACCATACCTTTACACTCAGCCCCATTACAAGCGTTGAAAAAACCTTTTTGATCTTGAGTGAGCTGAAACAAGTGTTGATTAGAAAATAAAAGCAAACAAATGGGTGGAATCATGCATGTGTCAATCTTTGTGAGTGTGACAGTTGTTTATGATTCCGTAGTTATAAATTATTGAATGAATTGTGCATGAATATGGAATCAACTTTGTGTGAGGGTATTTGAGTACCTTTGTTGAGCTTGAACTTGCATTTGAAGCAAGTATTGTGAACTTTAGAATCTTTGGTAATGGTGAGTCACAACTTGAATCTTTGAGTGCACAATTGATCCTTGCATAAGTAAGATGAGTATTTTTGTGTACATTCATTATTGAGTCTTGTGAAGCACTGTTTGAGGCATCCCTTTTGAACTACTGAACTTGAGTTCTACTTGAGGACAAGCAAAAGTTTAAGTTGGGGGTTTTGCTGAGTCTAAGATTTGTACTCCTTTAGGGATTTATTTGGATACATTTAGTGTCCTCAAATGTTTATTTTGTGCCAATAACTAATGTAAAATCCTTCATTTCTAGGTATTTGGATTGAGGAACAAAGCAGGGACACTAATTTGCAAAAAGGAACGAAGCGAGCTGAAAAAAGGAAGAAAGGAGAGCATGGTGATCGGCAAGTCCATTTGGCTAGTCGCCGAGTGGCTAGTAGACCGCCTAAAGTTCCAATGTGCCAAGCCCTAAAGGAGAAAATCAAATTGGCGAAAGAAAGGAGAAGTTGGCGGATCACCGAGTGATTCCGCGATGCAAAGTTAGATCGCATAAAGTTACAGACCTAGAGGATGCTAAAGGCCAAGGCAATAAGGCAATGGAATGGACCAAAACGTGGATCGCCGAGTCGATCGGTGAGCCCGACTTAATGCACCAAATGTCCCTTAGCAGCATATTTTTGGCGACTATAAATACATTTTCAAACATTAAGTTTAGGAGCTATCTATCAATCTATCATCAAATTTTATTCTGAACAGTCATCAAAATTAATTTGCAGTTTGAACTCTGAGTTTGGAGACATTTTTCCCTTAGCTTTGAAGAATTGAAGTTTTCCATTTTTGAGAAATTGGAAGTGGGTCTTTGAGATTCTTCAATTTGGACCTTTGTAAAGAAGAAATCAATCTTACCCAGTTGATGGAAACACAATTCGGCAACGATTTTTATCTTTTTATGATATTTAGCTAAAACCCCATTTCTTGGGGTGTGATTATGTGATTATGGGCTGATTTAGTTTATGGGTATTGCTAATTATTAGTTTAAATATTGTTTAGAAATCATTTTAATTAGTAATTGTGGTTCAATTTAAAGAATTGTAGTTGCAAATGCAGTTCTACCTTCATATTTTTGGCTTGCTCGAGAGAGGTTTTAAAACCAAGATGATTGATTGATGGTCAGTGGGTATTGGGTTGTCATGGGTTTAGCTCGAGAGAGTGAATCCTAAACCCTTTTCCACACGTTCAGCTCGAGAGAGTGAATGGAAAAAAGCGTAGGTTGTTCTTATTTGCATGCTTGTCGATGTTCGAGAGAAATCGACTTGATTTGGGGTAAATTGTTTGATAGAAAGTTTACCTCCTATATAGTCTAGCTTATTCACTAATTTACACCTATTTTCTAATAGTTGCAATTACACATCTGCCTACATTAGCCTCTAAACAAATCACATCCAAAGAACCCGTCTTATTATTGTTATCTTTGTATTATTTGTTGTTGTTATAGATGATAGCTGAAATCCAAAACCCCCTTATTTGACTTGCATGTCACCCCCTTATTTGAATTATACTTTTAATCGTAAATGTCTATTCCTGCTGACTTGAGCATATTCGTACTTTACTCTTGAATCTTAGACACGTACACACTCTGCGGGATTCGACCCCAACTCATTTAGTTGGGTTATTATACTGACTAACGATCATTGATGCTTAGAACAGGATGAAATGTCTATGAAACGTTATTAATCAAGAACCTTACAGTCGGGGTGGACCACAGAGCACTTCACGGGCTGTGGACCACCTTACGGACTGCACTAGCACTCGTGGTCATGAGGAAGAAAAAGTCTGCCCTAGACGTTAGACCACAGGACCCTTCACGAGCCGTGGTCCTTGTGATAGGCCGTGGTGGCGCCCGTGAAAGGCCACCCCTTGACAAGCAACTACTAGACAGGAGCACAACTAGCTCCACGGTCTGTGGTCTGTTTGACGAGTCATTAGAGTGGTCGTGGTCAGCTGTGTCAGATTTTTAAGCAAGGTCATATTGGTGTTGAACACCTAAACTACGTCATTTAAATTGTAAACTACGTGGTTTTGGTCAACTTTAGCATAATAAACAAATTAGAACCTAACCTAATCAATTATTCACCTAAGTCAAACAAAAATTAGAGCAAAAAATCAGAGATGAAGTTTAGCAGCCCTAGGTCAAGAATGTAGAGGGTTTTCATGAGCTCCAGCTCCAAAATCAAAAGATTTCTCTATTGAATTCATCACGAGGTATGTGCGATTTCACTAGTGGGTTCCTTTCACCCATTAGGTCCTTAGATTTCAATCAAAATCTTGATTCCCTTATCATCGAAACCTAGGGTTTCTTGAAAGTTAGAAATTGTTGCGTTTTAAATGTTAGAATGATCCAAATTAGATTATCATGAATTTAGTATCATTTTATATATATTTTTTCATAAATTCAGAACCTTAGCTATGTAGTTATTTTAGTTCACGAATTACACAGGCTAGGTTAGTTATTTTAGATATACATGCCTCGGAATTGAATATTTCATTATCAATACATTAATGTTGCATTTCCAGTTAACATGTTAGTATTTTGAGCTATCCAGTATTATAGAAAATTAGTCATAAATTTTTAATTACATAATCAATTGGGAGAAGCATATATCGAGTGGACTAGTGTCAGTTACCCTCAATTCCCAAAACTACATGCCCTGTAGGTTGTAAGTCCCCGATGTGGGCATCATTTTAGTAATCACGCAAGTCATGCCTCTATACCTCTGGCTAGGTATATTGGATTCTCTTGATGGGGCTTATACATTGGACTCCACATTTAGCTCATGTGGTTTTATGTCAGTTATTAGTAGCTCTCTTATAGTTAGATTCTAGTGCATTGACCAGGTTATCAGTTTTAGTTCAAATTTCAATTTCAGCATGTTATAAAATTGATCATTGCATTCAGTTATTTCATGTTCGGTATTCTCAATTTAGTATCATGCTTATCTTATATCATTACTCATTTATATGCTTTGGTTCAGTTATGTTTATTGTTCAGCTTTACTCTATCATGCATGCTCAGTTCAAGTATTAACGTAGACTCTGCGCTACATCTTCTCGTGAAGTAGGTTCAGGTTCTCAACTTCCAGATCACACATAGATTGGTTCTCGATGTTCAGTTCAGCAACATCAATGGTGAGTCCGCATTCTTCGAGGATGATTTACATGATTATCTTCTTTTGTTTTAGTTTCAGTTTTTGCTAGATTTAGCTTGGGCATGTCCAACACTTCTAGTCAGTTAGAGGTTATTTTTAGACATAGTTAGAATCAACTTTAGTATTTGAGTTTGACTTTTCTGTTGTTGTTGAACTCTTGGTTTTATATATATATTAACAGGTATTCCCCATCATTTCTGTTTCATGATGATTTAGCTTCCACATAGTACTTTCCTAATTCAGCATATTCAATATGCCTATGATATGCCAACAGGGTTAGCTTGGTGTCACTCATGATCCTAGGTCCTGGGGGTAGCTTCGGGGTGTGACAAACATAGTATCAGAGCGCTAGGTTTAAGAGTCTTAGGATGTTTGAACAATCACACAACGTAAAGTCCTTTTTAAAGGTGTGAATTACACCACATCTAATGAGAAGGAGGCAATAAAGTATTTTAGGAAAACTTCATTCTTCTTGTTACTGTTATTGTGCATAAGGTATGATCTAATTACTCGTTCTAATCCTTCGTTATGTGTTTTAGATCATGCCTCTCGTACAACTTATGGAAGGAATGTGAATGTATGAAATGCTAACGCAGCTTCTCCGATCCTAGATCAAGAGGTTTTGAATGCTGAGTTTTGGAATGCCATTCAGCTATTGGATAAGAGTGTGATTAACCAAAACAATCAACAGGCTCCAGTTCCTGCAAATGCTAGTGGTGGATCAGTGGAAACAAGGGTTGTGATTTTGTTAGGATGAATCCACCTGAGTTCTTAGGATTGTAGATTGGTGAGGATCCCAAAAAATTCATAGATGAGGTCAAAAAGATCTTTGGAGTGATGCAAGTGAAAGGTAATGATAGGGTAGAGTTGGCATCCTATCAGCTTAAGGTTGTAGCTCACATCTAGTATACAAAGTGAAAAGAGAACAGGGTACAAATGCAACTCCTATCAGTTAGGAATGCTTTAGTGACGCTTTCCTGGACTAATTCTTCCCAAGAGAGTTGAGAGAGGCAAAATGCTTAGGAGTTCATGAATTTGAGACAAGGTAGTATGACAGTCCAAGAGTATTGATTCGAGTTCACCTAACTCTCTAGGTATGCCCCTCACGTGGTTGCCAATTCCAAGGCTCAAAGGAACAAGTTTCTATATGGGGTATCTGACTTGGTGAAAATAGAGTGTAGGAATACTATGTTGCTAGAAAATATGAACATGTCTAGGCTTATGACTCACGCTCAGAAGGTTGAGGGTGATAAGCTTAGAAAATAAGCATAGGATAATAATAAGGCTAGAACAGGAAACTATAAGTATACTCAAAAGAAATCAGGTGGTGGAAATCGCACGCATTTTCAGTAAAAGTCTTCAGTTCCAGCACCTTCATCAGCTAGTGTTCGATCCTCCAAGTTCTGACATGATCAAAAGGGTAGGGCATCAAACTCTAAGTCTCAGGGGAGTGCTTCAAGCATCAAAACCTACCCAACTTATCCAAAGTGTGGTAAGAACCATCCGAGCGAGTGAGTTATAGGAAATGAAGGATGCTTTGGGTGTGGTCACAGGTTGACAGATTTTCCTTCTTCTAAGAAAGGTCAAAGAGGTAACCACAGTAGAGCTCAATCTACAACTTTAGCAACACCAGTAGGTCACCCAACTCAGCAGGGTAACTCATCTGGTATAGGTGGCGGACAGTGCCAAAATAGGTTATATGCTCTCCAGGCTCTCCAGGAGCAGGAAAATTCTCATGTGTAGTCACTGGTATGTTACGAGTATTCGACTTAGATGTGTATGCATTGTTAGATTCAGGGGCTACTATTTCCTTTGTAACTCCTTATATAGTAGAGAACTTCAATATTAGTCCAGAAACTCTCTCAAACCTTTCTTAGTCTTTACTCCAATCGCTGACCCAGTTATTGCTAGACAGGTATACAGAAATTTCCCTATCACAGTCTCCTAGAAAGTCACCTTAGCAGATCTTGTTGAGTTATAAATTTTAGGCTTTGATATCATTCTAGGCATGTATTGGTTACATTCATGTTATGCCTCAGTCGATTATAGAACTAGGATTTTTCATTTTTCAGTTTCTAGACAAACCAATCTTTGAATGGAATGGTAGTAGCTTAGCACCTATGAGTCGATTCTTTTCTTACATTAAGGCCAGGAAGATGAATTTTAAGGGGTATTTCTATCTTCTAGTTTGGGTTAAGTATTCAAACTCCGAAACCCTAAATCTTGAGTCAGTTCTATTAATTAATGAGTTCCCAGAAATGTTTCCATCAGATCTTCCCTGAGTTCCTCCCGAAAGGAAATTTGACTTTGAAATTGATCTCCTTCAAGATAGCCAGCTTATTTCTATTCCTCCTTACATAATGGCTCCAACTGAGCTCGTGGAATTGAAAGAGCAGCTGAAAGACCTTCTAGATAAGGGTTTCATCAGACCTAGTATTTCCCCATGGGGTGATCCAGTGTTATTCATGAAAAAGAAAGATAGTTCTCTAAGAATGTGCATTGACTATCTATAATTGTACAAAGTCACAATCAAGAATAAGTATCCTATTCCTAGGATTGATGACTCGTTTGACCAACTTTAGGGTGCTAGTCATTTCTTGAAGATAGACCTTAGGTAGGATTACCATCAGCTCAGAGTCTGAGATAGTGACATTCTGAAAAAAGCCTTCGAAACTCGATATGGTCATTAAGAATTTGTAGTTCTGTCATTTGGACTGACCAATGCTCCTTCAACTATCATGGATTTGATGAACAGAGTGTTCAAGATGTATTTGGACTTATTCGTTATCGTCTTTATTGATGATATCCTTAATTACTCTAGGAATGAGGATGAACATGCAAATAATTTGAAGGTTGTCCTACAAACTCTCAAAGATCTCCAGTTATTCGCTAAGTTTAGCAAATGTGAGTTTTGGTTGAAATCAATTGCTTTATTTTGTCATATTTTGTCTAGCAAAAGGCTTCAAGTGGATTCTTAGAAAATAAAAGCAGTGAAACAAAGGCCCACACCTACCTCTCCTACAGATATCCAAATTTTCTTGGGTCTAGTGGGTTATTACAGAAGGTTCATGGAAGGATTTTCATCCATAGTCTCACCATTGACTAAGTTGACACAGAAAAAGGTTAAGTTTTGATGGTTAGATAATTGTGAGAAAGACTTCGCAGAACTGAAAACTAGGTTGACTACAACTCCTGTTTTGACTGTACGAGAGGGTTAAGATGGTTATTTTATCTATTTTGATGCATCTAGAGTCGGCCTAGGTTGTGTCTTGATGCAACGAGGTAAGGTTATAGCTTATGCTTCCAGAAAACTTAAGGTGCATGAGAAGAACTATCCAACTCATGACCTCGAGCTTGCATTAGTGGTGTTTGCACTTACGATTGGGAGTCATTACTTGTATGGTGTTCATGTAGATGTATTAAAAGACCATAAGAGCCTTTAGTATGTGTTCACCCAGAAAGAGTTGAATCTTTGCCAGAGGAAAGGGCTAGAGTATCTCAACGACTATAATATGAGTGTGCATTAACATCCTGGTAAGGCCAATGTAGTAGCAGATGCTCTTAGTAGACTATCTATGGGTAGTGTAGCATATGTTGAGGAAGAAAGAAAGGAACTAGCAAAGGATGTTCACACACTTGCTAGCTTAGGAGTTCGTCTTATGAGCATATCAGATAGTGGTGTAACAGTTCAGAATGGGTCAGAATCTTCATTGGTAGAGGATGTTAAGGAAAAGCAAGATAGTGATTCGATATTGATCCAACTAAAGGGTACAATCCATTAGCAGAGAGTTGAGGCTTTCTCCTGATGGAGAGACGGTGTGCTTCGCTATCAGGGTCGATTATGTGTTTCTAAGATGGGTGAGTTGAGACAACAGATTCTTGCAGAAGCCCATAATTCCAGATATTCTATTCATCCAGGTGCTGCTAAGATGTACTGTGATCTGCGGGAAGACTTTTGGTTGAATGGTATGAATAAGGATATAGTGGATTTTGTGGCTAAATGCCCTAGTTGCCAACAAGTAGAGGTAGAACACCAAAAACCATGAGGTATGACTCAAGAGATCAACATTCCTACTTGGAAGTGGGAAGTGATCAACATGGACTTCATTACAAGTTTACCTTCTACTCGTAGACAGCATGACTTCATTTGGGTGATAGTTGATAGAGTCACTAAGTATGCACAATTTTCGGCTGTTAAGACTACATATTCGGCGAAGGACTGCGCCAAGCTTTACATCAATGAGATAGTCAGGTTGCATGGAGTTCCTTAGTCTATCATCTAAGATAGAAGTCCTCAATTTACCTCTTATTTCTTCAAGTCGTTTTCGAAAGGTTTTGGTACTCAAGTTAATCTTATCATAACATTGCATCCATAGATAGATGTCCACGGAGAGCGTACTATTCAAACCTTAGAGGACATGTTGAGAACTTGCATGATCGATTTCAAGGGTAGTTTGGATGATCACATTTCTTTTATAGAGTTCGCCTACAATAATAGCTGCCATTCCAATGTTCAAATGGCCCCGTATGAGGCATTGTATGGATGTAGATGTAGATCTTTAGTGGGTTTGTTTGAAGTAGGTGAAGTAGCCTTGATAGGGCAAGATTCAGTTCATGATGCTATGGAGAAAGTTCAACTAATTATAGATAGACTTAAAAGAGCCTAGAGTTTCTAGAAGTCCTATACAGATGTAAGGAGAAAGGAATTAGAGTCCCAAGTTGATGATTGGGTTTTTGTGAAAGTGTCACCTATGAAGGGGGTGATAAGATTTGTCAAGAAATGAAAGCTCAATCCTAGATATGTAGGCCCTTACAAGATTTTGAAAAGAGTTAGTAAAGTTCTTTATGAGTTAGAGTTTCCAACAGAACTAGCAGCACGACATTTAGTTTTTCACATTTCGTTGTTGAAAAAGTGTGTGGGTGATCCAACATCTATTGTACCTTTAGAAATTGTGGTTGTGAAGGATAGTCTCACTTATGAAGAGGTACTAGTTGAAATCCTTGGTCATCAAGTTCGAAGGTTAAGAAAAAAAGATGTCGCTTCATTGAAGGTTTTGTGGAGGAGTCAGTCTGTAGAGGGAGCTACTTGAGAAGTAGAAGCAGCCATTGAAGGCCAATTATCCTCATCTCTTTCCTTTCGATTCCACTCCAACTTGAGGTAATGGTTCCTCTTCAGTTTTTCAGTTATTCATGCATAACTTCAGTTTTAGTATCATGTTATTGTAGTTATACTTGCATTTTCAGTGTAATTGCATGCTTTGGGAACATAGTTCAGTCAGATTTTAGTTTCTAGTACTTAGAGGTAGGGTTTTCAGATTTTTCCCTCCATATCCTGCCAGTTTAGACTTCATTCAAGGATGAATGTTCCCAAGGAGGAGATATTGTAACACCTCAGAAAATAGACTTAGAAAATGCAATAGAAAATCCCCTAAACTAGGGAACCACGATAGGGTTCACGGACTGTAATAGGGTCCACGGTCCGTTGACCTTCCCATGGCCTTCAGCACCTTCCAGTTAGGGTGGACAACGGAGCCCTTCATGTGTTATGAACAACCTCACACACTATACTGGCACTCGTGATTGCCAGGCAAAGACCACCTCGCCTATACTTTAGACTATGGGACCCTTCATGGGCTATGGTCCTAATGACGGGCCGTGGTAGCGCTCGTGAAAGGCCACCCCTCGACTAGTAGCTACTAGACTAGGACCACGACCATCTCCATGGTCCAGGTCCATTTGACAAGCCGTAAGAGTGGCCGTGGTCAGCTGCGTCAGATTTTTAAGAAGGGTCATTTTGGTCTTTTTCCCTATGTGTTGGACACCTAAACTACGTAGTTTAAACCCTAAACTACATGGTTTTGGTCAATTTTAGCCTAGTAAACAAATTGGAACCTAACCTAATCATTTATTCACCTAAGTCAAGCAAAAATTAGAGAAGAAGTTGAGCCACCCTAGTTCAAGAATAAAGCAAGTTTTCATCTGTTCCAGCCACAAAATCGAAAGATTTTCGTAGAATTCATCTCTAGGTATGTGGAATTTCACTAGTGGGTTCCTTTCACCCATTAGGTCCCAAGATTTCATTCTTAATCTTGATTCCCTTAATATCATCTAAACCTAGGGTTTCTTGAATGTTAGAAAACATTGGGTATTAGATGTTAGAATAATCCAAATCAGATTATCATGATTTTAGTATCTTTTTGTGTAGATTCTTTCATAAATTCAGAACCCTACCTATGTAGTTAATTTAGTTCATGAATTACACATGCTATGTCAGTTATTTTAGATATATATGCCTCAGAATTGAGTGTTTCATTATCACTACATTAATGTTGCATTTCCAGTAAACATGTAATATTTTGAGCTATCCAGTATTATAGAAAATCAGTCATTAATGTTTAATTACATAATCAATTAGGAGAAGCTTAATACTGAATAGACTAGGGTTAGTCGCCCTCAAGTCCTAGAACTACGTGCCCGTAGGTTGAAAGTCCCCTATGTGGGCATCATTATAGTGATCACGCCAGTCATGCCTCTATACCTCTAGTTGGGTATATTAGGTCTTCTCGATGGGGCGTATACATCTGACTCAACATTTAGCTCATGTGGTTTTAAGTCGGTTATTAGTAGCTCCCTTACAGTCAGATTTAATGCATTAACTAGGCTATCAATTTTAGTTTAGATTTCAGTTTCAGCATGTTATAAACTTGGTCATTGCATTAACTTATTTCATGTTTAGTATTCTCTGTTTAGTATCATGTTTATCTCATATAATTGCTTGGCTACATGATTTGGTTCAGTTGTGTTTATTGCTCAGCTTTACTCTATCGTGCATGCTAAGTACCTTTCAAGTACTAATGTATACTCTGCGCTACATCTTCTCGTGATGTAGGTTTAGTTTCTTACCTTCCAGATCATACATAGATTGGTTCCCCATCTTCAGTTTAGTGGCATCAGTCGTGAGTCCTCATTCTTCGAGGATGATTTACATGATAATCTTCTTCTTTTTTTAGTTTTGGTTTTTGCTAGATTTAGCTGGGGCATGTTCCAGCACTTCTAGTCAGTTAGAGCCTATTTTCAGACATAGTTAGAATTAGTTTAGTATTTGAGTTTGAATTTTCAGTTTTTCTTGAACTCTCAATTTATATATATATATATATATATATATATATATATATATATATATATATATTAATGGGTATTCCCAATCATATATGTTTCATGATGATTTAGCTTCCGCATAGTACTTTCCTAATTTACTATATTCAGTATGCTTATGATATGTCATCAGGGTTAGCTTAGGGTCACTCGTGATCCTAGGTCCCGTGTTCGCATCCTGGGGATAGCATCGGGGCATGACAACATCCTTTCATGATGTATGTTTTGGTACTCAACATCCACACCACGCATAGATCTATTATTGGCCTGCATTCAACAGCTTCAGTGGTGAGTCCTTATATTTAGAGAACAATATTTCATTTTAGTCTTTACTTTCAGCTTTCAGTTTTGTTAGAGTTAGTAAGGGGCATATCCCAACAACTCAACTCAGTAGAGGCTTTTCAGACATAGTAGTAGATGCAACATTAGTTGTTCAGTGGTATTTCAGTCATCACTAGACTTTCATTATATTTTACATATTCAAACTAGATTAGTTTTCCCACTTTCAGTTATCCACTATTTTAGCTTCTGCATAGTACATATCATATTTAGTTATTCTCACTATGCTTGATATATGCCAGACACATAGTTAGCTTGGGGTCACTTATGATCATAGGTCCTATGTTACGTCAAGGGGGTAGCCTTGGGGCATGACATGCAACTTTCATGGACTTAATAATTAGGGTGTTCATATAGTATTTGGAAATATTTGTCATAGTCTTTATTGATAATATCCTCATATATTCTCGTAGTGAGGAGGAGCATGCGACTTAAGTGAGAGTTGTTCTGCAAATTCTTAAAGACCGCCAACTATTTGCTAAGTTTAGAAAATGTGAATTATGGCTACGGTAAGTCACTTTCCTTGGTCATGTGGTTCTAGCATAGGGACCCAAATGGAATCTCAGAAAATTAATGTCGTAAAGCACTAGCATAGACCCACCTCTCCAATAGATATCAGAAGTTTATTGGGTTTATCCGGTTATTGGAGGAAGTATATTGAAGGATTTTCATCCAAAGCTTTCCTATTGACAAAGTTGAGTTAGAAGAAGGTGAATTTTGAGTGGTCAGATGAGTGTAAGAAAAGTTTATTAGAAATGAAGACCAGATTAACTACAACTCTGGTCTTGACTCTACTAGAGGGTTTAGACAGTTATGTGGTTTATTGTGATGCATCCACAATCGGCCTAAGTTATGTATTTATGCAGCAACGTAAGGTTATAGCTTATGCTTCTAGGCAGCTTAAGGTCCATGAGAAGAATTACCCGACTCATGACCTCGAGCTTGCAACCGTAGTACTTGCCCTAAAGATTTAGAGAAACTACTTATATGATGTTCATGTTGTTGTGTTCACAGATCATAAGAGTCTCTAGTACATGTTCAGCCTGAAAGAGTTGAATCTTCTTTATAGGAGATGCCTTTAATTCATCAAAAAATATGACATGAATGTGTTATACCATCCGGGTAAGGAAATGTGGTAGTTGATTCTCTTAGTAGACTGTCTATGGATAGTGTGTCACATGTTGAAGAGGAGAAGAAAGAACTAGATAAAGATGTTCACCGACTTACTCTTCTAGGAGTTTACCTGATGGACACAACAAATGGTGGTGTAGTAGTTCAGAATATGTCAAAATCTTTATTGGTAGTAGAGGTTAAGGAGAAACAGGAAAGTGATACTATATTACTTTAGTTGAAAGGTGCAGTTCATCAGTAGAGAGTAGAGGTTTTCTCCCAAGGGGGAAGACAGTGTGCTTCGTTACCAGAGTAGCTCATGTGTTCCAAATATGGGTGAACTGAGGTAGCAAATCCTTACAGAAGCCCTAACTAATGTTATTCTATTCATCCAGGTGTCACTTCGATGTTCTATGATCTACGAGAAGTCTATTGGTGGAACGGCAAAAATAGGAACATCACAAATTTTGTGGCTAAGTGTCCTAACTGACTGGGAGATGTGACTTGAAGATTAGCATTCCAACATGGATGTTGGAAGTGATAATCACGAACTTCATTACGAGTTTACCTCAAACTCGAAGATAGCATGAGTTCAGTTGGGTGATAGTGGAATGAGTCACTAATTCAGCTCACTTCTTGGCAGTCAAGACTACTGATATAGCGGGACTATGCCAAACTCTTCATTAATGAGATAGTTAGGTTGTGTGGAGTTCCCTTGTCTATCATCTCAAACAGAGGTCCTCAATTTACCTCTCAATTCTGGAGATCGTTTAAGAAAGGTCTTGGTACTACGGTTAATCTCTGTAATGCATTTCATCCATAGATGGATGGTTAGGAAGACCATGTCATTTAAACCTTATATGACATGTTGAGATCTTGCGTGATCGATTTTAATGGTAGTTGGTATGATCAACTTCATCTCATAGAGTTCGCCTCTAATAATAGCTTCCATTCCACTATTCAAATAGCCCTTTATGAGGCACTATATAGGCGTAGATGTAAGTCCCCAGTTTGTTTATTTGAATTAGGTAAAGCATCCTTGATTAGGCCAGATTCAGTTCTTGAGGCTATGGATAAAGTTTAGCTCATCAGAGATAGCCTAAAGACAACTCGTAGAAGTCCTATGAAGATGTTAGGAGAAGGGACTTAGAGTTTGAAATACATGATTGGACTTTCTTAAAAGTGTCAGCCGTGAAAGGATTGATGAGATTTGGTAAGAAAGGAAAGCTTAGTCCCAGGTATGTAGGTCCTTATAGAATGAGGAAAAGGGTTGGTAATGTGGCTTATGAGTTAGATCTTCCAACAGATCTATCAACAATTCATCCAGTCTTTTACATTTCCATGTTGAAGAAGTGTGTGGGTTATCCGACATCGATAGTAGCTTTAGAGAATGTAGATATGACTAATAGTTTCATCTATGAGAAGATTCTACGTGAGATTTTTTATCGTCAGGTTTGTAGGTTGAGAAATAAGAAAGTTGGTTTAGTGTAGGTTATGTGGAGGAGTCAATCCGTAGAGGGAGCTACTTGGGAAGTAGAAGCAACTATGATGGCCAACTATCCTCACATTTTTCCTTTTAATTCTGTTTTAGCATGAGGTAGTAGTTCCTCTCCAGTCTCTCAGTTTACTCTTGTGTAATTCAGTATATTTATCTTGTTCTCTCAATTATCGTTTCATTTAAGCATATTTTCATGTTCATGAAACTCATTCAGTTAGATATTAACTTATAGTACTCAGTAGTAAGGATTGCAGCTCCTTCCCTCCATACTCAACTTTTTTAGTCTTCATTCGAGCATGAATGATCTCAAGGGTGAGATATTGTAATGCCTTGGACCTTGAGAAAGGTCTAAACAGGGAAAATTGGGCAAGTCCACAAATCTAAAATGGACCCTTCACGGCATCTTAGATGGTCTGTCTCAGGGACCATCGTCTGTTAAGGATGTCGTGAGTGACCATCAAGGACTGCCCTGGGAGGGGTGACCTAGAAGGCGCCTAGACAGCCCCTAGTGACTTGGACGACCCGTCTAGGGGCCCGTACAAGTTAACCAATCATGGAAGTTGCACCCAAGTAAAGCCTTGAGTATTGGGACAATTTCAGATGACCATATCTGTAATAACAAAATAAATTTGATGGCCCAAGGCCTTTTACAGTAAGATCTTTGACTCCTTTTTCAAACACCACCAAGTTTGCCTAATTCCCTTCCCAGAGTAAAAAGTTACACAGGTTTCAGTGAAGCCCTGTTGGGCAGAGCATCTTCATGACCCACTTGACAGGCCGTGGTGCTCTAGATATCTCGTGAAGTGTGTATTGAAGACACTTTGTTGGTTTTTAAGTGATGTTTAACCGCCAAAGTCACTGGTTCAGCACCACGGATGTCTAAACGGTCAGTAAAGCTCGACACGGACCGTGAATTCGTTCGTGAATGGGACTTGTCAGACCTAGAGTTTAGGATCAACTTTAAATGACCATATCTTTCATAACAAAATGAATTAGGTGGCCTATTATCAGTCAAATGAAAGATCTGTAAGTCCTCATTTCAAAGCCACTAAGTTTGCTTATTTCCAAGCTTAGAGGAAAAACATTATGCCTATTTTACTGAAGCGCTATCGGACAGGGCATGTTCACGAGCTGCTAGACAGGCCTTGGTCATCATGACTTCTCATAAAGCTTGTCTTGAAGTAACTTCGTCAGTTTTTAAGTGAGGTTTCACCCTTAAAGTCTCTCTTTTAGTACTAAGGATGTCTAAACGGTCCGTGATGCTCTACATGGACTACAAAGTCATTCGTGAAAGGGACTTGTTAGACCTACAGTTTAGGATCAACTTTAAACAACCATATCTATAAGCAAAAAATAAATTAGGTGGCCCATGACCTGTCAAATTAAAGATCTCTGAGTCCACTTTCCAAAGCCACTAAGTTACTTTAATTCCAAGCACTGAGTAAAATAGTTATGCATGTTTTAGTGAAGCCCAGTCAGGCAGGCTATCTTCACAAGTTTCTAGATATGCCTTGGTCATCATGACTGCCCGTGAAGCCTGTCTTGAAGTCACTTCATCAGTATTTACATGAGGTTTCTCCCCCAAAGTTATTGGTTAAGCACCACGGATGTCCAAACGATCTATGAAGCTCCACAAGGACCATGAAGGGGACTTGTTAGACTTAGAGTTTAGGGTCAACTTTAAATGACCATATCTTTAACCACAAAATATATTAGGTGGCCCATGACCTGTCGAATTGAAGATCTCTGAGTCCTCTTTCCAACGCCACCAAGTTTTCTTAATTCCAAGCCCAGATTAAAAGGTTCTGCCCATTTTAGTGAAGCCCCGTTGAGCTAGGAAACTTCACGAGCTGCTAGACGGGACTTTGTCATCATGACGGCCCGTGCCGCCTACCTTGAAGTCACTTAGGTAGCATTTAAGCCAGGGTCGCATTGGTCTTTTTCCCTATATGTTTGGTACTAAAACTACATCATTTAATGCTTAAACTATGTCGTTTTACTCAGTCTAATCTTAGTACACTAGTCAGAAACTACATAAAACTCTCACTCTTCTAAAATCATCTAACTTAGAAAGAAAAGGATATAAAGAGGCAACAATTTCTCCCAAGAACAAGCAGAGGTTTTCTTCAAGTTTAGCCCCAAAATCCAAACTGTTTCTCTGTAGTTTTCGTCACCAGGTATGTAAGATTTCACTAGTGGGTTCCTTTCACCCATCAGGTCACTACAGTTTAGTCAGCCCTTTGAGTCTTAATAGTTTGTTTAGACCTAGGGTTTCTAAAACCATGGAGATTTGTTGTGTTTTAACTGTTATAGTTTGCATTGTCTAATTCACATATTCCGTTGAAATTTTGCATAGTTCTATGAATAGAATTTCATAACCCAACCTTACATTAATCAACAATATTCATGAATTATACTTGCTAGACATATCAGTCATAAGATCATGCTATTGAATTTGAATGCCATACCTTTTTATATATTTATGTGCATTTCCAGATAGCATGTCAGTATTTTGAGCTTCTCAATACTTCAGTGCATTTTAGTTTTTCATTCAGTTGGGAAAAGACTTACCACCGAGTTGGACTAGGGTTCAACGTATTCTCACAGTCCCAGAACTACATGCCAACGTAGGTTTAGAAGTCCCCTCTGTTGGGCACCAGTTTAAGTGATCACACCACAATCATGTCTTTATACCCCTGGAAAGGTATATTGGGTCCTATCGATGGGGCATATACATCAGAATCCAAATTTATCTCACGTTGTTTATATCGTTTTATAGTAGCTCCACAGTCATACTTTCATTGCATTGACCATGTTATCAATATTCATTTCAATATTCAGTTCAGTATATTAGCTACATGATTAGTACTTGGTCATTTCATTTAGCTTAGATTTTTAGTTACACTTCAGTACAGTCTATTTCCATGTTCACTATAATATTGCTCAGTTATATCACTGTTCAGCTTAGTACCTTTATCTTGCATTCTCAGTACATTACAAGTACTGACACATACTTTGCGCTACATCATTTTATGATGTAGGTTCAGGCTCTCAGTATCCAGCACACTCTTAGTTCGATTTAAAGCCTATACTCAGCAACTTCGTTCGTGAGTCCTCATAGTTCGAGGACGTTTCTTTATGTTTGGTTTAGTTAGTTTAATTTCAGTATTTTTAGAGTTAGCTTGGGACTTGTCACAGTAGCTCATCATTAGTAGATTCTTTCAGACATAGAGTCAGTATTCAGTTGTTTGGGATTTGCTTCCTATTGACATGTTCAAAATTATTAAAGATTTTTGAGTCCTTAGTTTTAGACTCATTTATTTATTATGCTTTCACTTCTCTTTGTTATCTATTCGCTATGCTTGTGATATGCTAGAGCCAGGATTCGCTTGGATTTACTCGTGATCCTAGGTCCTGTGTTACGTCTAGAGAGCAACCTCCAGGCATGAAAAATAGTTCAAACAGTAAGAGAAATAATTGATAGTTGAGATGTGTTTCAATAAAACAATATGGTAATTATTTAGATAAGAAAAGGGTACTATATATTTTGTCTCTTAAATTGAAAAGATTATAATTAAAGACTTTCTCTTAGAATATAAGAGAGAGAGCTTGAGGCTAAAGTAGACGTGATGTCATGTCTCCGTTGACAATGAAAGAGACATAAAGTGCAATATCATAAAACAATTATAGTATAGTGGTAGGATCATCAGCTGGTTTTAGATATATTAGATATGAATATGTAACCACAACTTACTAAAACATATAACATACAATTACAACATAAATAAAACATAGCACGTACTCCCCATCCTCACCCTGCACAATTATCCATAATAAACATATACAGTCACATCACAACATGTCATTCGTGTTTTCTGATTTCACCTACACATAAATTGTTAGTGTACTGGCATGGTAACAGATGCACTAGTTATTATGTACCAATGTGGTACCCAAGAAACTTCTTAGTATGTATAATTGTGGTACCCAATGAACTCAAAATATTTACTAGTGTGGCATCCGATCAACTCTAGAATATGTACCATCATGGTACCCAATCCACTCATCAAACAAACTTCACAATTAAAATTAATAGAATCACACTTGTACACCAACTAAACGCATACATTGCATACGTTTAACAAAATTCAACATTTTAAATCATGCCTTTTCCTCTTTCCTTAAACATACATCATGCATGCAACAGTAGCGAAGCAACCGAAAAACAAATAATACATACACAGGAAAACAATTGACCAAACCTACCTCTAAACAAATATGAATGGTCTAAAGAACTTGAGCTTTCCCTTTTGTAATGCCTTAACTTGTTCTTTTTTTAAATTGTAACTAAACACAACAATCAACATTCTAGGATTGCCTTAGACCATGCCTTACTCAGATTTAGCCTAACACTAGCCTAGCCAAAAAAAATTCAAGTCACTATTCGAGAAGTTTTCTTGTCAAAATATTTTCACCAAAGGTTTACCAATAACGATAGAAATGTATTGTGACAATAGATACAAAATTACCTGTCGCTCATCATTGAGAGATCAAACAAGAAAATTGGGCTGAGTCAAGAATAAAGTAGTACTTTAATCTTCAAACAAGGGAGGGTACTTGTACTGGATGTCCCTCTAGGGTTACAAATTATTTTCCTCCACATGACGATGATTCCATTGAACCTTAGCTGATTTGATTTCCTTTGTCCACAACTTTTGAACATCCTTGCCATGAATAGAAATTGATTCCTCTTCGTACTACAAATCCTTGTCTAGAACTATTCAGCCACAAATATTAATTATAATCTCCATCCTCATAATATATCTTCACCATGGCCATATAAAAGAGTGAATGAACTCCAAAAATGTTGGGCAACAATGCAAGAAGGTATGCCACTGGCCCCACACTTTCAATAGACTTAGATAGAACAATGTAACAAGTCTAATGTTACCGTTATTGAAAAACCTCACCATTACTTTAATTTGTGACACTTCCAACAACACATGTTCACCAACTTGGAATGCCATATATCTTACCTTACGGTATACATACTCCTTCCTTCTACTGTGAGCTACCCAAAATTTTGTTTTGATACTTCATACCTTTTCTTGATCTCCCCTCAAAATATCTACCCCAAAGGCCTCACATTACCAGACCAAAACTATCATATGGGCGATTTATGTCCCCTCCCATAAATTGCCTTGAATGATGTCATATCTATGTTGGAGTGATTAAAATTTTTATAGGAGAAGTAACACAAAGTCAAGAATTGATCCCAAGAAACTCAAAATAAAATCACACATGCTATCAACATATCGTCTTACACCTTAATCATCCTTTACGACATACCATCGATCTAGGATGAAAGGTTGTGGTAAAAGTTAGCTGAGTTCCCAATGCTTCATGTAAATTACCCCCATAACTTAGAAGTAAATAGGGTGCCTCTGTGTGTTATGATCAAAATCGGTACCCCGTGCAACGTTAGTATCTCCTTCACATAGATTTACCCAACTACTAAGAGTTATAATCCACCTTAACCAGAAATGAAATGGAATGATTAAGTCAACCTATAAAAAATAATCTAAATGGAATCATACTTTCGCAAGGTCTTATGGAAACCCACCAGGAAGTCCATAGCTATCCTTTCTCACATCCATTTAAAACACATCCTTTGTCGTAAACATGTGTGCCTTTAGTGCTCATTCTTCACCTGATGACAATTTGAATAGTTAGACACAAGCTCAACTATGTATCATTTAATTATGCGCCACTAATAAAGCTCATTCAATTCCCAATACATTTTGGCTACACAAAGATGAATCGAATACCACAAGGAAAGAGTTTATTTCAACACTTTCTAGATATATTCATTAGGAACACAAATTTGCCTTCTCAAATTGAGCACTCCACTTGTGTCCTATGTAACATTTGTAGTCTCCCCAAATACAAATTTGTTCAAAATGTTATTCAAATCCTTATCCTCAAATTGTTTACGCTTCATTTCCTCTAAAGTTATGGGATTTACCTCAAAACTCATAATACCGATGACTTGAATAGTGCTCTCAATTGAACAGACATGAATGTGCACCTACGATGAGGCCAAATGAAGTTACATAGATAATATGTAAACTTTTTGCATCTCGTTGTGATTAGCCGGTTATCAAATTGAGTCTCTTGTGATGAACGTTGCACACTAGCGAATGTGTGGAGTCTTATTTGATATTAGTGTCAATGCCTTGTGGGATGAGGCTACTATGACACCTAGAATTTACCTCGTTATTCCGATTGACTAAGCGATGCAAGCTATTGAAATGATCTTAAGAAACAATTTTAAAGAGTGAAATAATTTGATATTATACCTCTTTTATGGCCAACCTTGTAAGTGTGTGAACTTTGCTTGAACACACTTTGAACCTTAGCCTTTTTCTTGGAAGAAACTTGTGCAAATGAAACCTCTCTTTATCCCTTCACCCATAATCCTTATGAAATGTGGTTTGTTTGAATAGCCAATTTAGGCCAAAAGCCTAAGTTGGGGTGTGGTGAAAAGAGAAGGTAAATCAAGAAGTGCAAAGAAGTCCCTCTTTATCCATGGTTTTGAGAAATATGGAACCCCCTCCATAAAAAATGAAAAGAGAAAAAGAAAAGAGGAATGAAAAAGAAAAAAAAATGAAGAAGTTGTGGAAAAAAAGTTGTGAAATTTGCAAAACAAATGGTGTGTCTGGTATTCCATGAAAAGTGAATAATGGGGTAAATTGTGAGCATGAATGAGAATGATGAAGAAAAGGAAATGAAGTGTTGTTCACACCACATTTCATAGGGATAGCAGCCACTAAGCCCAAATGACCGTATCTTTACACTCAGCCCCATGATAAGCCTTAAAAAGTCCTTTTTGATCTTGAGTGAACTGAAACAAGTGTTGATTGGAAAATAAGGGAAAACCTACGGGTGGAGTCATGCATATGTTCATCTTTGTGAGTGTGAGAGTTGTTTGTGATTTTGGAGCTAGAAACTATTGAACAAATTGTGTGTGAATATGGAATCATCTTTGTGTGAGGGAATTTGAGTACCTTTGTTGAGCTTTAACTTCCATTTGAAGCAAGTATTGTGAACTTGAGAATCTTTGATAATGGTAAATCACAACTTGAATCTTTGAGTGCACAATTGATTCTTGCATAAGTTGATTCTTGTTGTGTGCATTCATGATAGAGTCTTGTGTAGCACTATTTGAGACATCCTTTTTGAAGTGCTGAACTTGAGTTTTACTTGAGGACAAGCAAAAGTTTAAGTTGGGGGTGTTGATGAGTCTGACATTTGGACTCATTTAGGGCTTTATTTGTATAGATTTAGTGTGCTTAAATGCTTATTTTGTGCCAATAACTGATGCAAAATCCTTGATATCCAGGTATTTGGATTGAGGAACAAAGCAAGGACAGTAATTTGTAAAAAGGAATGAAGCAAGCTGAAAGAAGAAAGAAAAGAGAGTTTGGTGATCGCCAAGTCCATTTAACGAGTAGCCGAGTGGCCATGTGATCGCGTAAAGTTCTAGTGTACCAAGCCCTAAAGTAGAAAATCAAGTTGGTGAGAGAAAGGAGCAGCCGGTGAATCGTTGAGTGATTCCATGATGCAAATTCAGATCGCCTAAAATTATAGACTTTGAGGATGCTGAAGGCAATGGGAAGAAGGTGATGAAATGGGACAAAGGGTGGATTGCCGAGTTGATCGGCGAGCCCGACTTACTGCATCGAATGGCCCTTCGCAGCATATTTTTTGCGAGTATAAATACATTTTTAAATATTAAATTTAGTAATCTATCTTTTATCATTTTTAGAAGTATCATCTTTTGAATATTTTTGAATTCTGGGTTTTGAGACATTTTTTCCTTAGCTTTGAATAATTGAAGTTTTCCATTTTTGAGAAATTGGAAGTGGGTCTTTGAGATTCTTCTATTTGGACCTTTGTAAAGACGAAATTAATCTTACCCAATTGATGAAAACACAATTTGGTAACGATTTCTATCTTTTTGTGATGTCTTGCTAAAACCCCAATTCTTGGGGTGTGATTATGTGATTATGGTCTAATTTAGCTTGTGGGTATTGCTAATTATTAGTTTAAATGTTGTGTATAAGTGATTTCAATCATTAATTATGGTCTAATTTATAGAATTTTAGTTGCGAATAGAGTTCTACCTTCGTGTTTTTGGCTTGCTCGAGAGAGAGGTTTTAAAACCAAGATTATTGATTGATGATTTATAGGTATTGGGTTGTCATGGGTTCAGCTCGAAAGAGTGAATCCTAAACCCTTTTCCACACATTCAGCTTGAGAGAGTGAATCGACTAAAGCATAGGTTGTTTTTATTCGCATGCTTGTTGATGTTCGAGAGAAATCGACTTGATTCGGTGTAAATTGTTCAAGAGAAATTTTACCTCCCCTATATTCTAGCTTATTCACTAATTTACAGTTAGTTTCTAACAGTTGCATTTACCTATTTGTCTACATTAGCCTATAATCGAATCACATCCCAAGAACATGTCTCATTATTGTTATTTTTGTGTTGTTTGCTGCTGCTGTAGCTGATAATTGAAACCAAAACCCCCTATTATTTGACATTCATGTCACCCCCTTATTTACATTATGTTTTTAATCGTACCTATCTATTTCTATGATTAACTTCAGCATATTCGTACTTTCCTCTTGAATCATAAACACATACCACCGCCTGTGGGATTCAACCCCAACTCATTTAGTTGGGTTATTATACTTACTAACAATCATTGACGCTTAAAATTGGATTAAGTGTCCTTGAAACATTAATCAGTTATCATCATCATTTCTTTCCCTCTTTAGTTCCCTACACTTATCCTTATGTTTTTCATCCTTAATTTGTGGAGCATGAACCATAAGGCAAGAAATATACATGTTATGGACAAACATAGCGGTACGAATATTCTTTCACAACCAATTTGGATACTCTCGAAGCAAACTTGCCCATTCGAGCCATAGAATCTTCACCTTTAGAAGGATCATACCTCGACAGCTGTGTGAACCACAAAGCATATTCTTTCACACCCATGTTCCCTTGTCGATGGTTGATAAACTTAAGCACCTTATCCTCCCTCATCTCAAGAGGAAAGAACCTATCAAGGAAATCGGACTTGAACCTTTCCCATCCTAGGGGACCCCCATCTTTCAGTCTTGTTTCCTTTTTTTGGTTGAACCAAATTTGAGAAACACCCTTAAGTTAATAAGCGGCGAATTCCGACTTCTCCACCAGCGTCACTCCCATAATATCCAACACCTTGTAAACCTCATCAATGAACTCTTGAGGATCTTCCTCAACCTTAGAACCACAGAATTTCGGAGGATTCACCCTAGTGAAGTCCCTCACTCCAGATGTCGCCATACCCATATTTGAGTTCACGGGGACCACGACTTCCCTTTTGGTCTGGGCTGAGATGACTTGAGACAACACTTGAAAAGTATTCCTAAACTCCGTATTAGTCACTTTCTCGGCCAAAGGGTCAACCAGAGCTTGAGAATCTTGAGGAGGAGTTTCTTGACTCACATTCTCTCCCTCATTCCCTCTAGCAAAAGCACTTTAAGTATTCATATCCTATAGACCATCGGGTAAGGTTTAGGAGGGAAACAATATAGAGTCAAACTCTATCGCATGACTTAGATTGAAGAAATAAGTTAAGTTTCCTAACATCTTATAGCCTCTCATTAATAAATTTGGTGCGCTTCAAACTTCTGAACAAGACTCTACTTGACGTGGTTTTGTGACATCCTAGAACCATTCTAAACCTTGCTTTGATACCATGTTTGTCACAATCCAAGGGTACCCCCTAGATGTATCATGGCGTACAACACCCTAAGAGGCCTCATACAAGTCACTTAGCTTTCATAGTCAAGATAATAGAAATCGACAAGAATTTAAAACATTTCAACACAATCAAAGTTTAGCATTTCAAAGGCGGAAGTCTAATACACTTGTCTCAAAAACCATCTAATACAATAGAATTTTAGGACATAACCCATAAAACATGTTCAAACCTAAAATAAAATAACATAATGAAAGTAGTGGCCAAATCCTTGAATGCTATAAGGACTCACTAATCCTCAATCTTGACTCAACTATAGAACCTAGCCACGGGAATAAGAATTGAGATTGCCAGACCCAATATTTAGATAAGAAATATAGGCAAGAGAATACATTAGTAAAAGAATGTAATAAATATGATAGCTTGAATAAACATAACATAAGCATAAGCATTAGACAACATAAGTCATAAAACATAATCAATGTATATAATAGATCATCATAACATGGGAGGAGTACTTCTTGAAATAACCTCAATTCATCCTTGGTCAAGACTTGGGTAACCGCCTCTAGTCTTACTCATCGTGGAAAGTAATTCAAGCAACAATCCAAGCTAATCATTCACCAAAAAATTTTACATCTTATAGCTTACTTTTAAAGACATGGGGAGTCACCTCTTGCCTAACTATAATGGATCATGGGTAGTCACCTCTTATCCTTCTTACTTTGGCATCATGGGTAATCGCTTCTTGCCCAATTCATATATAGAATAATGGGTAGTTGCCCCTTGTCCAACATACATAATAGGAACATGGGTAGTCGCTTCTTGTTCAACTTCATGGAATAAGAGTAGTCGTCTCTTATTCTATTCTAAGGAATAATGGGTACTCGCCTCATATTTTATTCTAAGAAATATGGGTACTCGCCTCATACTCTATTCTCATTTAGAGGTCAATGATAATCACCTCTAGCTAGATAAATTTCTTAATCTTTTTGCTTAGATTCAATTTAGGTGAGAAATCCTTTCAACATAGAATCATTCAATGTGAGAAAGTCTTTCACATTCATGCATAAAGGAATCATGTGGGAAGATCCCTTCCACAAAAATCACATCATCAATCAAAAATTAATGCATAAGCTTCACTTTCAAAGCCATTTTTATCATAATTCATCACATTTTCTTCAATCTCAAAGCAATTCATAATGTACCTTATCAATCCTAGAAGAATACATCTAAATCCATAATTTCTCCTTTCATAGCATGAAACCCATTTTCATCAATTTCTACTTAGAAACATGGGTCAGGCATGGATACATGAAAATTCATCATGAAAGCATAGAAACCACTCAATTTATGCATAGACAACCGTGATTCACTCAATTGAATCAACATTCACAAGAACCCACAATTAGAACAAAACCCTAATTCAATTTGGAAAATTCTACTTTACGATTTGGAGAACTTAGGGGCTTCAAGGATTCAAGGATTCCATGGATGAAAGTTATCATACCTTGCTATCAAAGCCCAAAAGCAATTGAGGAATGCAAACTTGACCTTGACCCTAGCTTAAATCTTCTTCTTCAACTTTCTAAAGAGATAAATATCTTGGAAAGGAATAACTTTGATCTTCCTTTAGAAATTTAGGAGAATGACTTGAATGAACTAATTTGGGGGTTAAAATCACTTATATATGGGTCTTAACCATAAACAAAATGATGTAGTATAGAGATAAAATAAATAGAAAAAGACCCAACTACCCCTAAACCAATTGCAGAGCCACCCACGACTCACAATTAACAGACCGTGGACTGACCAACGGTCCATCCTACACACCTGTCAGTAGATACTAAAACTTTGGGCCTGACCTACGGCTCCTTGACCACGGACCATCGATCCACCGATAGTCTTCCCTTCCCTTGATCATTTTTAGGTGGACAATTCATGAACCAACCTACGGTCCATAGTCTAATCCCTTGATCATTTTTAGGATGGGACCTTGAATCTCTAAATATGCTACTATGCCCTTTCTTGAATCTGAGGTGTTCCACGAGGACTCGTAATGCTACCCGCACGGGCCTCATGGTAGAGATACTATATTGTATGAGCACTATAAACAATATCTAGAAAGGACCTACCAAAAATTAAGAAGTTTATTCTATCAAATTAATTGCCTATTAGCTTATTTTGGCCTCAATAGACACTGACATTACAGTGTTCTTGAGCATATAGATTTATTGTTATACCATTTATATAGGTCATATAGGCAGAGATTATGGGCTGGGTAGAATAATCAAATAGGATGGGCGGACCATGCCTACCGACCGGGTAGATCATTCCTACATGTAAGGTAGGTTTTACCTACATGGCGACAAATGTGTATTGCACCAAAGAGCCTCAAATTAGCATTGATTCATGGTACATATACATTCAAATGGTTGATATCAAATTGTTATTAGTATCAAGGTAATTGGATTAATATGAATATTTAGTGATTTTTCTTTTGCTTAATAGGGATTTTTTAATGTTTGTACCTGCCAGTCTTTGGGGCCAGGTCAAGTAATTTCCTAGTATGTGCTTATATTGTCTTGATATATAGAGATAGGGAATTGTAGTAGTGTTTCACCTCTACCTTTTTCATTTAATACTTATATTTCAGTTTCAAATTTAAATTTACCTTACATGCATGGTACATTATTTAGTAGTGAAGCCCCTTTCCTAGGCACTACATTCATGCCTACAAGTCTTGAACGACTAGCAAACACACCTGCGGAGTAACACAACCACCTATACAACTGATTTGTTGACTCCTTTCTTTAATTGGTTTATAGAGTCTAAGAGGCTTGGCTGTTTTACAATTTACGGATTTATGGTAGGCTATGGCTCTGTACCGTTCAAGTGTTACTTTCATAAAGGATTGGAGACTAGTGTGTTGGGTTGTATAGCATTTTTATTGGCCTCGTCGGCCTTACGTTTTTGTTCATTGTTGTTTTATAGTTGTTAACATATTATTTACTTATTTTCAACTTTTATATAGAGATCATGATGGATTTATTGGGTCACATAGAGTTTATGATTTCCTAAATACCATTGTGGCCTAGACGACCCAAGCAAGCTATTGTGCTAACTGGTTATTGATTTATATAAAATATTGGGAATAAATATTTTCATTGTAAAGTTGTTGATTGGGCCTCTTCGGCTCATAGATTATTTTTAAGTCGATATATACTTGTTTTTTTCCTTAATTGTGAATGTGGATTCCATGTTTCAATAGCAAGTATTTTGGTAAGGTTGGCTCAAGCCTAAATTTTGGCTTTAGGTGCTAGTTGCACGCCTTGAGTTTTACATCTGACAAATTTGATATCAGAGCAACATCATATCCCATGGAGTTTGCAAGTAGAGTCTTGTTTATAAATTAATTGTGCGTGACATTCTATAAGCAAGAATCTACATATATTATTTAGTTAAGTTACCCTTACCCTTATTTCACTTAAATCATCCTTAAGATCTATGTCATAAGGGTCAAGTTTTTTGGATTAGTGTAACACCTCGAAACTTGGAAAAAGAATTAAATTTTTTGACTCAATTTTATATCTACGGATCACATCTATAGATCGTAGAAGTGTATACGGGTAGAATGAAGTTGGAAAATAATTTTCTAAAAATCATGTCCCAATACCCCTTTTTACGGTTCACTAGGAAGGTTCATCAATCATTGTACGAGACGTAGATACGTCTTGTAGGTGAGTGCAAGACTTCATGAAATTTTAGGGTTAAAGTTGGTCCAAATAATAATTTTTGTACCTATCTACGATCGACCAGTACGATTCGTAGAAAGAACTATAGACCATAGGTCAAAACCGTAGATAAGGCTTGACAATTATTTTAATCCTGTGTCGTTTTTCCTTCTACCCTTAACCCTATAAAATACTTTAAACCCCCAATTTACTTGTTTTAAACTCATTGTACTAAATTCCCTAAACTTGACCAAGTTTTTTCTTTAAACCCTCTCAAGTCTAAGGAATAAGAAGAAAAGCTAATGTTCATCCAATTCTCCAATCCTCCATTCCTTTTAGGTTTCTAGCATCAACGTATGTTTGTATTCACCATAGGGTCCCCAAAGATTTCAAGTTCACAATTCTATCTTCAATTAACCAAATTAGGGTTTCAATTTAATAGATGTGGTCTTCTTCCAATTATGATTGTTTAAGACTTCTAATGCATGAATTGATGTTAATCAATGATATTGAGTAGAAATTGCATTTACCCATACCTAAAATATGTTTTCCAACAATAATCCTATGATGAATCTATGAATTATGAATTTGTGAACATATGCATGTTTTCATGAAGTAATTATAAATGATTCAAAAATTCTTTCAATGGGAAGTATCAATGTTATTGTGAAAGTATTTCTGACTCACCATGATGATCATGACTGTGAAATGTATTTCACATTGATGAAATGTTTTCTCATCCATGTTGAGTTATGTATAAGGAGTTATTCTATGTTATGATTTTTTAAAAAAATATGGATTGGTAGTGACCAGTTCCTTTCCTATGTTAAATTGATATTTGAATGTTATCTATTCCGTTGGGATTTAGACTTAGCACCGAGAGGGATTTTAGGTGGAGGCTCGAAAAGGGTAGTATCCATTAGCAACCTCTAGTCCCAAACTACGTGCCCCCTATAGGATGTCTTAAATGGCGTAGCTAGTGGATCTACTTTACCAAAGTTTGATATGTACGGATTCTACCTTGTCAAGTCGATTTCCCTTCTTTCGGTATGAGGGATATACTAGATTCCATGATATATCTCTCATGATCTTATTGTCGGTTAAAACTATGATCCTACAAAATAACTATATTTCCTTCAAAGCTTTTGTTATGTGGTTTATTTCAATGTACTTGACCATATTTCCATGATTTTCATGTCAACTCTTCTTTAAAGATTTTGAACGTTTAAATATGATCATGTCTACTTATTTTAAGCAATTTATGCTATAAGGCCTATGTTTATGCACATTGCCTCATACTTGGTATATTCCAGGTACTAATGCACACTTGTGCCTACTTTATTTGACTTATGTTGGGTCCAATTTCCTACCTCCCACACTCATGGCTAGTTGATTCTGTATAGTATTGAGGATTGTTGAGTCCTCATGTTTTAAGGACCGAGACTCTTTAATTTCTTTATGTCATTTCAGCTTCCAACTTTGTATGTGATTTATGGGTTACGTCCAAATCACTTTCTCTATGATGAATTAGATGGATTTGCGACTTATGTTAGACTTCTGCTTTATCAAATTCATCTTGATGTATAATGCTACCTTGTAAAGCTTTTACTTCTATCATCTTATATGGTGTATGTTAAGTGGCTGGTGTGGGACCTCTCAGGGTTCTGTACGTCATGTTATGCCTAGGGTATACTTTGGGTCGTGATTGTAACACATCAGATCCCAAACATAGAAAATGCAGTAGAAAAGCAACAGCACCAGGTGAACCACAATAGGGTTCACGAACCGTTAAGGGGACCACGGTCTGTCGACTCAAACTCAAGCTCAGAAGTGGTGGACCACACAACCTTTCACGAGATGTGGACCACCACATGAGCTGTACTGGTGCTCGTGGAAATCAGATGAAATCCACTTGGCTCAGACGTCAGACCACGGGAACCTTCTTAGGTCGTGGTCTCAACAACGAGCCATGGTGGCTCCCGTAGAGTAGGACCAGCGCAGCCCTTAGCCCAGGTGAAGGACCATGGGGACCTTCACTGTCCGTGATCCTTAACACAATTTGTGAAGTGGACCGTAGTAGGGTGACCCAGATCCAGCAGCAACTAGACCAAGGACCACAATCGGCTTCATGGTCCGTGGTCCCTTTAACAGCCCGTCATAGGAGTCGTGGTCAGCCTGTGAGACCTTTAAGTTAGGGGTCGTTTGGTCTTTTCCACTATGCATTGGACACCTAAACTACATCGTTTAACACCTAAACTATGTGATTTTGGTCAGTTTTAGCCTAGTCAACAAATTAGAACCTAACCTAATCAATTATTCACCAAAAATTCATCAATGTTAGAACAAAAGCGGGGAAGAAGTCTACCAAAATCTAGTTCAAGAACGCAGCAAGTTTTAATAAGTTCTAGCCCCGAAATAAAAATACTTCTCTGTGGATTTCTCCACAAGGTATGTGGGATTTCACTAGTGGGTTCGTTTCACCCATTAGATCCCTAAAATTCAGTCACATTCTTGATTCCCTTCATATTATCTTGACCTAGGTTTTCTAGAATTACAGAAGATCATTATGAATCAGCTACTTTAATGTTCCTAATTAGATTACCATGATTTTAGTATTGTGTTGCATAGATTCCTTCATGAGTTTAGAACCCTAGCTATGTAGTTCTTTTAGTTCATCAATTACACATGCTAGGTCAGATATTTCAAATATACATGCCTTAGATTTGATTGTTTCATTATTAGTACATTACTACTGCATTTTCAGTTAGCATATCAGTATTGTGAGCTATCCAGTATTACAGAAATTCAATCATAAAATGTTAATTACATAATCAATTGGGAGAAGCTTAATACCGAGTGGAATAGGGTAAGAGCCCGTTCGGATTAGCTTAAAAAAGTAGCTTTTAAGTCAAAAATAAAAAGTGAAACTGAAATGGCTCATGTAAAAAAATAAAAAGTAGAGGGAGACCTACTTTTGGTTTCTCACTTATTTTAATTGATTTTTAACTTATTTTAAATCATTTTTTACCTTGCCAAATACTTCGTAACTTATTTTAAGTTATATTTTATATTTGCCAAACTCTTTCAGAAGTCAAAAACTGACTTAAAAGTGGGTTTGACCCAGTTTTAAGCCAATCCAAATAGGCTTCAAGTCACCCTCAAGTCCCAGAACTACATGCCTTGTAGGTTGTAAGTCCCCTCTGTAGGCATCATTTTAGTGATCACGCCAGTCATGCCTCTATACCTCTGGCAGGGTATACTGCCTCTCGATGGGGCACATACATCGGACTCTACATTTAGCTCATGTGGTTTTATGTCGGTTATTATTTGCTCTCTTACAATTAGATTCTATTGCATTTGCCACATTATTAATCTCAGTTTAGTATTCAATCTCACCTTGTTATAAACTTGGTCATTGCAATCAGTCATTTCATGTTTAGTATTCTCAGATTATTATCATGCTTATTTCTTATCATTGCTCAGATCTATGTTTTGATTCAGTTATGTTTATTGTTCAACTTTACTCTATCTTTCATGCTCAATACCTTTCAAGTAGTGATGCATACTCTACGCTACATCTTCTCGTGATGTAGGTTCAGGTTCTCAGCTTCCAGATCACACATAGATCGGTTCCCAATCTTCAGTTCAGCAACATCAGTGGTGAGTCCTCATTCTTCGAGAAAGATTGACATGATTATCTTCCTTTACTTTTTTTTAGTTTTTAGTTTTTAGTATTTGCTAAATCTAGGTTGGGCTTGTCCCAACATTTCTAGTCAGTAAAGACTTTATTTAAGACATAGTTAGAATCGACTTCAGTATTTGAGCTTCACTTTTCATTTGTTGTTAAACTCTTATCTCATGATTAGCTTCCACACAATATTTATTGATTAAGGTTATCTTAAAGTATGCTTATGTTGCAGCAGGGTTAGCTTGGGTCACTTATGATCCTAGGTCCTATGTCCGCTTCCTGGGGGGTAGTTTCGGGGCGTGACAAACTTGGTATCAGGGCATTAGGTTTAAGAGTCCAAGGATGTCTGAAAAGCCGCACTAAGTAGAGTCTTTTTTATGGATGTGAAGTGCACCACATCTAATGATAAGGAGGATGCAAAGTGTTTTAGGAAAACTTCATTTTTCTTGTTACTCTTATCGTGCGTAAGGTATGATCTAATTCCTCATTTCTAGCTCGAAGTTATGCGCTTTCAAATCATGCCTCCTCATAGAGCTTATGGAAGGAATACAAATGCACGCAATGCTAACACAGCTCCTCCGATCCCATATTAGGAAGCTTTGAATGCAAAGTTCCGGAACGCCATTCAAATTTTGGCTCAAAGTGTGACCAACCAGAACAACCGGCAGATTCAAGTTCCTGCAAATGCTAATGGTGGATCAGTGGCAGCCAGGTTTTGTGATTTTCTTAGGATGAATACACCTGATTTCTTAGGATCATATATAGGTTAGGTTCCCCAAAACTTCATAGATGAGGTCAAGAAGATCTTTGGAGTGATGTAAGTGATCGAAAATGATAGGGTAGAGTTGGCGTCCTACCAACTTAAGGATATAGCTCACATCTTGTTTACTCAATGGAAAGAGAACAGGGGTATAGACGCATCTCCTATCACTTTGGAATGCTTTAGTTAGACCTTTTTGGACATATTCTTCCCAAAAGAGTTGAGGGAGGCCAAAGCACAAGAGTTTATAAATTTGAGGCAAGTTAGTCTGACGATCCAAGAGTATGGACTCAAGTTCACCCAACTCTCCAGGTATGGTCCTAAAATGGTTGCCGATTCCAGGGCTCGAATGAACAAGTTTCTATTCAAGTTTCTATATGGGGTATCTTAACTAGTAAAGACAGAGTGTAGGAATGGGATGTTGCTAGAAAATGTGAACATCTCTAGGCTCATGAATCATGCTTAATAGGTTGAGGGAGATAAGCTTAAGGAACATGCTAAGGATAGTAAGAAGGCTAGGATAGGCAACTATGAGTATTCTCAACAAAATTGGGTGGTAGAAATCACTCGCAGTTTAGGCAGAAGTCTTTAGCTCCAACACCTTCATTAGCTAGTGTTCCATCCTCCAAGTTCTAAAATGATAAGAAAGGTAGGGCATAAGGCTCTAAGTCTCAAGTTAGTATTTCAGGCACCAGAACAAACCCAACTTGTCCTAATTGTGGTAAGAACCATTTGGGAGTGTGTCTTACAGGAAAGTAAGGATGCTTTGGGTGTGGTCAGTCTAGTCACAGATTTAGAGATTGTCCTTCTACTAAACAGGGTCAAGGAGGTAATAATAGTAGACCTCAGTCTACAACTTTAGCAGTATCAGTAGGTAGCTTGACTCAGCAAGGTAACTCATTTGGTATAGGTGGCGGACATCACCAAAACAGGTTGTTTGGTCTCTAGGCTCGCCAGAATCAGGAATATTGTCCTGATGTAGTCACTAGTACGTTACGAGTCTTTGACTTAGATGTTTATGCTTTCTTAGATCTAAGGGATAATCTTTCCTTTGTAACTCCTTATATAGCAGTCAACTTCGATGTTGGTCTAAAAACACTCTCAGAACCCTTCTCAGTCTCCACTCCAGTCGGTGACCCAGTTATAACTAGATGGGTATTGAGAAATTGCCCTGTCACAGTCTCCCAGAAAGTCACCTCAGCAAATCCTGTATAGTTAGAAATAACAGAATTCGATATCATTCTAGGCATGGATTAGTTAAATTCCTGTTATGTCTCAGTCGATTATAGAACTAGGATTGTTCGTTTTTAGTTTCTAGATGAACCAAACTTAGAATGGAAAGGTAGTAGCTTAGCACCTATGGGTCAATTCATTTCTTACCTTAAGACCAAAAAGATGATCTCTAAGGGTTATCTTTATCATCTAGTTTTGGTTAAGGATTCAAGTTCTGAAACCCCAAATCTTGAGTCAGTTCTAGTAGTCAATGAGTTCCTAGAAGAGTCTTCAGAAGATCTTCCCGAAGTTCATCCTGAAAGGGAAATAGACTTTGGAATTGATCTCCTTCCAGATACCCAGCCTAATTTGTACTCCTCCTTACAGAATGGCTCCAGCTGAGCTTAAGGAATTTAATGAGCAGTTGAAAGACATTCTAGATAAGGGCTTTATTAGACCTAGTATTTTCCAATTAGGTGCACTACTGTTGTTCGTGATAAAGAAAGATGGTTCTCTCAGAATGTGCATTGACTATAGACAGTTGAACAAGGTCACAATCAAGAATAAGTACCCTATCCCAAGGATTGACAACTTGTTTGACAAACTTCAGGGTTTTAGTCATTTCTCAAAGATAGAACTCATATTCAGTTATCATCAGCTCAGAGTAAGAGATAGTGAGATTTCGAAAACAGCCTTCAGAACCCGGTATGGTCATTATGAATTTGTAGTTATGTCATTTGGACTAACCAATTCTTTTGTAGCTTTCATGGATTTGATTAACAGAGTGTTCAAGCAGTATTTTGGACTTTTTTTTTATCATCTTATTGATGATATCCTCATTTACTCTATGAATGAAGAAGAACATGCGAATCATTTTAGGGTTGTCTTGCAAACTCTTAAGGATCGCCAGCTATTCGCTAACTTTAGCAGCTGTGAGTTTTAGTTGAAATCTGTTGCTTTCCTTAGGCATATTGTTTCAAGAGAAAGGATCCGAGTGGATTCTCAAAAAATAGAAGAAGTGAAACAATGACCTAGACCTACCTCTTCTACAGATATAAAAAATTTCTTGGGCTTCGCTGGTTATTACAAAAGGTTCGTGGAAGTATTTTCATCTATAGCCTCTCCATTGACTAATTTAACTCAGAAAAAGGTTAAGTTTCAGTGGTCACATGATTGTGAGTAAAGCTTCGCAAAATTGAAAACTAGGTTGTCTACATCTCTGGTTTTGACTCTACCAAAGGGATTAGATGGTTATGTGATCTATTGTGATGCATCTAGAGTCGGCCTATGTTGTATTTTGATGCAGCGAGGTAAGGTTATAGCTTATGCTTGTAGACAGCTTAACATGAATGAGAAGAACTATCCAACTCATGACCTCGAGCATGCAGAAGTGGTGTTTGCACTTAAGATTTGGAGACATTACCTGTATGGTGTTCACGTAAATGTGTTCATAGACCATAAGAGCCTTCAATACATGTTCACCCAGAAGAGTTGAATCTTCGCCAGAGGAGATGTCATGAGTTCCTCAAGGATTATGATATGAATGTGCATTACCATCCTGGTAAGGGCAATGTAGTAGCAGATGCTCTTAGTAGACTATCTATGGGTAGTGTAGCACATGTTGAGGTAGAAAGAAATGAACTAGAAAAAGGTGTTCATAGGCTTCCTCGCTTGAGAGTTCGCCTTATGAGCATATCAGATGGTTATGTAAGAGTTTATAATGGGTCAAAATCTTCAATTGTAGTGGAGGTTAAGGATAATCAAGACAATGATCTGACATTGCTTCAACGAAAGAGTGCAGTCCATCAGACGAGAGTTGAGGTATTCTCCCAAGTGGGAGATGGTGTGCTTCGCTATTAGGGTCGATTATGTGTTCCTAAGGTCCCATAACTCCAAATATTCTATTCATCCAGGTGCCACTAAGATGTACCGTGATCTGCAGGAAGTCTTTTAGTGTAATGGTATGAAAAGGGATATAGCGGATTTTCTAGCTAAGTGCCCTAATTGCTAGCAAATAAAGGTAGAACATGAGAAACCAGAAGGTATGACTTAAGAGATTTACATTCCTACTTTGAAGTGATCAACATGGACTTCATTACGTGTTTACCTCGTACTCACAGACATCTTGTCTCCATTTGGGTGGTAGTTGATAGAGTTACTAAGTCTGCACACTCTTTGGCTGTTAAGACTACAAATTCGGTGGAGGAATATGCCAAGCTTTAAATTAACGAGACAGTCAGGTTGCATGGGGCTCTTTTATCCATCATTTTAGATAGAGGTCCTCAGTTTACCTCTCATTTATGGAAGTCATTTCAGAAATGTCTTGGTACTCAGATTAATCTTAGCACAACATTTTAGCCACAAACGGATGGTCAAGCAGAGCATACCATTTAGACTTTAGAGGACATGCTGAGATCTTGCATAATTGATTTCATGGGTAGTTGGGATGATTACCTTCCTCTTATAGAGTTTGCCTACAATAATAGCTACCATTCCAACATTAGATGGCCCCTTTATGAGGCATTGTATGGGCCTAGATGTAGATCTCCAGTTGTTTGGTTTAAAGTAGGTAAAGCAGCCTTGATAGGGCCAGATTCGATTCATAATGCCATGGAAAAAGTTCAGCTTATTAAAGATAGACTTAAGACAGCCCAGAGTCGCCAGAAGTCCTATGCAAATGTAAGGAGGAGAGACCTAAATTTCTAAGTTGATGATTGGGTTTTTCTGAATGTGTCACCTATGAAGGGGGCGATGATATTTGGCAAGAAAGTGAAGCTTAGTCCTAGATATGTACGCCCTTACAAGATCTTAAAAAGAGTTGGTAAAGTGGCTTATGCGTTAGAGTAGTGAACAGAACTAGTAGCAGTGCATCTAGTTTTTCACATTTTGTTGGTGTAGAAGTGTGTGGATGATGCAGCATCTATTATACCTTTAGAAAGTGTGGTTGTGATGGATAGTCTCACTTATGAAGAGGTGCCAGTAGAAATCCTTGATCATCAAGTTAGAAGGTTAAGAAACAAATAAGTCGCTTCAGTTGACATTTTGCAGAGAAGTCAGTCCATAGAAGGAGCTACTTGGGAAGCAGAAGCAGCTATGAAGGCCAAGTATCCTCACCTCTTTCCTTCCAATTCCACTCTAGCTTGAGGTACTAGTTCCTCTCCAGTTTTTCAGTCATTCATGCATTGTTTCAGTCTTAGTATCATGTTCCTTCAGTTATACTTGCATTTTCAAAGTATTTGCATGTTCTTGGAACTTAGTTCAATCATAAATCAATTCTAGAAATTAGTGGCAGGGTTTGCAGCTCTTTCCCTCCATATCCAGAGAGTTTAGACTTCATTTGAGGATGCATGTTCCCATGGGGGAGATATTGTAACACCTCGGAACCTGAATTTAGAAAATGCAGCAGAAAACCAACAGCACCAGGTCGTTCACATACCGTGAAAGGGACTACGGTCCGTCGACATATTGTGGACTCACACCCTAGCCCAAAAGTGGTAGACCATGGGACACTTCACGAGCTATGTACCACCACACGATCCATATTGGTGCTCATGGAAATCAGATGGAATCAACCAAGCTCAGACGTCAGATCACAGGGCCCTTCACGGGTTGTGGTGGCTCCCGTAGAGTTGGACCAGTGCACCCTTAGCACAGGTGAAGGAAAATGAGGACCTTCATGGTCCATGATCCTTCACACGGTCCATGAAGTGGACCGCAATGCTTGGACCAAGATCCAGCAGTGCTTGGACCAAGGACCACGACCGGCTACACGATCTGTGGTCCCTTTAACGGCCCGTCATAGGGGTCGTTGTTTGCCCGTCAGACCTTTAAGTCAGGGGTCGTTTGGTTTTTTACTCTATGCGCTGGACACCTAAACTATGTGATTTAACCCCTAAATTATGTGGTTTTGGTCGGTTTTAGCCTAGTAAAAAAATTAGAACCTAACCTACTTAATTATTTACCAAAAGTTCATGAATCTTAGAACAAAAGAGGGGAAGAAGTCGACCAAACCCTAGTTCAAGAACGAAATAATTTTTCATCAGTTCCTTCCCCAAAATTGAAAGATTTCTATGTGGATTTCGTCACCAGGTATGTGGGATTTCACTAGTGGGTTCCTTTCACCCATTAGGACACGATAATTCAGTCAGACTCTTTATTCCCTTCATATTATCTAGACCTAAGGTTTCTAGAATTTCAGCATATCATCATAAATCAGTTACTTTAATGTTCCTATTCAGATTACCATGATTTAGTATTGTTTTTCGTAGATTTCTTCATGAATTTAGAACCCTAGCTATGTAGTTCTTTTAGTTCATATATTACACATGCAAGATATTTCAGATATACATGCCTCAAATTTGTATGTTTCATTATCAGTACAATTATGTGACATTTTCAGTTAGCATGTCAGTATTTTGATCTATCTAGTATTAAAGAAATTCAGTAATATATTGTTAATTACATAGTCAATTAGTAGAAGCTTAATATCCAGAGGACAAGGGTCAATCACCCTCAAGTCCCAGAACTACATGCCCCGAAGATTGTAAGTCCCCTCTGTGGGCATTATTTTAGTGATCACGCCAGTCATGCCTCTATACTTCTTGCAGGGTATATTGTGTCCTCTTGATAGGGCGTATAAATCAGACTCCATATTTAGCTTATGTGGTATTATGTCAGTTATTATTAGCTCCTTTACAGTAAAATTCTATCGCAGTAACCACGTTATCAATCATAGTTCAATATTCAGTCTCATCATGTAATAAACTTGGTCATTGCATTCAGTCATTTCACGTTCATTATTCTCAATTTAGTATCATACTTATCTCTTATCATTGCTCAGATATATTCTTTTGTTCAGTTATGTTTATTATTCAATTTTATTCTATCCTACATGCTCAATACCTATATCTTCTTGTGATGTAGGTTCTGGTTCTCAGCATCCAGATCATGCATAGATCGGTTCCCTATCTTAAGTGGTAAGTCCTCATTCTTCGAGGATGATTGACATGATTATCTTCCTTTGCTTTTTTTTAGTCTTTAGTTTTCAATATTTGCTAGATCTAGCTGGGGAATGTCCCAACATTTCTAGTCAGTAGAGGCTTTATTTCAGACATAGATAGAATCAGCTTTAGTATTTAAGTTTGACTTTTCAGTTGTTGTCAAATTCGCAGTATTATTCAGATTTAGTATGGGTAGTCCCCATCATTTTAGATTATCTCATGATTAGCTTCCACACAGTATTTATTGATTCAGTTTATCTTTATGTATGCTTATGATATGGCAGCAGGGTTAGCTTGGGATCACTCGTGATCCTAGGTCCCGTGTCCGTGTCATGGGGGTAGCTTCGGGGCGTGACAGCGATAAACTTATTATTTAGAGCATAAGGTTTAGTAAGGACCTTGGATGTCTCATAAGACATATTGTGTAGAGTATTGCACATGAGTGTAAAGCACACCACATTTATGAATAGGATGCTACAAGATATTTAAGAAATCACACTTCTTTCATCACTCTATTATCGTGTGATAGATCTTAACTCTATGTGTATCTATCTTTATCCTTATGCCATGGTTTTCATGATATGGACTCTCAAAGAGCATACGTTAGAAGGAATGCCTTGAAATTCACACAATTATCTTAGTATGCTCCTCTTATGGTTGCTGACCCTCAGGCAAGGATGAGAAAGTTTTTTTTAGGTGTGTCTAAAATATTGGTCAAGGAATGTCGTACCACCATCCTCATTGAGGAAGTGGATATTTCTCATTTAATGATTCATGCTCAGCAATTTGAAGAGGAGAAACTTAAGGAAATTCTAGGAAGGCCAAAAGAGCAAACAGCGATGATGGTGTCTTTTCACATTCAAGGTCCGATGGACATGCTGATACATCTAAACTTCCACCTCAATTAAGAAGTATAAATGGTTGAAGTCAATTATAGAACTCAACTGGAGTTGAGGTGGATCCAACAAGGAATTTATATGAGAAATAAAGTTTTTACTATATTTCTATACATAGTAACAAAACAATGTCCCCTAAGGGAAACATACGGCAGTGGCAAAGACAACCAAGATGGTGCTGAAAGGGAACGGAAGTGTTGAAAAGAATGTGCATTATTGAGGAGCTCAAAAGAGAGATTCGGGGAGATACTCCACACAAATTAAAGATTCGTGGAGAAAAATCTGTGTTTGGATAGGTACCTTTGATACGGTAGTGGAACCAGCGAAAGCATATGATGCAGCTACTATTATGTTTCACGGGATGAAAGCGAAGATGAATTTTCCATTTCCCACACCGCCAATCAATTTGCCTCCAAGGTAGAATAGTTCTGTAGAGTTAGCAAATGGGATGTTAACGGTTGAGTCACCGCTTCCATTGGATCTAAGATTCGGAAGGAGCTACTCATCCTCCTCTGTTGGTCTCTCCATCCATGATATAAGTAACTTTATGTTTGAAAATTCGAAATTCCATCTTTCTCCGACTGCTTCAGGTTTGCTGCAGCTGAATCAGTGGTGTTGTAAGGAGAAGGAGGTGTTTATTTAGGGAGGTGGTTGTTGTGGTGCCACTACTCCCATCACTGGGGCTTCTTCTATGATTGATTTTATGGTTAGTGGGAAGCGTAAGAACATTGATATCGACCTTAATTATCCACCAGCACCGAAAAGCATGTGAAAATTGCTTGCATTGATGATCAAAGATTTTGGATGTCTTGGAAGTGACCTTTATTTCAAAAGTTTCAATGTTGTTAAATTAATGTAGTACCCCATTTAATTTTCAGTAATTAGGAAGAGTTAAACGGGAAAAAAGAAAGATAAGAGAAACAATATTAGACTAATAATAGGGAAGAATGATGATGATTTACTCGTCAATATATGTTTACTGTCTTATTTAAATGTGACAAATGATCTTATCTTTATGAATTATGACTTCAAACATATATTTATTACAATTTTAGTGAACTTCGAATAAAAAAATTAACATTTTGATCAATTTAGTGCCACATTCTCATGTATAAGTGTAAATTATCAATATTATATCTTTTGAGCATGTTTTGTTTTTCTAAATTATGCATCGACTCATAATGATTAGCTGATGGGGAATTGACACGGGAGGAAGTTACAGTGTGGTGGCAGGCTAAAGTTATTATTGTTATAATTCAATGAACTCTTTATACTACAATTACTTGTGTTGAAGTAGGTTAGGTTATGAGTGTTTTTTTCTTTGTTTAGTCTTATGAATGTGGATGCAGAACTATTAGCTGAGTAACTGATGAAGAAAAAAGTTACAGTGGCGATGAGGACCAGAAGGAAAAAGAAATAGATGATATGGCACGTGTGGGTTGTTGTTAATAGTTATTACTGTGGATAATTGCATATTAAATCTTACCTTTGACTTGCAACGAATAATTAATAATTTGTTTGCATTAATTGACCATGTTGCCACATCGACTATCCCTCCAATAATTTAATACACCTAGTTTTGTTTACATCTATGTTAAGAACTTGTTTGAATTAAGTTGTCAAAGGTTGTTTGGTTTTATGGATAACGGAAAAATAATTCATGGATAACTTTTTAGTACCCCTCAATTCTTTGTTTGGTTACAATGTGTGGGATAAGTTCTCCCTGAATTAATGATCATGGCTAGGAAAAGATATCCCTACTTGTGGGTCGAATACTAATTCCAGAATAACTTATCCCGGAATAAAAATATAGAATAATAATACTACATCCTTAAATCCTATTTTATACGTCATTTGTACATACATATATATTCAAAAAAAATTATGGTATTTGGAAAGAGAATTGGAATGAAAAAATGTCATGGTTTCATTATTACTCCCTCCGTTTAAAAAAAATTGAATTACTTTTGTTTTACTCAGCAACTCTTTAATCTTAGTTTTATAGGTGGCTTGTTTAAGGTCACATGATTAAAGGAACTTTTTGTATATATGACATATCTTTGAATAATTAAATACCACAAAATTAAAAAGTTTTTTTTATTTTTTTTAAACACCATGTCAAATCAAACTAGGAAATCTTTTTTAAACTAAAGAAGTATAAATTCTCTAGTAAATAAAATATGCAAGAATGATATATTATAAAGTAATAAACTCAAGAGAATTTTTTTCTTATGGAGCTATCTTAGGCAAAGTTATCACGCAATGTTAATGGTAAGAAACTTTAATGCTTAAGTTATAAATTTGAGCGTATTAAAGAAGTTGTAATAAAAATCTGATGAGGTATAAGTAAAAAGGAAGTTATACCTTTATAGTTTAAAATTTGAGTAACATTTTGCGTGATTTTCATAATGATCATATATGCATGTTTTTGTCGTTAGTACGATAAAACACTTTTGAATTCTGCGAGAATACTACAAATGATCATTTCGAGTCGTTGCCGGTGTGCTCCCAATTTCTCTATTAATGAGTTGATAGGACTAGGGCTGGTGTAATTAAACCCAACCCGCCAAATCCTTTTCAATTTAGGCAGATTATTGACCCACCAATTCATGAGCTCATGAGAAATCTTGTCAATTTATTTTTCAATTTAATATATTAAATATAGCCATAATAAAGAAAAATAATAATTCTATTAGGTACTAAATTATTTTAAAAGATCAAGTAAACAAATTAGGCTTAGTAAATATTGGATTGGTTTAACATGTCATATAACTTACTATCTAACCCATTTTGACCCAACCTATTTTCACCGAAGCAAATTTGGGCTGGTTTGAATGCTGACCCGATTTTTATCATTACTCAGTAGAACCTGTCAAAATTTGATCTAACCTTCCCAATTATCATCTCAAAATGGGCCTACAACATAGTTTGTCTTTTCAATGGATAAGAACAAACTTATCGAATATTACTCTAGGTTATACTAATGTTATTTTACGTGAATGGAAATTGATTAAATCCACTTGAATTAAAAAAAAAAAACATAAATTGAATGTACTATAACTAATAAGAAGGCAAAAAAATCTAAACAGTCATCACCGCAGGTAGCATACATATTATGCAATTTACTTAAAAATCCAATATTGTTCCAATATTAAACTTAATAAGAAAATATTTTAAGGCAACTCTTAACTAATAGAAGTGGAAAAAATGAGTTATAATGAGGATGGAGTCCCATAGTAAATGTGGTAAGATGTGTATAGTCATTACCCTTTTCTTTTGGTATGCGGGAGAAGTGTTATTTGCATCTAGTATGTTTAAGTGATGATTGAACAATGCATTAGAATGAGGTTTTTTTGGAGATTATAGGAGTTACCTCTGTTGTGGAAAATATGAGCAAAATTATATTGAGATTGTTCGGACATGTCCAGAGAAGATGCATTGATGCCCTATTGAAGAGGTGTGAGAGTCTGGTGGGAGGGTCTACAGAAGGAGTAGAGGTTGACCGATGAAGCATTTGGGAGAGTTGATTAGATAATACATGGTGAAATTTATATTAGGGAGGACATGAATTTAGATAGGAAAGAGTGGAAGTCGCATATTGGGGTAGAAGGTTAGAAGGGGTGAAGTTTTGTCTTTCTGTGCTTAGGTTTAGCTTTTGTTAGTTCATGTTGTTGTACTAGTCGTATCCTTGTAGATTTTTCCTTATGTTGTGCATTGTTATTCGATTACCACACTATTTTGTTGTTGTTATTGTTTGTTTCTTTAATATAGACTTTAGATTGTTTTTCTTATTAATGTCTATGCTTTCATTATTATTTCTTCTTCCTTTACATGAGTTTTATGTACTTTAGCAAAGGAACATACGGAAAGAGTATCTCTACCTTTTCAAGGTAGTTGTAAGATATGTGTATACTCTATCATCCTCTCATCCCACTTATTATAATTTTACTAGGTATGGCATTATTACTATTATTGTATATGTATCATTTTATAGGATAACTATTAATTAGGATGTGCATGCAAATTTAGTTGATCAAACAATAACATTTAGTATTTTTATTTTTTTGCTAAGTATAGTTGAAATAACGAGTGAAGCATTAAAAAATGATGCAACAAGTGACAAGATAAATTTAATAAATGTTATTAGCATGTTGGTTGATGAGTCAGGGATTTCAACTCATTTAGGATTTTATTTTCATAGATTTATTGTCCTCAATGCCTAATTCATGCTCTAAATTGATGTTAAAGTGTTGATTTGCAGCAATGAAAGAAAAAGATCAAGGACCGTCGAGTGGATCAACGACAAGGTTCCTGATCGCCTAAAGTTACAGAAGTCCAATGGTGCAGAGGAAGGTCAAGAAGGCGATGAAGCGAGACACTTGGCGCACCGCCGACTTGGTCGACAATGGACAACTTACTCCGCCGATCAGTCCATAAGCTAAAAATTTAGAAGTGTATAAATGCGAAATTTTTATTTAAGGGGTGCTTCCAAGAATTCTAATAGTCCGAAATTCTGAAGAACTGCTCTGAGTGTTTGAAATCTTTTCCGTTGATTTTTTTTATCCCAAACACTATTCTTGGAGTTTTTGAGTAGAGGATTCATGTGGGTTTTGAATTTAGTTGATTTGAAGCACTGTAAAATATCGAGAATTCATTACCCAGCTCATGGACAACATAGTTAGTAATAGCTTCTTACATTTTATAATGTGTGGCTAAATCTGCCATTCTTGCGGGTGCAATTATATGATTAATTGCTTAATTAACTTATGGGTGTTATTAAGTACTGATTTAATTGTTGTTTTGAAGTGGGTTTGATTGGTAACTGTGTTTTTATCCATGAATTGTAGTTGCATATGCAATTCTAACTTGGTATTTTTGGCTTGCTTGAGAAAGACGTTTTATAATTAAGGCAACCGATTGATGATTCTAGTGATTGGGTTATAGTTGATTCAGCTCAAGAGACTGAATCTGAATTCGATCCTACCAATCTTGCTCGAGAGAGTCAATTAATTGAAGTTTTTGATTGTTAACATTGTTATGTTAGTCGAGGTTCGAGAGAACTGGATTGAATCATAATAGTTGATCGAGAGATGGCTATTGTATCTATAGTCTAGCCTACCCACTAAGACTTAGTGAATTTCAGTATTTGGTAATCACTCGTATAGCAAAATTGGAAATTAATCGATCACATCCCCAAGGATCCCTCTCTACTTGATTTCGTAGTTGTTAATTGTCACTCTAAACCCCCATCTAATATTTACTATCAATCCCTTTAATTTACTTTAATTGGTTTCAATAATGTTTACTTCTACAAACGACTAGAGCACTTTCTTTATATGATAACTAAATTCTATTCCGTATCACTCTTCGTGTGATCAACCCCAACTCATCATTGGGTTTATACTAGATTGCGACTGCCTACACTTTATATTGGATAAAGTGTAGTTGAGCATTATCAAAAATGGCGCCACTATCGGGGAGTGGTGTATAGAATTCTCTTATTGAAGTTTGGTTGTGGTCTAATTGTTTTGTAGTTGAGCCAATTTATCTTTGTTTTTTGTTTGCTTCCTTTGAGCAGGTGACGAAATGAGTGTCAACAGAAGCAACTCTAGCTAGCTTGGACACAATGACGACGTCGACAACTTGAACGATGTGTATGGCGTACATTTGGGTGGTGTAGGTGCTATCTTGTTGCCTCTGGTAGTGGAAATGCATTTTTTCACATGACAAGCACATTGTTGCAATTGTTCTAATGAAAGGGTTTTCTGGAGACTTGGCTCATGAGGATCTCCACGACTACATTCGAAACTTTGTGGACGTTTGTGGTCCCTTCTCTTTCAAGAACATCTCCAAAGAGTGAGTCTGGCTCTGATTATTGCCTTCCTCTCTTATGGGAGAGGCAAATAAGTGATTAACTGACCTACCTAGGGACTCGATTACCTCATGGGAAGAGCTCACGGAGGAATTTTACATAAGGCTCTTTCCTCGTTAGAGCATCATGGTATTGAGATATAATATTCAAGGCTTCAAAAGATTGGATGGTAAACCAATCCACGAGACGTGGTTGCATTTCCAAAAGTTGCTACTCCAATGTCCAACTCATGGTTTCCTGAATAACGTGTTGTTACAACATTTCTACCGAAGTGTAGATTCAGTCAACAAAGGTGTAGCTGATCAACTTGTTCAAAGCGGAACTATGCAACAACCTTTTTGAAATCGCATCTACCCTCCCTGATGGAATGACAAACATCAACTGTTCTTAGTACATTAAGGAAGATCAAGTGTCTCCTTTGAATTTCAAGAAGAGAAAAGAGAAAATTGAAAAGGGTCAAGAACGAGATCAAAACATGGCCAAGATGACAACCGAATGGATTTGTTCTCAAAACATGTCATGGGCAGTGGGTCTAAAGTTGTGAATGCAATTGGAGTTAGTGGGGTAAACCCCGATGATGCACAATTTGAGTCTTTGTATAATGAGGAGGTGCATTTTCTAGCAAATCAAGGAAGAAGTTTCCGTCCGAACTACCCAAGGCCGGGCGAAAACCAAGGTTGGAATAGAGAGCATGATGATGGTTGGAGAGATCGTGATAGGGAATAGTGTGACTGTGGAACTAATAGGAAGGAGTGAAACTGGGACCAAGTGAGATATGTACCTCTCCATGAGTGTCAAAAGACAAAAGAACAAAGGAATGATCCTGAAAATTTCCGCACAGAAGATATGCTTGCACATATTCTTAACAAAATGTAAGGGTTAGACAAAAGGCTAAAGGAAATTAAGGAACATGTCTCAAATCTCAATTGGACGATTATTCTCACTCGGTGTCCATTATGCAGCTGGAAACATAAATGGGTAAAATCTCGAATCATTTGAATCCAAGACCAAAAGGAGGATTACTAAGTGACACCATGGCCAACCCTAAGAATATACCTTGAATGCGTATCTTCATGGTGCCACGATGTTAAATAAAGCCCTACTTGGGAAGCAACCCAATCTTTTATGCTTTTAATAATGTGTTTGAATAACAGGTGTTGAATGTGCAGGTTGAAAAATTGAAATTTTGGGAAAAGGAACAATTAGGCTAGCTTAGGTACTAGTCGGCAACTCGCTGAACACTTTGGTAAGCCCAATATGAATCGCCATTTGAACAATCTAGGTATCTAGAGGTTTTGTAAAACTCAGCGGGCCAATGAACCATCAGTACAACGCCGAATTGGTCGGCGACGTAAGTGACCTCGCCGACAAGCTAAAATTGAAGGGTCAAAAAAGGGGCTGAGCAGTTTTAAATTCAAAAACCTCTCTCATTTCATATTTTTTGACTTTTGTACTTTCTCAAAAGTATTTTATATTTTTGTACTTGTTATTATTGTATTTTTGTGTGGGATCAATTGCTCGGGGCGGACTTTGGTGCATTTTGCTTCAATTTCGAGGTTGGTTATTTGAGCCCCATCTTTAAATTTTGGTTACTTCAATTGTGTTATTTTTATCTTGCCGTTGTGTTTGAGTGCTATCGATTGTTTGAATGGTTTTTGGTGATGTATTCATGTATCGTGTGTCCTTTCATATTTTTCAGCTATAATTGTGAAATCCCTTGTGTTTGCATGAAAAATTTGTTGGGTTGTGTTGATTTTATTGCTGGCTCTTATGTGGGTTAAGTATGAGCAACCCCGTTGTGCGGATCATCTGATTTTGCCTAATGATAGAGTGGGTGACGTCATTCTTAAGAGAAAAAGACATCCATTGGCCAATTTTAGCCAAATCAGGGGAAGTCTGAGTACCCCGAGGTCATGGATAGTATGGGTCTAAGCTTAATTGCGTAGAATAGGTGCTTAATTTTGTTTTCATAGGCTATGGGTTAAAATTGAAGGTCGGGGTCAAAGTCTAGCACGTTGGACTGTTCGACAAGCTGGGTCGCGCTCGCGGAGTAGCTCGGTGGTTCATCTAATGAACCACTCATCGCCTTTTTATCCTTTAAAATTGTGGAATTCATTATGTAACATTCAAAGATACTCCTGAACTCCGTGAGTTCACTCAGCGACTCTCCGAATGCCTTCTCAGTTCTCCCTTATACGCCCAAATGTTTTTGGAAAGTGTTTTATAAGATTCGATGATCTACTTCTATTTCGCTGAATGCAGTTGACGATCCACTGAAAGGCCTGCACGTCACCGACCTGTGCTGATTTCTTGAACTTTTTAGTTTGGAACATTCGGTGAGCCTTATTTGGCTCACCGAATGGCTTCGGAGTGGTTCGGCGAGATTTCCTACACAATTACTCAACCTTGAAATATTTCAAATTAAGTAACATATTTTGTTTCGCTGTGCAGGAATTGCTAAACCCAAGGTAGCCGAAGAAATCAACCGTGCCACAAGAGTATTAGGGGCATTGTCATAAATGAAGAGGTTGCACCATGCCAGACTCCCTTCAAAATGGGGAAAGGGAAAAGGAAAAGGGCCTGTGATGCCAATGCCAGCGGAAGAGAGTTTCGATAGTGACGGCATCTATGCCACTCACCTCACCACATTTGAGTCCATTGATGAGGAAACTGAGGAGATAGATCTCTGATCTCCATTTTTTAGTAGAAAGACGATCAAATTCTCTAGACTAGAAGAGCGGAGTTGCGCTTCAAATCTATGGATGATCCAGTCGGGATCCCATTGCCACCTACTTCTCCACTACCTCCAACTCAGATTTTTGAGCAGGTTCCTCCAGTGCCACTAACTTAGGAACCCCCACCCTGGTCATTAAATAGACTAAAGGCTAAGGGTTTGAGTACCATATTAAACTGGTGATGGAGACGATTCACATTCAAGGTCCAATAGACATGGTAATACATTCAAACTTCCATCTCACTTAAGAAGTATAAACAGTCGAAGTAAATTCTACATATCAACTGGAGTTGAGGTCGATCTAACATGGAATTTACAGCATAACTAAACTTACTAACGCTTGTATTTAGTTGTGGTTAATATTTCCCAAAATAGTAAATTATGAAAAGTCAATATTGGGTTGTTTGAGTTTAAGTAACCAATTTTTAGTTAAGATTAACAGCCAACAAGAGCAAACAATAATTCGATGATTTTAGTAATTGATTTAACGAGACTAGGATTTTGTTCCCCATGACATTTATTTCACTCTCGAATTCTATACAAATAACTGTTCATTACTAATATTATATGTTACTAGAAAGTTAGATACACTAAACATGTTTCAGCCCTATTAGATGAGTCTCACTCTTCTCCTATTGGTCATAGAGTGTTTTGAAGCTAGTTTTAATGTTTGCACTCATTAGAAGGCAGTCATTAGGAAATTAGAAACAACATATGCAATTAACAATCACAAGTTACTTGTATTTGAATCCGTTGTTATGTTTTAGTCATGGTTCCTACAACCCTAGTTGTGGTGGTTTGCTGCTCATTATTTCCAAAAAACCAACAGTACAGATTATCGAAAGCATAATATAATAGACTAACAATAAAACCAAACGACAAGTTTCCTGATTATCAATACTCAATCACAAATACGAAGTTTTGATCCAAAGTAATCGACCAAGAAATGTGTTCAAAAAGGAAACAATGTTTTTCTCAATGCTCAGAATGTCTCAATGTATTAATGATAATTTTAAAATATAACCTAAATAATTAAAATAGTCTTTGAAAAGAGTTCTACTCAAATTAGGACTAATATTGTTGAACATCTTCACGGGCAGGGTGACAGCTCATCTATGGTCAGACGACTCGTCAACCCCTATGTAGTCTCACACTTAGACACTGTGGTGTCTCCCTTCACAACTTGTCTTCATGTTCTACTAGACGACTTGTCTTAAACACCACGGCCCGTCTAGTGCTCCATAGACTTTAGGCTTCGCTTAGGTAGCTACTTTGTTCAATGCCTCTCTTCCACGAGCCATTAAACGACTCGTCTACTGGACCACACATGTAGCCTTTCGTATAGCTTCTTTTACTTCAGTTTCAAACTTTCTTCCTATGATTTGCATCCAAGTGTTTCGCCTATACAACATCAACAGAAACCATCATATTCACATAAACAAGCTTGATTTCTTGCAATAATCCTTATTTTTTGCATCAAATGTGCTATGAGTTCATGACACATCATGACCCTAAAATTAGAACCATTTATTTTCCTCAAGCAATAAAAATGAACAACACCCGATGCTCAAATACATGAGAACACATCACAAATATATAGCAATTATTTCCACATAATTCCGTCCAAAATCATCTATCTAACTTACAAGGATCAATGGATGACATCCCATTACATACAGTTGATCCTGCTTATACTAGTACCAACTATTAGCTAACATAGGAAACTATCAAATGCTAATACAGTGCCCTCACAACAAAGAAGTCCCTCACACATGATATTTGGGACTGACGAGTATTCTCACTCTCTAAAATAACATCTAATAGTGCAAGTATACAAACCATAGTATTGCCCTTGTTTTCTATGCTACAACCATCAAACAACTAGAATAGGATCACTATAGGATTTCTATTATCTTGTAGCGTTGGCTCGGGCTAAGGAGTGGAACATTTGGTCTATGAGTGACTAGATTACCCCGATTCTCCAAAGTTCTTATTAGCACAAAACTCTTATTCAAGTGGTTCAAACTTCCTTTCATTTAACACACCTCAGCACCCACATCATTTCTTTTCTTCATTTCTTCATTTCTTTTTCTCTTTCCTTTTTCTTATTTTTTTTATTTTTTATAACTACTATTTACTTGAACCGTTCAAACTAGACCCATCTAAAACAAGCATTGCGGTTTTGTTCCTTTAGAATAACCAAGGATATGATACTTCTAAGCTATTTATTTTTCATTCAGGTCATGACCACCCTTAACTTACGCCTTGGGTCTGAGTTGTGGCATCGTGCCTTCGGAGAACCAAGGATACAATATCAATAGGGTGAAAAATATCAACTTTAAGACTCAAATAGGGTTCAAGGGTTCATTATTTCATTTGGTAGTTTTTCTTGGTGAAAGTGGACTTAATAAAAAAAATGGCCTATAATCCTTTCCTACCAAGTTATTCAATGATCTTAATAAGACTACTTGGCCAAGATCTAGCTTCTACCTACAGAGTGAAGCTTCATACAAAACTCACACTCCCCATGGCGCATGCTTAAACTTTCAGTATTTAGTCAACCAATTTGATTTTCTAAGTACCAATGATCAACACGCAAGTATATGAGATGTCGCACAAAGAGCCTAAATCCAAACACAAAACTTCAGTTGCTTCTATCAAACCAACCTACAAACTTTCACACACACAAAATACCAAAATATTTTTTCACAAAAAAAAATGCCTAACACAAGAGCCAACATCCATACACAAATGACTAATAAGGTAGGTTGCTCAACCACCCCTCCTAATAAAATAGACTTTGGCCTCAAAGTACAAAATACAAAGGTTGTGAGGAGGGGACATACCTACGACACTCTAACCCTTGGTAGTCAAAGTGAGTTTGGCACTCTTATCAACAGGTGCTTGCTCTAGTGTAGGGACTATGTCAGGACAACTCATATCCACAAGGGAAGGAAGCCCACTAGTTGAGGCTCTAGACCTCATCCCATCACTCTACTGCTGCTCCAATGTTTCTTTCTCTCTAGCCTTCTCAGACAACATCCTAGACATTTTTAATCTATGACGCTCTTCCCTATAAGTTTTATAAGGTACTTCGACGTTAGAGTTCTTCTTCTTCTCCTTACTCTTATTTCTCTCTAGCATGTTAAGGGACCCTGTAATATACCTAATTGGCTGAGTGACTGGAGGCATGCTAAACAGATTCATCAGTGAATCATATACAAGTGGTGGAGGCAAAGAAACTAGCTTATCTGCTAGTTTTGCAATCTCAACATTCAGTGCAGCTATTTGTGCTTGAAAATTGCACTATCTATAGAACCCAAAGCATTTATTTATCTATTTACATGAGATTCTATGTCGTCCATTCAGTTCTTCAACACAAGCATTTTTTGTAAAAGTTCATTTTGCAAATGTGGCTCTACACTCTGGACAACCTATGGTAGTTTTTCAACTACCTGTTGTAGGATGGACCTAGTTTACCTTTTCTCAGCTAGCAGTATCTAAAATAATATAGTGGGCGAACAAACAAATGTACCTGTAGTTGTTGAAGGTGGTAATGGTGGAGGATGCACTTCTCTAGTTTCTTGAGATGTCCCCTCTGCCTGCTTAATGAATCCCTATGCTCATTTAGGCTCTACCACAACAAGTGGAAACACTACCAAAGGTGCTTCGGATCACATCTTTTATCTTCGTCACCGCAGTGACCTTTTAGGCCTCAACAGGTTCCTTAACAAACAAGAAAATAGTAGACTAGCTGTTTCTTTCAGGGCACGATCTCTAATATTAGTAACAATAATTTGCCCAACATTCAATGCATACCCAACTATGACGCAAGCTACTAAGGAAGCTTGTGATGGCAAGAGGTTGTTGTCATTGCCCGTTGGCCGCAACTATGCACGAACCACTGCCCACAAGATTTTTGCTGGAAATGTTAACGAAGACTTTGTAATGTTCACCTGTGGATTGGCTACAATGCTTATGCCTCACTGTAAGTTGCAACTAGCCCTGCAATACACTTCATGACACTCTCCCTTAAGACTAGATCCACCATCTCAACTTCACTGGTCACCGAATGGTGGCAACCCTTATATAGACCTATAATAGTAAGTGCAGTGTACTCCAGACCATGTAGAAACATGTTGATTGTGGTCTCCAAAATATCAGCCTTCTCACCTTGAACATCTTCTCTGATTGTGGTTCTAACTTGGATGGTGCTGCTTTATTTCCCTTTTTGGATGATTTCGTGGTCTTCAAATTCATTAATAAGGAAGCATATGAGAAGTAGAATTCTTTGGTCAAGTGTTGTGCAAACTCTCCTGGATTTTTAGTCATCCACTAGAACTAATGTCATTTGAAGATTGTGTAATTATATGGAAAACCCTGCGAGTCAGGCTCCTCAACTCTACTTTTTGGGATAATCGATCTCCCACCAATGTCAATGGACACAGAAAGTATTTCGTTATCAAATATCTCCCTTTATCTTAGAGTAGCCCATGTCCTTCGAAACACAACAATGAGGTGTTGTTGCATTACTGGGTAAGCTGCCCTCTGTCAAACAAACAACACTATGGAGTCAATGGTATCCCTAGCATCGCTATCCTCCTAAGTATCTCTCTCTCTTCTTTTTGAACTAAAATTTCTAGTGGTTCATTAGCAGATGCCCAAGAATTATCATTAAACCATTGCTTACTCTCAGAACCACCTTCTTTCTCTTTATACTGTGAAGGCATGTTTTTATGATCTCTCACACGATGGAATGTAGCTCAATTTCAGTGTTAACTTGGACCTCAAGTTTACTATGTGCGTCCTCACTAGAACTTTGTTTTGGAGAAGCTTGGGGGTGAGATGTGAACTGTGTCGTCTTACACCTTTGTTTATCCATTGTACCTGAGAAACAACGAGTTTAAAATCGAATTACACCAAATGACTACACTAACGAACACTAAGACTTCCCCTGTGTATTCATACAAAGTGATGTCTTCCCTTAAGGTTTTTCCCACTTAATTTATCATTGGGAAAGGACATGCAATGAATAAAGAATGAAAAGAAAAGACAAAAAATTCTTTTGGCCATTTAAATATTTTTTTATGGGGCGCTATAGAGTCCGTGGTAAGTACCGTAGCCCATCTAGGCCCTCGTGAAGTTTCTAGTGTCAACCCAATTCCTAAGTGTCGTTTAAAAAGGGTTTCATGGCTCGTGCACACTTACATGATCCGTGAAACCTGTCGTGTACTTACACTTAGTTTAGGTGTTGGCTTAAAATTCTTAACAACCCATATTGTTCAACTTAGTCAACCAAATACATAGAAAAATGACCCTAATAGCCTTCCTATACATGAATTCATCTAATTTCAACACAACTATCAATATATACATATACATCAGCATGCAATCTACTAATTAAACACCATTACATCAACATACAGCCCACATTAGCAAAATAACTCAAGAATACTATGACTTGATCAATAAATAGTAGTTCCTATATTTGATTTCAACAAGATCAAACTTATACCTAGTAAAGATTAAGATTTTACTTCAAATTGATATAAAATTTAACACAAAGAGGAAAGCGGGAATGCTTGACTTTAGGAATGTCCTGCAATATAGATTTTAGGGCTTGAAATTCTCTTTTATCTTTGATATAGGTGTTAGGAAACTCTTATCACGCACGTTAGGAATTCTAGTATAGGGGAAAATCGATCCTTTGGCTATTTGGGTGCTTTAAATTAAAGATTTGGGTTTGGGGTCGAGTTGGGTCAGGTCAGGTTATTTACTGCCCACCTAACTTAGACGGTCCGTGACATGGGTCATGAAGAGCACCACTGCTTGTATAGGCGCTCATGGTATTGAATTGATAAAAAAAACTTACATACATGTTCACGAGAGGCTAAACAATCTCTCTAGGATCAAACGGGCTTTAATACTTTCATGAACATCACTAATCCTTTATTTGTGAGCTTATTGTAGTTAACTTGCATCTTCATGGGCTGATAGTGTTAAATGGCCCATTCACATTCTTGTGAAGAGCATTTCATGCCTAAAATTATATGGCACGCATGCACACACTGTGATTCTATAAAATTAATAAAATTTGCAGTAAGTAAAACTATTTATTATAATTACATCTTGGGTTTCCTCCCAAGTAGCACACAATTTAACGTCGTCACGTGACGTAGGTTATTTGATTACTCAGACTTCATCTACTTTGCATTTGTCAACTATTTTCACTTCTTATGGGACCCCATATATGTCTTGACTCACTTTCCATTTTCCAATAACTTCTCATCCTTATCATTTTCAAGTTCCATTTCTCTCTATTAAAACACTTGTCATTATGAATGTTCCAGACAATTTGCGCCTCACCTTTCCTGAAAATAGGTGTTGCCTTGAGTTAAACAATAGAACGAAGTTTCAATGACTAAAAGTCCTCTTCTAAATATGTTTGTTAGGATACATCTTTATTGTCTCCTTATACAATGCAGATCTCTTATAATCTCTCTGTTGAAACTCATCCATTATCTGCTCAAGTCACATATATGCTACCTCACTCCAACTTAAGTTTAGCTTCTTTAGTGCCCACAGTGATTATGTTCTAACTGCACATGCAAAGGACATGCCTTTCGAATCACTAACTGATATGGTGACATACCAATAGGTGTTTTGAAAACTGTTTGATATGCTCATAATGCATCACATAATTTCCTTGCCTAGTCCGTTCTTTTGGCATTCATATTATTTGCCAATATTGACTTTATCTCGCTATTGGAAACTTTCGCTTTGCCACTCATTTATGGATGATAAGGGAGTCACCATTTTATGATGTTTCACCCATATTTAGACAAGAGAGTGTGAAACACTTATTGTAGCAATGTGATCCACCATCACTAATAATCACCCTAGGTGTGCCAAACCTAGAGAATATATTATTCTTTAAGAGTTATGCAACACTCTTCCCATCATTCTCTACCAAGGCCACAACTTCTACCCATTTGGAGATATAATCAATTGCCACCAATATATATTTCTACCCAAACAAACTCACAAATGGTCCCATGATGTAAATCCCTGAAATATCAAATAATTCGACAAACATGATAGGAGTCGTAGGTAGCTCGTAACGACGACAAATAGCCACTTGACTTTGGCACATATCACAACCTTTAACCAGCTCAAATACATTTTGATAAGTTCTGGGCAAATAGTATCCGCTTTGGAACTCCTTATGGGCAATGCGACCACCCCCATGATGTCCACCTACTAGAGATGAATGGCATGATTCCAAAATACTCAGTATTTCAACCTAAGGCTCAAATAGGGTTTAAAGGTTCATGATTTCATTTGGTAGTTGTTTTTGGTTAAAGTGGACTTAATACAAAAATGGCCTATAATCCATTCCTATCAAGTTATTCAATGATCTTAGCAAGACTACTTGGGCAAGTTCAAGCTTCTACCTACAGAGTTATGCTACATAGAAAACTCACACTCACATGGCACATGCTTAAACTTTCAATATTTAGTCAACCAATTTGATGTTATAAGTAGCAATGATCAACACGAAAATATATGAGATGTCTCACAAAGAACCTAATAGTCAATTTTCAAATCAAGGATATCTTTCTTATCATTTCACCCAAACACGAAACTTCAGTTGCTGCTATCAAATCAAACTAAAAACTTTAACATACACAAAATACCAAAATACTTTTTCATAAAAGAAAAATGCCCAACACTAGAGCCAACACCCATACACAAATGGCTAATAAGGTAGGTTGCTCAACAAAGCCTACCTAATAAAATAACTTTTTCCTCAAAGTAAAAAATACAAGGGTTGTGAGGAGGGGTCATACCTGCAACACTCTAGACGTCTATAGTCAAAGTTTATTTGGCACTATCATCAACAGGTGCTTTGTCAGGTGCAGGGACTATGTAAGGATGACTAATATCCATAGGGGAAGGAGGCCTACTAACTAAAGCTCCAAACCTCATCCCATCATTCTACTATTGCTCCAATGCTTCTTTCTCTCTAGTAGCCTTCTCAAACACCCTCATAGAATTCTTTAGTCTCTGATGCTCTTCCCTATAAGTTTTATCAGGTACTTTAATGTCAAGAGGTATTCTTCTTCTCCTTGCCCTTGCTTGTATCAGGCATGTCAAAGGCCTCCTAAATATCCCCATGTGGCTGAGTGATTGGATGCATACTGAACAAATTCATCAGTGAATCAGATAAAAGTGGTGTAGGCAAAACATATGGCTTATCTGCCAGTTTTGCAATCTCAACATTCATTACAACTATTTATGCTTGCAAAATTTCACCATCTATAGAACCCAAAACATTTATCTGGCTATTTACATGAGATTTTATGTCATCCATTCAGTTCTTCAGAACACACGCTTTGTGTAAGAGTTCATTTTGCAAATGTTGCTCCACACTTTAGACAACCTATGGTAGTTTTTTAACTATCTACTCTAGTATGGACCTAGTATGCCTCTTCTAAGCTTCTAGTCTCTAAAATAATATGGTGGGCAAAGAAACAAATGTACCTATAGTTGCTGAAGATGATTTTGGTGGAGGCTGCACCACTCTAGTTTCCTAGGATGTCCCCTCTGCCTACTCAATGACTTCCTCGGCTTATTTAGGCTCTACCAGAACATTGTGGACACACTACCAAAAGTGCTTCAGATCCTGCTCTCAAACCATATAATGGGTTCGCTACATCTTTTATCTTAGTCACCGTAGTGACCTTTTTGGCGTCAACAGTTTCCTTAACAGACAAGGAAATGACATACTAGCTCTTTTTTTCACGGCATGATCTCTCATCTTAGAAGCAAGAATACACCCGAAATTCAATGCATAACCAGCTATGAGTCAAGCTACTAAGGAATCTTATGAAGGAAATAGGTTGTTGTCATTACCCGTTTGCCGTAACAGTGCACAAACCATTGCCCACCAGACTTTCGCTAGAAATGTTAAAAAAGCCTTTGTGATGTGCACTAGTGGGTTGGCTACCCATTCTTATGCCTCATCGTCAGTCACAATTAGCCCAGCAATAGATGTCATGATACTCTCCCATAAGACTAGATCCACTTTCTCAGCTTCATTGGTCACCGAATAGTGGCGACCCTAATATAGACCTACAATAGTAGGTGCAATGTACTCCAGACCATGTAGAAACCTATTGATTATGGTCTCCAAAATATCAGCCTTCTCACCCTAAACAATTCCTCTGATAGTGGCCCTAACTTCGATGTTGCTATTTTCTTTCCCTTTTTTTGAGTGTTTTGTGGTCTCGAAATTCATTAATAAGGCAACATATGAGGAGTAGAATTCTTTGGTCAAGTGTCACACAAAATCTCTTGAAATTTTAGTCATCCATTAAAGCTGATATCATATGAACAGGGTGTAAATATATGGAAAATCCTTCAAGTTAGGCTCCGCAACTATACTTTCTAAGACAATCGATCTCCCACCAATCCATTGGACATAGAAAGTATTCCATTATCAAATATCTCCCTCGATCTTGGAGTAGCCCATGTCCTTCAAAAGACATCAATGAGGTGTTTTTGTATTACCAGGTAAGCTTCCCTCTGTCAAACAAGCTGCACTATAGAGTCATCGATGTCCATAGAGTCACTATCCTCCTATTTGTCTCTCTCTTCTTTTTCAACTGCAATTGTTGGTGGGTCATTAGCAGATGCCCAAGAATTCTCATTAAACCTTTGCTTTCTCTTAGAACCACATTCTTCCTCTTCATAGTGGGAATGTGTGTTATTATGATCACTTGCCCTGGACATCTGATATCTAGTTGCACGAGGGAATGTGGCTCAATTTTGGTGTTAACCTGGACCCCAAAGCTACTACATCCGTCCTCACTAGAACTTTGTTTTTGAGGAAGGGGGTGAGATATGCAATTTTGTCGTCTTATACCTTGGTTTACCCATTGTACCTGAGAAACAACGATTTAGAAATTGAAGTACACCAAATGAGTGAACTAACATGCACTCAGACTTTCCTTGTGTATTTATATAGAGTGACTCATTCCCTTAAGAATTATTTCACTTCATCATTCATTGGGAAGGGCCATGCAATGAACAAAGAATGAAAAAAAAAAGAAAATCTTTTTTCTTTTTAAATAATTTTTTTCATACGGAGCCCTAAGCGTCTGTGGTAAGTACCGCAGCCCGTCTAGGTCCTCATGAAGTTGCCTAGTGTCAACCCAAATTCTAAGTGTGGTTTAAAAAGGGTTTCACCGCCCATGCACACTTACACTATCCGTGAAACGTGTCATGTACTTACACTTAAGTTAGGCTTTGGCTCGAAATTCTTAACAACCCATATTGTTAAACTTAGTCAACCAAATATACAAAAAAAAAATGACTCTGTTAGCCTTCCTAGTACATGAATTCATCTAATTTCAACACATCCATCATTCTATACACATACAATCAACATCCAATATGCAATATACTAATTTAACTTCATTCCATCAACATACTAACCCACATTATCAATATAACTCAAGAATACTATGAGATGATCAATAAATAGTAGTACATATATTTGATTTAAACAAGATCAAACTTATACCAAGTAAAGATTAAGAATTTGCTTCAAATTGATGCCAAATTTTGACACAAAGAGGGAAGCAGGAATGTTTAACTTTAGGAATTTCATGCAATATAGATTTTCGAAATTGAAATTATCTTTGATCTTTGATATAGGTGTTAGAAAACTTTTATGATGCAAAAGGCACGTTAGGAATTCAAGTATAGGGGAAAATAATTAGTCCTTTGAAGATTTGGGCGCTTTAAATTAAAGATTTGGGTTTTGGGCCGAGTTGGGTCAGGTCGGGTCATTTACTGCCGACCTAACTTAGATAGGTCGTGAAATGGCTCATGGAAAGCACCCCAGCCTATATAGGTGCTCGTTGTATTGGATTGATAAAAAAAACTTACATGCATGTTCACAAGAGGCTAAACGGCCTCTCTAAGGTTAGATGGGATGTAAACCCTTCCATGAACATCACTTATCCTTTGTTTGTGAGCTTATTGTAGGTGACTTGCATCTTCATGGGCCATATAGTGTTAAACGACTCGTTCACATGCTCTTGATAAGTACTTCATGCCTAAAATTATCTGGCACACATGCATACACCGTGATTCTATAAAAATAATAAAATTTGCAGGAATTAAAACTACTTATTACAATTACATCTTGGGTTGCCTCTCAAGTAGTGCACATTTTAACGTCATTGTGTGGCGTAGGTTACTTGATTACTCAGACTTCATCAAATTTGCATTTCTCAATTATTTTCACTTCTTCTGGGACTCCATATATGCCTTGACTCGCTGTCCATTTCCATGCACTTCTCACCTTTTTCATTTTCACGTTCAATTGCTCTCGATTAAAACACTTGAGTCCATTTGAATGTTCCTGACAATGTGGACCTCACTTTTCCTGAAAATAGGTGTAGCCTTGAGTTAAGCAATAGCACCAAGTCTCAATGACTAAATGTCCTCTTCAAAATATGTTTGTCTTGATACAACTTCATCGTCTCATTATACGATGCAGATCTCTCATAAGCTCTCAGTTAAAACTCATCCATTTTGTTTATTTGTTCAATTAACATATATTCTACCTCACTCCAACTTAACTTTAGCTTCTTTAGTGCCCATAGTTCTTTATGTTCTAACTACACATGCAAATGACATGCCTTTCCAAACAGTAACTGATATGGTGACATACCAATTGTTGTTTTTAAAGTTGTCCGATATGCCCATAATGTATCATCTAATTTCCTTGCCTAGACCATTCTGTTGGCATTCACATTCTTTGCCAATATTGACTTTATCTCCCTATTGGAGACTTCCACTTTGCCACTTGTTTATGGATGATAAGGCGTCACCACTTTATATTGTTTCACCCCATACTTATCCAAGAGAGTGTGAAACAGTTTATTGTAGAAATTTCAGCCTCCATCACTATTAATTGCCCTAGGTGTGCCAAACCTAGAGAAAATATTGTTCTTTAAGAATCCTGCAACACTCTTGCCATCATTCTCTTCCAATGCCACAAAGTCTACCCATTTGGAGACATAATCAACTGCTACCAGTATATATTTCTGCCCAAACGAACTCACAAATGGTCCCATGAAGTAAATCCCCCAAACATAGAATAATTTGACCTTCATGATAGGGGTCATAGGTAGCTCATGAAAACGAGAAATAGCCCCTTTGCCTTTGACACATATCACAGCCTCTAACCCAGTCAAATGCATCTTGATGAATTTTGGGCCAATAGTATACGCTTTGGAACTCCTTATGGGCAATGCGAGCACACCCATGATGTCCACCAACTAGAGATGAATTGCATGCTTCCAAAATATGCAGCATTTTAGCCTCAGGCACAAATATATTATGTGCAATAACCATGTACAAGTAAGGCTGATCCCAAAAGTACTTCCCCACATAATGCAAGAACCTCTTCCTTTGATTAAAAGTCAAGCCTTCAGGAATCAAATCATTGATCAGATAATTGGCAAACTCAGCAAACCAAGAAATGATATCAAGAGTAGCGGCTAATACCTTCTCATCAAAAAATGAATCATCAATGTAAAATTTAGTTTCCCCTTTCTTTTTCGCTTCTAGTCTGGACAAGTGATCTTCCACTTAATTGTCACAACCTTTTTTGTGATTGACCTCAAAGTCAAACTCTTGCAACAACAGCAACTATCTTATCAATATTGTGTTAGCGTCTTTTTTTCCATCAGATACCACAATATTGCATGATTAGTGTGAGGTATCACTTTTGTTCCTAACATGTATACTTTGAATAACACAAAGGCATACCCACTACAAACAATTCTTGCTCAGTGGCGGTGTAGTTCTTTTTTGCTCCATTCATTGCCTTGCTTGCATAGTATATCAGGTGAAGGATCTTATTTCCCTTCTGCCCTAGCACAACCCTTAGAGCAACACCATTTGCATCACGCATCACTTCAAATGGTTCCAACCAATTTAGACCTAAAATCACTGAGGCTGAAATTACTTTGTCCTTCGGACATTCAAAGGCTTTGGTGCATGCTTTATCAAAAGTGAACTTCATCTCCTTTTCTAACAACTTACACAAAAGATGTGCAATTTTAGAGAAGTCTTTGATGAATCGCTGATAAAACCTTGCATGACCCTAGAAGCTACGAATCCCCTACATAGAAATGGGTGGAGGCAGCTTTTCAATCACTTCAATCTTCACTCTATCAACCTCCAAACCTTTCTCGGACACTTTACGGCCTAGAACTATGCCTTCTTTGATTATGAAATGGCATTTTTCCAAAATAGCACTAGGATAACCTCTTCCTATATCTGTAGTGCCCAACTAAGATTCAACAAACAATCATCAAAAGTGTCACATACCACAGAGAAGTCATCCATGAATACATTTAAAATATCTTCAACCATTTTCGAAAAAATGGACAACATGCAATGTTGAAAAGTGGCCAATGCATTATATAATCCAAATGGTTTGCACTTTAACACAAAAATGCCATAAAGACATGTAAAAGTGGTTTTATCTATTATTATTGTGCAATTGATAACTGATTATACCTAGATTACCCATTCAAGAAGCAATACAACCCTTTGCCTTTTAACCTATCTAACATATGGTCCATGAAAGGAATTGGGAAATGGTCTTTGAAGGTCCATCTTTTCAACTTCCTATAGTCCATGCACACTCACAAACCTATACCTTGGCATTGTTGAATAAACTAAGTCTTCACATTGGCCACTTTAGTCATTACACGCTTCTTGGACTCACACTACACTAGGCTCACCCAATGGCTATCAGAAATAGGGCACGCCATCCCTGCATCTAGCCATTTAATGATTTACTTCTTCACCACCTCTTGCATCGGTGGGTTCAGTCTCCTTTGGTGAACATGGGATGAAATCTTCCTCCATATGAATTTTGTGACTGCAAATATTCGGAGTTATCCTTATAATGTTAGCAATAATCCAACTGATTGCTTTCTTAAACCTCTTCATCACTTTCACGAATGCTTTCACTTGCTCAGCATCAGGATCTGCAACCATAATAATTAGACAAAGTGTTATTCTCACCTAGAAAAACATATCTCAGATGACCAGGTAGTTGTTTCAATTAAAGCACATTTGGTTCCTCAATGGATGGTTTTGTTGGAGGGTTTGGTTTGTTCTTCAAATCCAAGTCTAACTTTTTATGAGATTATGAATGTGATGTCATACCTTGTATTGAGTTTAGAGTCTCCACATAATTAACTCGAAAGACCTCATCAAAGTTAATTATTATTGTAGCTAGTGTCTCTACAAAAAATCTCACCTCCATGGATGTTTCAATGACCCCTTCTTTAACTATATCAATTACAGACACCATTCTCATATATTGTGGTTGCTTCATCGACTTTCACACTTTAAATTGGACCTCTTCATTATTGAGTTGAAATTTTAACTCGCCACTCTCCACATCAACTAGTGCTCTACCAGTGGCAAAATATGGCATTCCCAAAATTATTGGAAATTTGAAATCCACTTCGCAGGCCAGAATAACAAAATCAACTGGGAAGATGAAACTTTCCATATTAACAAGCACATTACACTAAAAACATAGTGTACTCTTCACTTATATGTTTGCCATCATCAATCTCAGAGTAGTGGGCTTTGGAGCCCCAACCCAGTTGTTTGTATATTGATAATGGTATCAGATTTATACTTGCTTCTAGATCACATAGAGCTTTAGCAAACTCAAATGCACCAAAGGTGCATGGTATATTGAACGTACCTATGTCCTCTCTTTTTCTACACCAAAGGCCTTGTAGCAATAGCACCACAATGGTGAACATTATATGTTGGTTCAAAACTTGCGACTCTCTTCTTTGTTACTAAGTCCTTCATGAATTTAACTTAACCTAGCATTTGTTCCAGATCTTCTACTAATGTAAAGTTCATTTATAGCTGTCGAAGTATGGAGATGAATTTCAAGAACTTTCCATACTCAACTTTCTTCTTTTGCCTTTGATGGAATGGACGATGAGGTATGGGAATATGTTGTAAAGGTAAAATCACCTCTACGGTAGATTCTTTTGCTCCTAGTGATTTCTCTACTCTCATAGATACCTCTGAGCCATCCACAACATTTACATTTACCTTTTCTTCATCATCTCTTTCTATGCTCTCTTCTTGCTCAATACTTGCAGGTGTAGGTTCTCGAAATTATTTATCACTTCTTGTAGTGATCGCTATGCAGTGCCCATATTTTTTGGGTTTTGAATGATATCATTCAGCAGTGTTACATTCTTTCTTCAATTAAGTGAGATTGAGAGCTGCCCCATTTACTGTTCTAACTACTTAATAGATGTTGAATGTGAGTCTACTAGTTGACTCATGCTGGAGAAATCTTTTCCCAACTCTTCAACTCCCACATTTGTAGACTCAAATCATTGTAGAACCTTTGCTAACATGTCTTGCATCTTGGACACGCTGGAATTACTACCGGTTCAATCTTTGTTACCTGGAGGTATATAAACACCACTATGCTCTTTCTTAATCCTTTTTGTTTTGTCAGTTGCCTTGTTATCGATTCCCTGGTCTATCATAGTGACCATCTTTCTGATTGTTCCTACCTTGAATTCTAGAATTATAGCCTTGGTTTCCCGTGTTATAATTCAAGAAACCCCCTGGTTGTTGAAATACTTGGCCTCCTCATAAAAATCAACATCTTGCTCTTCATACCTGTTTGTTGCACCAACTAACTTCACATTTTCTGGACCCGAAATGAGATGTTTCGTAAGAATTTCCACTTGAGTTTTCATGTGGGTCATGTGTTAACACTTAATTTTGACCTAACATTTTCAAAATTCCTAATTTTTAAGTTTTATTTATTTAATAGTTCAAAATAAATTTTTATAATTTTAAAATAAGTTTATCGATAGCTATCCTTATTTATCAAAATTTAGGATCTTTTATCAGTTAATTTTAAAATTACATTTTTTACATGTCATTAGTTGCGTTCATTATATTTTTTTTAATATTCATTTTATTTGTTACATTTATTAATATTCATTTTGATACTTTGCACAGTCTAAAAATTTATTCTAACACAAATAAAATTTATATACACAGATTAATCGATGATTTTGAGCCACAATCACATGCCCACAATTTAAATTCATTGTATAATTATTTTTCTATTTAATTTATTGATTAGGTAAAAATGAAGGGTGATGGATAAGATTTTTAGGGAGTGTAATTTATAAATTTTTTATTTTTAAATTTTCCCCGAAATTCGACGAGTCCAACACCCAAAACCCCTTTTGTTTATTCTCCCTTTTTCCAGCGGGCAGCAACATTAACAACAAACCCATCTTCCTCATTTTTCCTTTACTTTCCGGTGACCACCGCAAGACCTGTCTTCTCCATTTCTGGCCAGCTCAAACTAGAACAACATTAAATAAACCACCACCGCCAGAACCATTCAAACAACCGAGCTACCACCAACCAAACAACTCCCTTCTCCATCGAAATAACACTAAAACAACCAGACCCAAACCACACCCTAGCTTCATTTTTATCTCCAACCAGAGAACCCCATCAACAAGAAGTAGAAACCGACGAAACCCCAATCCGAACCCGCCGGCTGAAACCCAAAACCACCGTCATCCCACCACCAGTGCTCACCCCCTTTCCATTTCCAGCAACCAAAATCACCAACGAGCCCAATTACCACAAAAAAATCCAGCTGAAACAACTCCCCGCTAGACCCTAAAACCCCCTCTGTTTTCCAGCAGACAGTCAACAACAACACCAAATCACCGCCGGAAACCACCTCAACGCCACTGAAACTCCAGCAGCAAACAGTAACCCAAAACCCCCATCCTTTTTCGGCGAAAAACAACCAGAAACCAGACCCACAACGCAACCTGAAACGACCCCAAGATCATACCCCACGGTCAGTCCCCTTTCCCTCTTCCCCTTCACGATTTGCGTTTGATTTTTAGGTGTTTCAACTCAACATCAATGAGCTCCAAGCTCGAGCAACCAATGAAGCTCCAAACCCCACCACGGCTCCACAACTGAGCCAATGAGCTCGAAACCCATCGCAACTCCGTATCAGAAATAAACATGTCCATTTCTTCGACCATGAGCTCCAGACAGTAAGCAAATTTATCCTCCCTTTATTCGTTCTTCCTATCATTATTACTATCACTTCTGTTTATAGATCTGCTTCGTTTTACTATTGATATAATATAATTATTGTTGCAATCTCTTTATATTCTTCTCGTATAAACTATAGTTGTTTATGGTTATTACTCATTTGTATTTAATTTTGATTACTCTAGTTTTGTTTGTTGTTAAATAGATCTGTTAATTTTTTATTTTTATTTTTTCTCGTTTTAGAATTATTTTGTTAATATTTTTGTGTAGTCATCTGTTTAGAGTTAAAATATTATTCTTAATTTGATTATTCATCTTTTTTGTCAATACAAATTTAATCAATAATTTATTAATGTCTTGTTGAGAATTTGATTTTTGATTAACTTTGTTTAAATTTATCTTTGAGAAAAGTAAAATATGATATTTTGTTTGTTGCCTTATTCTTGTCTACAGTTTAAAGTATTTATGACTTTATTGCTACTTATTTATTTTTATTTTGGTCTATTTTTGTACTTTTTTGTATATGTGTTGTTATAGAATTATTATTGTTTAATCAATTTTTTTTAATGGTTGAATGTGAGTGATTTTATACTATAAAATGTCAATGAAAAAATTTCTTCGTCGATTTTCGAGGCCTCCTCATTGCAAAAGATGAAAATTTAATTTAAGTTTATATATATATTGTATGTTAAGATTGGCCGGTGAAGAAATTACCGTTGATTTCCAAGCTCTTTCATGTTCATAAGACGGATTTTAATTTTAGAGTCATTATTTGAGTTATTCATATTTATTCTTATTTATTTATTACTTACGCTTTTATTAAGTGTGTTTACAGGTACTCCGGAGTCTCTTTCCATTGAAGCTATTTCAATGGAGTTCGAATATGTTTAATTGTGTATTTTATCGATGTTAGAAAAATCTTAGATTGTTTTTGATATTATTGTTTTGTTTTATTACTTGTATATTATTTTATCTCTTCCTCAATTTGTAAAAAAAAATTCAATCAGGACCCACAGTAGTGGATTTCGAAGGATGCCTAACACCTTTTCTTCGAAATAACTTGAACCCCTTACCTAGAATATTGGTATCGTAGATCACTTAATGGTTTCCTAGTTTTTTCCTAAATTAGGTGGCGATTCCTTTAAAATTTGCTTATTCTTTAAATTCTTTTAAAATTGACTCAATTGATTATTTTCTTACTCACCGCCACGTTTTATCCTATTTGAATAAAGTAGGGATGTGAATAGAATGGCAATTTTGTTGGGAATATAGAGGTTATAATCATTATGAGTTCATTTTTTTCAAATTGAGGAGTATTTTCTTTTATTGTGTTATACCTTGCATTTTGTATATTTTGTTGATTATTTGTAAATTATACTTATTATTTATTTATTATTTGTTTAATTGTATGTATGTTGACATTGCATCATGACATATCTTTCACCACTTGGTATTTTTTATTTCTTACTTAAAGGACGATTATGCGGGCCGCGGTCGTTCGTTAATCAAATTATTTTTCGGGGTACCTGATGAATGTTGTTGGCCACTGGATGGTTAATGGTCGTTAACTACCCCATATCAAATAGTCCGCTTGGATTTTTGATCCACTTCAAATAAAACTCACTCTTAGTCAACTAGCATAGAGCGAAATCAAATTTTGAATTTAGTGCATTTTGAACTAAGTCGACCCAAACACCCAAGGCGTGTTGGGTCCATTAGAAAGACCATCTTGAGTCCAAAATGACCTCCGGCCTAAACGAACGATCATAATTGTGTATTTAAATTTGTAGGATATATACATCGTTTGACAAATCATTGTCCATCGAGGTTAGAGGTTTATTTTAATAGTTTTCTCTAGTCAAAGAACGAACTTTACAAGCTACCATTACACCTAAAATGTGTTGACATTCAAAGATGAAAAGAAGTTCACGAATGAAGGACCTTTTACGAAGGCTTAGTTTAGGATGGTACCCCTGCGTGAGACTGATTATTTGTATCAATTTTCCCTTATTTTGTAATCTTATTTGATTTATTCATAAAATTTGTTCTAAGTGTTTTGGGGGACAATGGAAAGTTGTCAAATTACGTAATACATCATTCAGATCGATAGGACTACCTTTGTCACAAAAGGGTCACATATTTGTATAGGGTCGCCCAATAACTATTTGTATATTATATGATAATTGAGTTTGTCTTCAATAAAAGCAGTGCTTATGTGTTTAATTAGTTTTTTATGTGATATTTTGCATTATTCATTATGATCACGAATTAACACTTTTGCCTTTTGAGTTTTTCTTCTTTTTAAATGAGAATTTGATTTATAACAAAATCTGAAAGTAATTGTTCGTCCGAAATTGTAAAGGACAAGAGGACTCGTGAAATTTGAGTCTTTGTATTTCACAAGACATTAATATCAAGTCAAAAAGACAAATCAAGAAAGTCTTTGACCATAAAGTCACGCTCATTTATTATTTGTTATTTGTTTTTTCATGTTGGCTCTGCTTTCACATATTTGTCATATTTTTGCAAGAAAACCGTCCCTGACAACAGTCAGGGATAGTGATAATAATCTATAGTTCTTGGAAATCATTGGGAGTATACACAATTTGAAGAGACATCCAAAAAAGAATACAACAAGTTGTTACTGTAAAAATTAAGATACCACATTCAACAGACAGTATAAAGATCGACAGTTAAGAGGATACAATGAATCGCTCCAGCTTTGTCTAAATTTTGAAATAATTTTATGTCATATCTCAACGAACTACGCGAACCTGATTCTCATCTCAGTGAGATACGTAGGCAACCCTTTTTGGGTTCGGTATTCATTTTTTCAAATTTCAAAAATAAAAAGTAAAATAGTTTGTGCATATTTTCTAAGTCATATCTTCATGAACTACGCACAACAGATTCTCATATCAATGCGATACTTAGATAACCCTTTTTGGGTTCAGTATTCATGTTTTTAAATTCAAAAAAAAAAAATTAAATAGTTTGTGCATATTTTCAAAACATATCTAAATAAACTACTCGTACCTGATTCTCATCTCGATGAGATACATATGCAATTCTTTTTGGGTTTGGTATTCTTTTTTTCAAAAGTAAAAAATAAAAATAAATATTGTGTGCATATGTTCAAAGTCATATCTGCATTAACTACGCACATCTGATTCTCATCTCGGTGAGATGCGTAGGTAACCCTTTTTGAGTTTGATATTCATTTTTTCAAAAGTAGAAAATAAAAATAAATATTGTGTGAAGTTGACAAAGGCAAACAATACAAAGTCTCTCAAAATTGAGGAAGCAAAAAAACGACTTCTAGAAAAAGAATAAAAATAAAAAAAAAGGGAAAGTGGAAAGAAATAAAGAAAGATAAAAACACTCCTACAAGGTCAATGAAAGATGAGAAGGAAAAAACTCCAACAAAAGTGGAGAAAACTTCAAAACAAAGGGGTGAAAAGGAAAATCTCCAACAAAAAAGAATTCAAAAGAAGTCGAAAAAAAACAGGAGACATAAAGAGGATCAGATGTCAAAGGTGTATCAATCATTAAAAGCACAAATTCACTATGACGCTCAAGAAGGAATTAAGTCAATTTTATCCCAAATATATATCTTACCTGTCCCTAAGCCTACATTACAAGTCAATGACAAGCTCTACATGATCTTATTTCAAATATTCTCACATTGGTGGAGATTTACATTAGGGACAATCATATGGTATCACAGTTGCATGCGTTGAACATTTTTGTGAGTATGAGTACACTTTGAAAAATGTCTTAAAATAAAACGTTTCAAATATGTGTGAAATATGACTTTTCCTTTTTGTGAGGGCACTTAAAACATGGGGATTGGTACAATTCAAAGTTTTGTTTGAAGAAAGATGAATATATCTTGTTGATACTTAAGTATGTTTGAGGTATCACTTGAAGCAGTAGGAATTACCTTGAATTCAGTCTTAGTTAGAAAAAGAAAAATAAAGAATTTTTTTTTTTTACATGTGATCCTAGCTCTTGGTACCAATTTGTAGTCAAAACTTGATTGCCTCTTCATATTCTTTATTTATCAAAAAAAAAAAAAAGAAGTGAGCAAACACTCACCCTATTACATCTTTCCAAAGCATATTTTTTAGATTCTTTCCTTAAAAAAAATAATTTGTATTTTTTTAAGTCTTTTTTTCACTGTAAAATGTGACATTAGGCTAATCTTATAAGTGTGAGACGCCTATTTTACTTCATTAGGTCATTCGTAAAAAACGGTGGCATATCTTTTGTCTTTAGGCTTTGAATATCGCGAGAAATATATTCTTTTTTATTTTCATCATGTTCATATTGTACATTCTCTATTGATGATCTTATCTAAGATTCTTCACAGTATTCATAATCTACAGGATTGGAACTATATTTGACCTGATTCTTGGCTCAACAGGATATGTAGGCGCCACGAAGGCTTGGTCATATGCCCAGTGTGATTTTATTTTCTCCTTGTAATAAAAATTGGAACAAAATTTTTGAGATATTCTCAAAAATTCACAATAACGTTTTATCTCCAGTAAGTCAAGATTGGAAATTATTTTGAGATTTGCCAAAAAGTTTTAATTGGAAAAGAATTTTTTAGAAAGACCTCAAAATTTCCAACGAGTATTGTCCGAAACTTGATAGTCAACTTCATAGGATCCATCATCGCTAGAAGTTCAAAGTCAACTTGGAAATCTCCAACATTGTAATGGCAAGTCAACAGCTCCTCGTACAAATCCCAATAAGACATGAGTTACAATAAACACAAAGTGTTCAAGAGCAAAATGATGATTGCTCACATGTGTTGAACTGATCAGACACTTTGTACACATTCTCTTTTGAATATTGCCTTAAAGTTTTTTGATCATGTTGCTAGCTAAAGCAAGATTGTGTCTACTAACCGTTCATTTCTAATACATGGACAGATGAAAGAATTAAGATGATGACATTTTCAAGACACACGAGCCATCCACCTCGTTATAGTTGGACAATCAATGAGTCATCCACCTCGTTACAGTGGAAATCATTGGGTCATCTATCTTTTGCATTTTTCATTTGCCAAGAGGGTCATTGCATTTTTCATTTGCCAAGAGGGCATTGCATTATTCATTTTGCCAAGAGGGCCATTGCAATTTTCATTTACCGAGAAGGCCATTGCATTTTTTATTTGCCGAGAGGGCCATTACATTTTTTAGCAAATTTCATTTGTCGAGAAGGCCATTGCATTTTTTATTTACCGAGAGGGTCATCGCATTTTTCATTTTCCAAGAGGGTTATTGCATTTTTCATTTGCCAAGAAGGCCATAGCATTTTTCATTTCCCGAGAGAGTCGTTGCATTTTTCATTTGCCAAGAGGGCTATTGCATTCCCAATCGCCGAGAAGGCCATTAAATTTAAGTCGCATCTATTCGAAGGTGAAGGATGCGCACCCTATCTATTCAACGTTCAAGTCGAAGGAAACTTGCATTGAAAGATATTGCATTTAAGTCACATATATTTAGAGGTGAAAGATGCGCACCCTATATATTCAAAGTTCAAATCGAAGGAAACTTGCATTGAAAGATATTTGCATTTAAGTCACATCTATTCGGAAGTGAAGGATACGCACCATATTTATTCCATGTTCAAGTAGAAGGAAACTAATGTTGAAAGATATTTTGCATTTTAAGTCCCATCTATTCGGAGGTGAATGATGCACACCCTATCTATTCAAGGTTCAAGTCGAAGGAAACTTGCATTTAAGTCACATCTATTCGAAAGTGAAAGATGCGCACCATATTTATTCCACGTTCAAGTCGAAGAAAACTTGCGTTGAAAGATATTTGCATTTAAGTCGCATCTATTCGGAGATGAAGGATGTGCGCCCTATCTATTCAACATTAAAGTCGAAGAAAACTTGCGTTGAAAGATATTTGCATTTAAATAGCATTTATTCGGAGGCGAAAGATGTGCACCCTATCTATTCAACGTTTAAGGGGAAAGAAACTCGCATTGAAAGATATTTGCATTTAAGTAGCATCTATTCGTAGGTGAAGATGCGCACCATATCTATTCCACGTTCAAGTCAAAGGAAACTTGCGTTGAAAGATATTTGCATTTAAGTTGCATCTATTTAGAGGTGAAGGATGTGATCCTATATATTCAACGTTCAAGTCGAAGGAAACTTGCGTTGAAAGATATTTGCATTTAAGTCACATTTATTCGGAGGTGAAGGATGTGCACTCTATCTATTCCACGTTCAAGTCGGAAGAGACTTGAGTTGAAAGAATTTTTATTTGTCCTACCGATGGACATACATTTAGATCCTATCGATGGTTTATTTTCATTCTTCCAACCGATGGACATACATTTATATACTACCGATGGATCATCTTTTTTCATTCGTCCTACCAGTGGACATGCATTTATATCCTACCGATGGATCATCTTCATTCATCGTATCGTAAGAGATGCTACCTTTTTCTTTAATTTTGTCTCTAATAATGAGTTTTATCTTTGTCTTTTCGAGAACATCCAAGAAGATGCATTCTCAAGTATGTCATAGGTGTGGACTACGTCAACAAGGACGCAACACAACGTGGAATCTTTTAAGGATCGAATTCTACCATATTTCAGCCACACTTTTATATGAAGGTCATGTGTTCGGTCAAAATTGGGTTTGTCAATTTTTGTTGTCCACAATTTCTTTAATCAATCATATCTAACGAAAGAGACAAATGTTGACATTCAATTTTGACAAGATTTTCAAAATTTGTAATTTTTAAGTTTTATTTATTTAATAGTTCAAAATAAATTTTTATAATTTTAAAATAATTTTTTCGATAATTATCCTTATTTATCAAAATTTATGATTTTTTATCAGTTAATTTTAAAATTGCATTTTTTACATGTCATTAGTTGCGTTCATTATATTTTTTTAATATTAATTTTATTTGTTACATCTGTTAATATTCATTTTGATATTTTAAACAATTTAAAAATTTATTTAAATACGAATAAAATTTACAAATACAGATTGACCGATAATTTTTTGCCATAATCCCAAATCCACAATTTAAATTCATTGCATAACAATTTTCTATTTAAATTATTTAATTAGATAAAAATGGAGAGTGATGGATAAGATATTTAGAGGGTGTAATTTATAAATTTTTTATTCTTTAATTTACGTCGAAATTGGCGACTCCACTACCAAAAACCTATTTTGTTTATTCTCCCTCTTTCCAACGGGCAGCAACATTAACAACAAAACCATCTTCCTCATTTTTCCTTTACTTTCCGGTGACCACCGCAAGACCTGTCTTCTCCATTTTCGGCCAGCTCAATGCTGGAACAACATTAAACAAACCACCACCGCCGGAACCATTCAAACAACCGAGCTACCACTAAACAACTCTCTTCTCCATCGAAATAACACTCAAACAACCAAACCCAAACCACACCCAAGCTCCATTTTTAACTCCAACCAGAGAAGCCCATCAACGACAAGCAGAAACCGACGAAACCCCAATCCAAACCCGCTGACAGAAACCCAAAACAACCGCCAACCCACCACTAGTGCTCACCCCCTTTCCATTTCCAGAAACCAAAATCACCAACGAGCCCCATTACCACCAAAAAACCCACCTAAAAAAACTCCTCCGCCAGACCCCAAAACCCCTCCGTTTTCCAGCAAACAGTCAACAACAACAACACCAAATCACCGCCGGAAACCACCTCAACGCCACTGCAACTCCAGCAGCGAACAGCAACCCAAAACCCCCTTCCTTTTTTGGCAAAAAACAACTAGAAACCAGACCCACAACGCAAACTGAAATGACCCGAAGATCCAACCCCACGGCCAATCCCCTTTCACTCTTCCCCTTCACGATTTTCTTTTGTGTTTTAGGTGTTTCAACTCAACATCAATGAGCTCCAAGCTCGAGCAACCGATGAAGCTCCAAACCCCACCACGGCTCCACAAGTAAGCCAATGAGCTCGAAATCCATCGCAATTCCGTATCAGAAATAAACAAGTCCATTTCTTCGACCATAAGCTCCAGACAGTAAGCAAATTTATCCTCCCTTTATTCATTCTTCCTATCATTATTACTATCACTTTTGTTTATAGATCTGCTTTGTTTTACTGTAGATATAAAATAATTATTGTTGCAAACTCTTTTTATTCTTCTCTTATAAACTATAGTGGTTGTTTATGGTTATTACTCATTTGTATTTAATTTTTGATTACTCTAGTTTTGTTTGTTGTTAAATAGATCTATTAATTTTTTATTTTTATTTTTTCTCGTTTTAGAATTATTTTGTTAATATTTTTGTGTAGTCATCTGTTTAGAGTTAAAATATTATTCTTAATTTGATTATTCATCTTTATTGTCAATACTATTTTAATCAATAATTTATTATTGTCTTGTTGGGAATTTGATTTTTGATTAAATTTGTTTAGATTTATCTTTGGGAAAAGTAAAATATGATATTTTGTTTGATGCCTTATTGTTGTCTACAGTTGAATGTATTTATGACTTTATTGCTACTTATTTACTTTTATTTTGGTCTATGTTTGTACCTATTTGTATGATAGTTGTTATAGCATTATTATTGTTTAATCAATTTTTTTTATTTTTCTATGGTTGAATGTGAGTGATTATACTATAAAATGGCCAATGAAAAAATTTCTTCGTCAATTTTCGAGGCTTTCTCATTACAAAAGACGAAAATTTAGTTTAACTTTATATATTTTGTATGTTAAGATTGATCGGTGAAGAAGTTATCGTCGATTTCCAAGACCTTCTGTCTTTAGAAGACGAATTTTTATTTTAGAGCCATTATTTGAGTTATTCAATTTTATTCTTATTTATTTATTACTAACACTTTTACTAAGTGTGTTTACAGGTATCTGGAAATCGCTTTCCATTGAAATTATTCCAATGGAGTTTGAATATGTTTAATTGTGTATATTATTGATGTTAGACAAATCTTAAATCGTTTTTGATATTATTGTTTTGTTTTATTACTTGTGTATAGTGCATATTTATTATACTTGTATACTATTTTATCTTCTCAATTTGAAAAAAAAAAAAGAATTCAGTCGGGACTCACAGTTGTGGATTTCGAAGGATGCCTAACACCTTTCATTCAAAATAACTTGAACCCCTACCTAGAATCTTGGTTTCGTAGACCACTTAATGGTTTCCTAATTTTTTCTAAAATTAGGTGGCGACTCCTTTAAAATTCTATTATTTTTTAAATTCTTTTAAAATTAATTCAATTGATTATTTTTTAAGTCACCGCTATATTTCACCCTATTTAAATAAAGTAGGAATGTAAACACCATGTCTTTGTCCCATGCTTCCTCTCTCTTTCTTTGTTCAGCAGAGAGTTCAAAAGTGAACCTAAGCTCTCCCACCTATGCACCTGGTGTGTGCCAAGATTTGTTGTTCTTTGACACTTCATCCATGACAACCATAATCTCTAGAAATGGTTTGCTCATGAAAGATCAACCACATACTTCATCTATAACTTGTTTAGTTACAAAATTTAGCTATATGTAAAATACCTGCATCAAATTACTATATGTGAGGCCATGATTTGGGCATTTCTTTAGCTTTTGGCTAAATCTCCACCATGTGTCATGCATTGCTTCTCCTTGTAGCTGCTTATTAGAACCTATCACATCCTTCATCTTGAGCTCTTTTGCTTTTGGGAAGAACCTCTCTATGAAAACTTCCCTCAGCTTTGCCCAAGTTCTGATTGATTTGTGTGACAACTCATTCATCCATATTGTTGCTTCCCTACATAGAGACAAAGAAAAATACCTCAGCCTCATAGCATTTTAAATGACTCAAGGAATCTTAATCGACTTGCAAATTTTCCCAAATTCATCAAGTGTTGATTTACATCCTCACTGGCAGTTCATCTTAAAATCCCCTTCAGGTTCGACAGTTGGATCATAGTTCTAGTAATGGTGAACTTCACTCGTGGAGGTAGCACTAATAGTACTATAGCTCGAGTAGCTCCAACTGTATCTAGCTCTAAGTCATCTTTTTCAAATGCTATACGCGTCGATTGTCGGACTCTACCACTTGGAGATGGTGGTTGGTGTTTAGAATGGGACAACTTTTCTACCCCTTCATTCTCCTCAATCACCCTGTTCAGATCATTAACGTTATGTTGAGCACCTCTAGAATTGGCCTCAGCATTTTGTTCTAGTCTCTACCTCTAGGCTTTGAGTTCCCGTGCATTACCATCTTCCTTATGGTTTTACATAGCTCGGGAATGCGAATCAACGGGGCTCCCTTACTTTTGGTGTTTGGAAGGCACAACTAAACTCCCATGTAAATGATACAAACAAGAAACAACAAGTAAAATTAATAAATACAATTACAACTGAAGTTATAGCTAGTAGTGTATTTTTGATCCGAAATTCTATGACAACATCGCCAAAATTTGATATGTCCAAATTTAAACCTCAAACGAAATTCAGGGAATGTACAGCAAAATAAAAACTATTGAAGTTTATATTTAATTGTGGTGAATATTTTCGAAAAGAGTAAATATTAGGTTATTTGAGTGTAAGTAACCAATTTTTGTTGAGATTCACAGTAAAAAAGAGCAAACAATAGTTCGAAGATTTTAATAATTGATTTAACAAGACTAGGATTGTCTTCCCCATGAAATTTATTTCACTCTCTAATTCTATAAAAATAAATGTTCATTTGAATCACAGTGACGAAGAGATTGAAGTGAAGGAGTTCATAAAAGAAGGGGTTGGGATGAGGTGAAACTAAATCAGTATGTATCAGAGGAGATGGTACAATACATCATTGAGAATATCAACCCTATTTTACTAGAAATGGGAAGAGATAAGGCATGGTGAATTGGAAATACAAGTGGAAGTTTTACTGTTAACTCTGCTTGGGTGCTATTGAGACATAGAAAAGGAGAAAAGGAGATTCTCAAATTCATTTGGAACAAACATATTCCTTTCAAAATTAATTTCTTTCTGTGGAGAATATGCAAAAAGAGAGTTTCCATAGATGATAATTTGCAAAGAATGAGGATAAATTTGGTCTCGAGATGTTAGTGTTGTGAACAATATCATCAAGAGACCATGGAATATCTATTTCTAATAGCTTTCGTAGATATTAAGCTATTGAAACATTTCACTTATTTTGCAGGTATAGCAGTTGAAGGGAAATGTTTACATCATGTTATGAAGAGTTGGTGGTATACTCAGGATCCATGTAAAGTGAAGGAAATATACAAAGTGATACCATCACTGATTGTATGGACCCTATGCAGAAGAAGGAACTTAAGAAAACATGAGGGAGATACTTCTATAAAAGGCATGATCTATCAAGTGCTCAAAAACATTCAATTCATGATTAAAAAGAAGTATTCATGGAGTAAAGTTACAGGGCATAATTGGGAGGCTATGCTTAGGAGATCAAGTTGTACCATTATATAGTTAGATGGGAAGCACCTCAAAAAGTAATAATGAAATGCATCACCGATGGAGCAAGTCGAGGAAATCCTAAAAGTAGTGCATATGAATTTTGTCTGAGGAACACAATCATGGGGATTTAATATATGCTGCAGCAGAGAACATAGGGATCACAACGAATGTGGAAGCAGAGTTAAGAGCTATTATAGAGGCAATAAATTATTGTGTTGTTAAGAATATGGAGAAGCTATTAGTCAAATCAAATTCTTTGTTAATGGTGAAAAGTATTAAGGATGTATGGAAATAGTCATGGGAGTTAGCATATTATTTTGATAAGCTAAAATGAGAAATGACAAAGATTAAGGTAATAATACAACACATATACAGAGAAGGCAACAAGTTGGTAGACTACATGGCTAACTTAGCAATAACGCTTTTGAGAAGAAGACATTTAGGTCATTTGAACAATTGCTTAGTATGGGGAGAAATATCATAAACATGGAAAAAGCACAAATACCAACTTTAAGAGTTCGCACCAAGAAGATCATTCAACGACATGCATAGGGATACTCACAGAGATGCTGCTAAATCAAATTAGAGAAGCATTGATAGACTAGCATAATCAAATACAAAGGAGAGAAGCATCAAAGTTGGTAGTCAGCGGGGAGCCACAAGCCCCTGGCGGTGAGGACTGCGTGAAGCGACGGAAGGATCAATGACAAGACATAGACATTATAGAGATATGCTTTAGGAGAGCTTAACCGTATCAGCTTGTTAATTTTAGCTATGGGAAGATTTTTTACTTGTGTATGATGATTTGAGAAATAAAATGACTACCAGTCACAAAATATGTTTCAAAAAAACTGTTCATTTATAATATTATATGTTCCTAGCAAGTTAGATACATCTAAACACGTTTGAGCCCTATGTGATGAGTTTCACTCTTTTCCTCTCAGGTTTAGAGTGCTTTGAATCTTACCCTTGCATACTTATTAAGAATTTTTTGTTCTCTCAAGCTCTAATATTTGAAACAAGTTAATGGAGTTTGATTCTAGCTTTTCCTAACTATCACTTTTCTCTCAAACAAGTGATAAATACAAGCAAGTTGTAATGCGGGCACTCTTTAGCAGGAAGTCATTACGAATTAGAAACAACATATGGAATTAACAATCAAATGTTACTTGTATTTGGACCCATAGTTATGTTTTATTCACCACTCCCACAACCCTAGTTGTGGTGTTTAGCCGCTCATTATTTCAATAAAACCAATAGTAGAGATTATGGAAAGCATAAAATAATAGAATTATAATAATAGCACAAAACAAGTTTCTTGATTATCAACACTCAATCATGAACACAAAGTTTTTATCCAAAATAATCGACCAAGAAATAAGTTTTAAAAAGGAAACTATGGTTTTTTCCATGCTCAGAATGTCTCAATGTATCAATGATAATTTAAAAATAAACCCTAAATAATTAAAATAGTATTTGAAAAGAGTCCTACTCAAAGTAGGACTGATGCTATCGAACATCATCATGGGCAGGGTTCTCCCAATGTTGGTATCGGTATGTTGAAAGTCTTTCATCATGATGTTTATGCTTTACTTGATCTCGGTGTTACCTTGTCTTTTGTGACACCATATGGGGCTATGAGGTTTGATTTTCTTCCAGATGTGTTGAATGACCATTTTTTTTGTCTCTATAACTATTGGTGAATCTATTGTGGCTAAAACAATCTATATAAATTATACAATCTTTTTATTCCATAGAGTCACTCATGTTGATTTTATAGAGCCTAATAAGTTAGATTTTGATGTTATTCTTGGTATGGATTGACTCCATTCCTATTATACTTTAATTGATTGTAGAACTTGAGTGGTAAAATTTCCATTTCCAAATGAGCCTGTACTAGAATGGAAAGTGGGAAATTCTATGCCTTAGGGTCAGGTTGTTTCTTGTCTTAAATTTAGAAAGATGATTTCTAAGGGTTGCATATACCATATTTTTTGGGTTAGGGATATGGATTATGAAACACCTATCTTTGAGTCGACCCCCGTTGTTAATGATTTTCTGAAAGTGCTTCCCGATGATTTATATGGTGTTCCTCCCGAAAAGGAATTAGACTTTGGTATTGACATTCTCCGCAATACACAGCCTATTTGTATTGCTCCTAACTGTATGGCTCTGGCAGAACCTACAAAATTGAAAGAGCATTTGAATGATTTGTTGGATAAAGGTTTCATCCAACCGAGTATCTTTCCTTGAGATGCTCCAGTTTTGTTTGTTGATAAGAAGAATGGTTCACTTCACATGTGCATTGACTACCAGTAATTGAGCAAAGTTACCATTTAGAATAAGTATCCTCTTACAAGGATTGATGATTTGTTTGATCAACCCCAAGGAGCGAGCTACTTCTCTAGGATTGACCTCCGGTCAGGTTATCAGTTATTACAAGTGATCATCTTCCAAAGAAGGCTTTTTAGACTCGGTATGGTCATTATGAGTTGTTGGAAATGTCATTTTTGTTGACTAATGCTCCGATCACATTTATAGATTTGATGATAGGGTGTTAAGACTATATCTTTACATATTTGTGTTTGTGTTTATCAACGACATCTTTATTTAATCTAGAAGTAAGGATGAGCATGCCAATCATTTGAGGATTGTATTGCAAATCCTCAAGGACCAACCATTATTCACAGAGTTTAGTAAATACGAGTTTTGGTTGATATCTGTGGCTTTTTTGTCACATTGTTTCAGGTAATGGTATTGAGGTAGATCTTAAGAAGATGGATGTGGTTAAGAGTTTTCCTAGACCTATATCCTCTTCAGATATTTGAAGTTTCGTGGGTTAGGCCCAATATTATAGGAGGTTCGTGGAAGAATTTTCTTTGATTTCCTCTTTATTGACGGCATGACCTAAAAGAAACTTAAGTTCATATGGTGTGAAGTGTGTGAGATGGGTTTATAAGAATTAATAGATAAACATACCTCCCCTTCGTTGTTGACTTAACCGGAAGGGTTCGATGGGTTTGTCGTTTATTGTGATTCTTCAAGGATTGAACTAGGGTGTGGTCTTATGTAAAATGGGAAGGTTGTTGCTTATGCTTCAATTCAATTTAAGATTCATGAATAGACCTATCCTACACATGATTTGGAACTAGAGGCGATTGTTTTTGCCTTACAGATATGGAGGCACTACTTATATGATGTCCATGTTTATATTTTAACCAACCATAAGAGTTTGCAATATGTGGTCAAACAAAAGGATCTAAATCTTTGCAAAAGAAGGTGCAAGGTGAATGTTGTGACGGATGCTCTTAGTCGATTATCAATGAGTAGTGTTTCTCACACTGAGCAAGGCAAAAAAAATGGTTCATGATGTTCATAGACTAACCCGACTAGGTGTTTGGTTAGTTGACTCCAATGAGGGTAATGTCATGGTTCATAATTATTGAGAATCGTCGTTTGTGTCGGATGTGAAAGAAAAGAAAAGTCTTGAGCCCTTGGTAGAGTTAAAGGAAACATTGCTTAAAGAGTGTTTTGGCGCTTTCTCCCAATGAGGGAGAAGGTTTGCTTCAATGTAAAGGTCGTGTACGTGTTGCCCATGTTGATAACTTAAAAGAGTGAATATTATCAAAAACCCATAGTTCTCGATATTTCATTCACCTGGGAGGCACAAAGATATACCGTGACTTATGGGTGGTCTTAACTAATGCGACCTCCTTGGTTCTCAACTTGCGAATCTAGTGATCAAGTATCTCAATTGGTATCTCCTTATAAGATAAACTGTCCATAATACCAAAATTCTCCATAGATATAATAAGTGAATGATCACCCATACACTTCTTTAACATTGAAATATAGAATACCGGATGGACTACTGTTAATTCTGGAGGTAGCTCCAACTCATAAGCTATATTGTCAATCCTCTTGGATATTCTGTAAGGACCAATATACCGGGGCATAAGTTTCCCTCTCTTAAAAAATCCCATAACACCCTTCGTGGGTGAAACCTTCAAATAAACCCAATCACTCACCTCAAACTCCAAGTCTTTTCTCTTAACACCAGTATAGGATTTCTAATGACTTTGCATTGTTTTCAACCTTTCTTGAATGATCTTCAATTTCTCCATAACTTGATGAACCAAGTCTGGTCCTATATACTCATCTTCACCAATCTCAAACCATCCAATAGGAGATCTACACCTTCTCCCATTAAGAGCCTCATAAGGAGTCATTTAGATACTAAAGTGATAATTGTTGTTGTAAGAAAACTCAATGTGAGGTAAGTGATCATCCTAATTATCCTTGAAATCAATCACACACGCCCTCAACATATCTTCTAATGTCTGAATCGTATGCGCTGCTTGACCATCAGTTTGAGGACGGAAAGCAGTGCTAAGGTTCACCTTCGAACCCAAACCTTTCTGGAAAGACTTTCAAAATTATGCAGTGAATTGCGCACCTCTATCTCAAATGATGGACACTGAAATTCCATGAAGTCTGACTATCTCTTAAATATATAATCTTGCATAATTTTTGTTGAATAGGTAGTCATTATCGGTAAGAAATGGGCTGATTTAGTCATTCGATCTACAATCACCCAAATTGAATCATGCTACCTGCAACCATGACAAACCAGTAATGAAATCCATATTGATCATCTCCCAGTGGCAGAGGTAGGAATTCTATAAAAAAAAGTAAACACGCTAATATTACCCATAAATAAACAGATCGGGTCGGGTCATATATGAACGGATTGATTAACAAACGGATTGACTAAAAAAAATCCTTAATCTAATAATTTCTTACAATTACAACTTATCTTAAGAAGCAAATTTAAAGTACATATCTATAAAATGATAATAAAGTAGCACAACTCATTCAAAAAGTTCTACAAGTTCTTCAATTCCTTTAGAATTCTCTTCGACTCCTAAAAGTTCAAATGGAGAGCAAGCACAAATTTAAGCGAAGAAAGACTAACCAAAAAACACAAAATCGCTAAAAATTACACTTAAAACTGAAGCCTGCAAAATCGCTAAAAATTACAATAAAAAAATATGTTGTTGCCTCGAATCGATCCCGCGACCCAAAGCTCACTTGAGCGAAATCTTGAACCCCCTCAACCGTTGGGCTACTCCTTTGATATATATTTAGGTGGTTTAATTTTAAATATATACATGTACAGAAAAAAATTGATCTTATATATATAGTGTAATTTTTTTACCGAGATGACCCCCCTCGAAGGACTGTACATCCGCCCTTGTCATCTCCCACTTCCATTTTGGAAGATCTTTGTTTTGAGCCATACCACTAGGCCTCTGGTGGTCTACCTTGACTTGTTGGCAATTCGAGCACTTAGTAACAAACTCTGTAATACACCTGTTCATACTACTCAACCAATAGACTTATCTCAAGTCATGATACATCTTTGTGGAACCAAGATTGATAGAGTATCTGGAGTTATGAACTTCTTTGATGATTCTCTCTTGGTGTTCATCCACCTTAGGTACATGCAATCTACCTTGACACCTCAACACATCATATCCCCTCTTTCAGAAGCCATTACTTTCTGTTTATGAACATTTGCCTTCAATTCAAGCAAAACAAAATCTTGGTCTTGTTTCTATTTCACTTCGGACACTAGTTATGATTCATCCTCATTCATCACCACCACTCCACCTTAATTGGAATCCAACAACCGGACTCCCAATTGTGCTAGTCTGTGCACATCTTTGGCTAATTCTTTATTGCCTTCCTCAACATACACTACAACAAATGTGATATATAGTTACGAAATTATTAGCCACGACATTAAATTCGTCACTAATTTCTCACTTTTAGTGCCCAAAAATACATTTCGTGCTTAAATACATGAGGTACATACTTTTAGTGACGAAAAATAAAAATTCGTAGCAAAGTTTCGTCCACTAAATTTTCCCACAAAAAAATGAAATGGCACCATTTAGTGAGTACTACTAACTACGAATTTAGAGTTCTCAATGACAAATTATTTTGTCACTAATGATGTTCTCAATTAGCGACAAATTATTTTTTGTCCTAAATTTAGTTAAATCTTTTATACAAAAATTTTTTATCACAAAAAATATATTGGAACATCAGTGACAAATTATTTTTGTCCTAAAATTAGTTAAATTTTGGATACAAATTTTTTTTTGTCACAAAAATATTTTGATACATTAGTGACATTTTTTTTTGACCTAAATGAGTTAAATATTGGACATAAATTTTTTTTGTCACAAAAAACATATTGAAACATTACTGACAAATTATTTTTGTCCTAAAATTAGTTAAATTTTGGACACAATTTTTTTTGCCGCGGAATATAGTTGATACATTACTGACAAATCATTTTTTGTCCTAAAGTTAGTTAAATTTTTTATACAAAAAACTTTGTCGCAAAATATATATTGATATATTTTAAGGAATAACCTTATCGTTCTTTTTATAAAATAAAATAAAATTCTTATTGAGGAAGAAAAAAACCTACGAAAAATTTATGGAATGAATGTCAAGATAAAATATTGATTTCGTGTGTGAAGAAAAAAATTAATGACCGCGCATTTTATTTTCTACCTCTTTTTTAGATTTTGATAATATTCTACTGCTATATTTTTAAAAGTGAACTTATGTTAGATGCTTGTAATAACAACACTTATTTAGTATAGATATGTTTTCCCACCTGCATTTTTTGCACGTATGACTACTAAGAACAAAATTGTCTTCGGTTGATAGTTTGGTCAATAGCCCCTACCGTCAATAATTTGGTTTAAAAATGCTTTTATTGTTACTTAATTGGTCAAAAATATCCCTTTCCAAATAAATATATTATTTCTTTTATTTTTAAACACATTATTTTTCTAATTGTGATTTTTTTTATTAGGAAATATTATTCTACTACAATTTCTAATTTTTTTTATTAAGAAGTAATATTTTATATTTTGATTGAATACAATTGATATATATAATACATTTGACAGAGAAGATGAATGCATATTGTATTTGTTGTATCAAGTTTTATCACAAATACAATTGATACAATTATATTTTATCAATTGTATTAACAAACACAATTAGTATCGACAAAGACAATTGTCAAAATATAAATTGGCATAACACAATTAGAACAGAATACGTATACAGTTGATAAATAATACAAATACGGTTTATATGAAATACAAATATATTTGATACATAATAGAAAATACAATATCATGTGGAATGTTTTTTGGGTTGCAATTGTTGGGATAGGGAGAGTGGGGCGAGAGAGAAATGGCCGGGGGGGGGGGGGGGCAATGGGAGGAGAGAGGACATAGGAGAGAGAAATTTGCTAGAAAGCTTTACCTATAGCTAAGAATTGTATTTATTTAAAATGATAGTGGTTTATTCTAAATACATATCACATATTTGTCTCATTGTGTAATTTTCCTTTAAAGAAAAAATTATGCAGCTAAGCAAACTCAGACTACTTAATTAGTTATCATAGCTATATTCCTTTGATAGGTTGACTAACATTACCCATTAATTACGTGGGTTGAATTCGAGTTTGTATAACACATTTGTATAATTCACAACTAACAATTCTTCGTTTGATTTGTATCTATATACAGTGGTTTGTATCTGTATATGTCGATGATTTCCTTTGATTTTTCAGTTTTATCACCATATACAATCACTCTTCTTTTTGTATAACTTTTTAAAGTTTGTATAAATGTGTAGTTTTTGAATTTTGTATAATATAATTTGTATATTATAATTTGAATAACTGTTTAAAGTTCATATGTTTATGTTTGTATCAATTCATTATTTCAAGTTTTATCATATTTGTATAATTCCAAGCTTTGTATTAATCAATTATACAAAAACACACGAATTATACGAACGAGATGCGAATTATACAAATGATTTCCCTCTCTCGCTCACCTCTCTCCTCCCTCTCCCAATTTCGCTTGCCTCTCTCCTCCCTCTCCCAATCTCGCTCGCCAAATATACAAATACATATGTATACCAGCTATTATATATATAATAATCTAACTGATATACATATACAATTGATCTGTCTCCCACTCTCTGCCTTTCTCGCTCTCCTCTCTCCTCCCTCTCCCAATTTCGCTCGGCACTCTCCTCCCCCCTAGAACATGTAGCTACAAATAGTAACTAGAAAACTAAAACTATGGAACGTAATTAAGTTATTTTTGAGTGACTATATGCGAAAATTCACCTTATTTATGACTCAATTTTAAAATAGTAGTACATTCAAATATAAATATTATTCCACATATTATCAAAAAAAATATAATCAATTATTTTAAAAAATATGTTAAAATAATAATAATTAGGAGTCTCATAGTGTAAGGAGAAAATTACATCCTATACCTACACTTTTCCCATTTTCAAAAATCCCTTCTATTTATTGTCATTCGGAGAATGATACCGAAGTGGTGGAATAGTGTTGATACCTGATTTTGACAGACTTTTAACCCTTTTCGAATTGCTACTTGATTAAATACGTATTTTAAAACCTATTTCATATTACATGTTCAAAAATATTTATTTTTTTGTCCAAATAATTGGATATTTAAGTATTCATAATTTACAAAATTGTTAAAGTTATTATTTTATCAAATTATTATTATTATTACTTTTATTATATTTATCGGTTGTTAAACCTAAAATAATTATGCTACTCATTTATTCAAATATTTAAAATATTTAAGTGTGCTTATTTTATATAATTTTTAGTTAATAAATGTTGTATTCTATTTAATTAAGTGACAATTCGTAATCTTTCCTTAAATAATTTAAATCATAGCCCCTTCTATTCAAATTATTTAATTCATAGCCCTTTTACTATTCAATTTCATTTCAATTCCAGTTACTTTAATTTAATTGTTATTTCAATTATAGCCTCTTCAATTCAATTCTCTTCGATGATAGCTTATCGATTCAAATAAAAAAGAGCCTCCCATCTTAATATGTCTGTGTGTTACCTTGATCAAACTCAAAATCTAATTGTGCCCGTTAATTCCATTCAAATCAGCGGTCCAAATTCATTAACCCATACCTTCCTATTTTAACTCTAGAAGACCCAACTCTAATTCATTCTCCTCTTTGTCACGAGAACAGTGCCGCAGACCCCTTGGGTTCATTTTCGGCGAAAATCGCCACCTCCTCCATCTCCGTCCAGCAGGCTCCTGAGAAACCCCGCGCTGCCTTCTCGCCGCCTCTCCTCGAAACCCCGAGCCCCTCTTCTACCCCTCCTTTCTCTCTTCTCCAGCGAAGATGGAAGCAAGCGAGGACCAAGTGAGTTCCTCATCTCCTTTGCTCCGGCGAGAACAGCCCCGAGCCACCAGCGAGACCCTTCTCCTCTCCTTTGCTTCGGTGAGAGCGGCCAACAGTTGCTGGCAAATTGGGCCAACAACAGCATCAACAGGAGCGCTGCTCTGACTAGCAAGCCCCAACGCCATTCCTCACATTTTATGGTGAGGACGGCAAAGACGAGCACCCATAGAGTCTGGTCAACAAACGGTTTGAGATTTCGAGACGGATCTTAACAGATTCGTTCAGGTTAGTTTCTTTAATGGTTATCTCATTTCTCAAATGGTCTTTCGCTTTCCGATTAGAAGTCTTATTGCATGTTTAGTTTGTTAAAGTCATGTAATTTGTGAATCTCGTCTTAAGCATGAACTATCGTGATTTATGATAGCCTAAATTTGTTCATTCGCTCTAGCATTTTGCAGTAGCACCACTTTGATTCAATCACAAATAGAGCTACTGATTTTTGAGTGTATTTGAGTAAGATTTGATATGCCAATGTATTGCTTTGCTTAATTTAATTGATCATTCTTTATGGTTATATTCGCCTTAATTTATTTGAACCACAAATTGTCCATTTATTGCTACTTGATTTGGACTGATTTTACTTCTTTCTTTGAATTTATTTGCTTCTCCTAATTCTCTACAATATTATTATATTATTGACCTATATTAATTTATTTCCTTACCTTAACTGAATTTTGTCAGATGTTGTGTTTCTGGTTATGGTAAATTGCCACAATTTTGATATTTTATTGAAGTGAAAGTTTAAACGATCAAAGATTTCATTTATGTTAAACTTTAACCGTACTGTTCCTAATTGTAATCCTGAAAACTCTATTGGCACGTCAAGATGATATTTTAAAACAAGTGCAATAGTTTATGAGCTCATCCTGATCAAGGTTAGACATAGTATACTTTAAACTATAATAATTTCATTACAGCTTGTTTAATTAAATAGAAATAGTGTAGCATTTAACACCTAATATATAACTATGTTTCACTTTCATGATACAATGATCAATGAACCTTATCAAGTTATTCCTTCAGGTACAATATTAACTACGTTGCTCTGTTCTCGTTAATTTAATTTAGAACTTCTGCTATTTATTTAGCCTGTTAGAGTAGAGGTTGGACGTAAATCACCAAAAAATGTGTCGAACCAAACCTATGTTCTACGCATGAGAGATTTCATATGTGTTTGTTTACTGTGTTTTCATATTAGCTTTCCTCTTCTTGAACATGTAATTTGTTGTTTACTGTTAGTTCAATTCATGTATTGTTAGCTTTCTTGTTCAAGAATAATTGTGGAATCATCTGCTAATTGAATTGTGTTCTGTTAGCTTTCCTCTTCAATTGTGTTTGTTTGCTCTGTTTTCATATTAGCTTTCCTGTTCCTGAACATGTAATTTGTTGTTTACTGTTAGTTCAATTCATGTTAGTTCAATTCATGAGTACTGTTAGCTTTCTTGTTCTAGAATAATTGTGATTCAATTGTGTTCTGTTAGCTTTTCCCTTCAATAAAAAACATTATGTACGTACTCTTGAATCTAATTTGCTCGGAAAGTGTATGAGTGATCATATTCCCTCAATTACACATTTAAAATTCGACACAGGTTGTATGAGTGATCTAATTGTATATGTTTCTTTGATGCTTAAATTACCCTATATATGAAATCAAATCTTAAATTTTTGTTTACACTGGTTGTGAAAGATGGAAATCTGGACCAACTATTATAGAAGTGCTTTTACAATGATATTTTGAGAAGAAACCTCAATTTTATTACTTCGTTTCTTTTTAATGTTTAGTATATCTAAGTTACATTTTTCAAGTTGGACCAAATTTTGTTGATGTTAATTTTTTGAGATATCATCTCATGAATGTTACTTTGGTTGTTCTTAATTAATATAAGACACTGTTTTTAAAAGATTTTTTTTTACTGTTATCTTACTTCTTTTAGCATGTTATTAGTTTTAGTTTGTATAAATGCTTGACAAATTTTTTTTTTTGTCACAAAATTCTTTTTGTGACGAAATTTGAACTTAATGTGACAAAATATTTCATCTCAAATAATCAAATTTGTTGCAGTGGTAGGCAGTACTACCCATAGATAACCTGCTGAAAGCATCAACAACAACATTAGCCTTACTAGGGTAATAGAGAATTCTCATGTCATAATTTTTGAGTAACTCCAACCAATTCCTTTGTCTGAGATTAAGCTCTTTCTAATTGAACACATATTGTACGAGTAGTGAAGAAGTATAGATTTAGTTGGTTGTTGACCGACGGAAAGCATGGGAGAAAGGAGAAAGTTTGATTGCTGAACACATCTAAATGAATGTCATAGAGATAGTGACACCATATTTTCAAAGCAAACGCTACAACAACCAACTCTAGATCATGAGTTGGGTAAATCTTTTCGTGAATCATAAGTTGTCTGGAGGCATAAGCTATAATTTTGCCATTCTACATCAATACACAATGCAGTCCAACTGTGGACATCACAATACACATCAAAGCCTTGTGTACTCTCCGATAAGGTCAACACTAGGGTAGTAGTCAACTATGATTTCAATTCCTGAAAACATTTCTCACAAGCTCATACCATTGAAGCTTTGTTGTTTTCTGAGTCAACTTTGTCAACGTGGATGAAATAGATGAAAACCCCTCAAAAGACCTCCAACTAATCCTAATAAACTCCTAATATCAGTTGGAGATGTGGTCCTAGGCCAGTTCTGAACTACCTCAATCTTCTGAGTGTCAACTCAAATTCCCTCACAATTCCTTATCCTTTAGAGTTTGGAGAACTACAATGAGATGACTATCATAATCCTCCTCATTCCTGGAATAAATTAGAATGTAATCAATAAACACGATAACAAACATGTCAAGATATGGTTTAAACACTCTGTTCATAGGATCTATGAATGCTTTAGGAGCATTAGTCAAACCAAAAGACATAACTAGAAATTCATAATGACCATAACGAGTCATAAATGTTGTTTTTGGGCTGTCACTTTCTCTTACTCTCAACTGATGATAGCCAGACCTGAGGTCTATATTAGAAATGCAAGTGGCACCCTAAAGTTGATCGAAGAGATCATCAATTCTTGTAAGGGGATACTTATTCTTTATAGTAACCTTTTTCAATTGTAGGTAATCAATAAACAACTTAAGAAAACCATCTTTCTTCCTCACAAATAAGACCGGAGCTTTCCAAGGTGAGACCTTAGGTGGAATGAAACCTTTATCAAAAATTTATTTCAACTGCTTTTCTAACTCTTTCAACTTAGCTGGAGCCATTTTGTAGGGAGGAGTAGAGATGGGTCGAGCATCAGGAAGAATATCTATACAGAAGACAATTTCTCTCTCATGAGGAAATCTAGGAAGATCATCTAGAAGACCTCTGCAAACTCACTAAGAATTGGAACTTACTGAATAGATGGTGTCTCAACACTAGAGTCATTAACTCTGACTAAGTGATAAATGCACTCCTTGGAAACTAACTTTCTGGCCTTAAGGTACGAAATAAAATGACCCTTAGGCACTGTTGGACTACTACTACTCAATAACTGGCTCATTAGGAAACTAAAGCTTAACTAGTCGTTCTACAATCAACTGAGGCATAACAACCATGAATAACATCAAAGTCCACCATATCTAACTCGACTAAGTCAGCCATGGTGTCCTTGTGATTGACAGAAATGGTACAATCTTGATAAGCTTTATCAGCTAGAATAGACTCAACAACACGTGTGAAAAAAATGAAGGGCTCAAGAAGTTGCTTGGGAAGAATATCAAAATTCATAGCAATATATGGAGTCACAATAGATAGACTCGCACCTAGATCAAGCAATGAATATACATCAAAAGTAAATAATTTGATCATACTAGTGACAACATTAGGTGAATTATCTTGCTCTTGGTGACTTGTAATAGCATACAGATGGTGTTCTCCTCCGCTTATCTGTGAAGTAGCTCATCTAGGTGCAACTTTGCCTAGTGGAGTCGCTGAAGAAGATTGGGCTCTATTTCCCCCATTTGCACTACCCTTCCTAATCATAGGGCACTCTCTCATGAAGTTACCAATCTGATCGAACTTGAAACAACTAGTGGATCCATCAAGACACTCTCATGGGTAGTTTCTACCATACTTAGGACGTGCATGAGTCAAGTTGGCCCCTTGTGCCTCACTACCTTGAGACTGAGCAGGTTGGGCTCTGAAGTTTTGCAAATTATGATTCCTAAACTCAACTTTTTTCTTCGATGCAAGTGCACTATACGATGATGGAATAGGACAATTTGGGTATTGTTGAAAAGATGACCAGCTTGCATTACCCTTCTGCTACCCGGTCTCATTACCTGTTGTCTTGGCCTTTTACCTGCGGAACGTTTCTCTATCTCTGAACTTGTCCTCTTCAACCTGCTACACAAGGATCATAAGCCTTGCTATTTCCAGGTACCCTATAAAGATAGCAGCAATTCCCTATTTGCTTGATAGAAGAGACAACCTAGACGCTAATATGCTCATTCTGCTCCTCATATCAACAACCATCTCCGGAGTATAACGGGGCAGTTGAGTGAACTTGAGGTTGTACACATGCACACTCATGGATTCCCGCTTAAGAGTAAGAAATTCTCTTACCTTTGCCTCTCTTATCTCACGGGGAAAGAAACACCCCATAAAGGCCTCTTCGAACACAACCCAACTCACATTTGATGTCCCTTCATCTCTACTCTTATTCTATTGGTCATACCATACTCTAGAGACACCCTTGAGCTGGTATGCGACTAGTTCCACACGTTCAGCATCAACAACATGCATCACCTAAAACACTTTCTGCAACTCTTCCATGAAGTTGTTTGGATCCTCAGTGACAATGGAACCGGTGATGTCTTGAGGATTCCTTCTAAAGAACTCACTGAATGTATCAGCCATATCCATTTGATTCACTTTTGTAGCCCAACTTGGTTTATCACCACTTCACTCAACATTCGGATAACATTTTGAAACTCAACATTAGTGACATATTTTTGGAGTTGCACTTCAGGTACATTGGGAACCCCTTGATCCTGGGGATAAACATTTCTCCTAGCAGGACGACTTCGAACAACTCTTCTTAGAGGCATGATCTGAAAGATACACGCAATCACAAATTAGAAAAACACTTTTATAGAGTTGAACTCTATCACACGAAAAATTGTATGACAGAAGGGACGTATTTCCTAAATGTTGTAGCCTACTAATTATAAATGTGGCACGCTTCACACCTATAACTAGAACTCTACCGATATGGCTTCATAGACACCATATGACTTTTGATTTCTGTTTTCTGATACTAAGTTTTTCACGTCCCGAGCATACAATTTGGATATAACTGGCACTCGAGAACCATTTATGGCCCCAAGCGAACCCTTTGCTTAGCTTAACTCTCAGCGGAAGACTTACTAGACGATAAATGAACCTTAAAAATAAAGGTTTAACTCAATGTCTTAAAATAGATAACTGAGAATATTTTAAAGAAAGCATTCAACTGGCCAAAAGAGGTAACTCAAGTCTTAAACATTTAACAATGGAAATGAAAATATTCCTCAAAACACTATTATTTATCTATGAAGTTTCTAATAATTATGAGGATGTCGGGACAAGACCAATGACCTCCTAACAATACTGAAAGTAGATGTGGAAGCATTTGATGCAAGGAGGCTTATCAAAGCAACTCTAGAACTGCAAGTTATATCAACAGAGTGCCTGTTGATGACCCTAGTTACAAGTAACTGCATCATGAAAGATGCGGAATAAATGGCGTCACTACATGGAATATACGGGCATGCGAACTCTAAAGAATATACATAAGCTTAAACTGATAAAAGGGAAGAACATACTCACCTCAACTCAACTCAACTCAAATCAAGGATACTCAAAGATACTCAAAGATACCCAAATGGCGCTGCTGTCGGGGAGTGGTGTTTAGAATTCTCTTATTGAAGTTTACTTATGATCTTACTGTATTGTAGTTGAAAAGATTTACCTTTGTTTGTTATTTGTCGACTTTGAACATGTGACGGAATGAGTGTCAACGAAAGCAACGCCAGCCAACTTGGACACAATGACGACATTGGTAACTTGAACGATGTAAATGAAGTACAACTAGGTGGTGTAGGTACTATCTGGTTGCCTCCGATCGTGGAATATGCACTTTTTCATGTAATAAGGACGATGTTGCAACTATTACAAATGAACGGTTTGTCTGGAGGTTTGGCTCATAAGGATCCCTATGACCACATCCAGAATTTTGTGTACGTCTGTAGTCCTTTCTCTTTCAAGAACATCTCCCAAGAGTCAGTCCAACTCTGATTATTCCCTTTTTCTCTGATGGGGGAGGCAACTAAGTGGTTAGCTGACCTACCAAGGGACTTAATTACCTCTTAGGATGAACTGACGAGGCGCTCTACAAAAGATTTTTCCCTCCTGCGAGGATGATAGCATTGAGATATTATATACAGGGCTTCAAATGATTGGATGGAGAACCAATTCATGATACGCGATGTTACAAAATTTCTACCGGAGCCTAGATTCAGTCAACAAAGGTATGGTTGATCGACTTGTCCAAGTAGGAATTATGCAACAACCTTTTGAAATCGCATCTACTCTCCTTGATGGAATGACTAAGATCAACCGTGCTTCGTGTACTAGGGAAGATCAAGTGTCTCCTTTGATTTTTAGGAAAACAAAAGAGAAAACTGAAAAGGACCATGAACGAGATCAAAACATTGCCAAGATGATTTCCCAAACGGACTTGTTATCAAAACATATCATGGGTAGTGATTAACGTTTCTAAGACACTTCATCTAGTTCTAAATGTCAACGATCGTAGATCAGTATAAACCCAACTAAATGAGTTGGGGTCGATCCAACAGAGAGTAGCTTTCTTTTGAATTTGAATATGAAGTTATGAAGGTTACCTTTGCAGCTGAACAAATAAAATGTTTAGGAATCTATGAACCAAACTGAAAAATGTCGTCACTAATCCAAGCAAACAGTTGTTAGACTATCAGACCACTTCAACAATCAACAAGAGACAATCAAATAAGGAGGCAATGCTTGGGGGATTGACTAACCAATAGCTAAATTCAACTCAACGGGTGTGAATCACTAACCAACCATGTCAATTTGTTATAGGTAGGATGGACTTTTGATAAGGCACTTTTTTTCTCGAACAAATACCTTATTTCCACTGATTTCTTTCGAACCTCAATGCATACCATAAGAAGACCAGCCCACAATCTTATCAAATATACTCTCTCGAGCTAGATAAAAAGGATGGAGCTTGGGTTTCACTTTCTCAAGCTGAAACCATCAAGACCTACTAGCTATGGATACCAAGTTACTACCTTAGCTCTACACCTCTTAGTCAAGCAAGTGAAAAACCCTGAAGTATATTTCGATAAACATACAATATAGGAATTAAACCACAGTAATAACTTAGAGCCACTTCAAATTAACACCGAAAATCAATAATTACTAGCACCCATTAAATCAAGCACAGTAATCGGTTACATTGTCAAACCCCCAAGATTGGGTTTTATCCAATCATCGAAAAAAAATGAAATTCGATACCTGCTACAAACTCCATAGATAGGTATTTGAAAATAAAAAATTTACTATGAAGAATCTCTTCGCTATTACAATACCCAATTGAAAATATTGCAAAAATTACTTAAAATCAACAACAATAGTGGTTTTTTGCTCTTTCCTTTGTTCATCACAATTTTTGAATGCTTTCTCTCTCTTCCAAAGATCAATTTATAGTAATCTGAGCCGTGGCTTTTTGGGGTCAATCGGTGAGGAAAGTTGGGTTTCGCCGACCATTCGGCACCTCACCAATCGTCCTTTCATCTTGCCTACTTTCTTCTCATTTACCTCATCCACACAATATAATTTTAGGCGATTCAGATCAGGATTGCCATTTCATTCTGTGATGCGCCCTTTCCCCTTTTAGCTCGTCAATCTGCATTCCCCCTGATCTTACTACGTACTTTTGGCAAAATGGTTTTCCTTCGCCGATGCATTTGGTGAATCGCCGATAGAAATTCCGTTCGCCTAAGTTCCTTCTACTTCAAGCTCAGCGTTTTGTAACTTTAGGCGATCCAGGAGTGACTTGACGATCCGCCGAGTTCTCTCAGCAATTATGTCTCTCTTTTTTAGCTTGTGTTGTCCTTCTTGCCTATCAATGTCCTAGCTTGGTTCCTCAACCCATGTACCAATAAAATCAAGTATTTAACATCAGTTATTAGTACCAATTAAGCATTTAAGGACGCTAAATCTATAAAAACAAATCCCTAAATAAGTCCAAATCTCGGACTCTTCAACACACCTAACTTAAACTTTTAATTTTCCTCAAGTAAAACTCAAGTTCAACAATTCAAAAGGAATGTCTCAAACAATTCTACATAAGACTCAATCATGAATGTATACAACAAGACTCAACTTACTCATGCAAGGATCAATTGTGTACTCAAAGATTCAAATTGTAACTCACCATTATCAAAGATGCTCAAGTTCACTATACTTGCTTCAAATGCAACTTCAAGCTCAACAAAGGTATTTAAATGCCCTCACAACAAAGATGATTCCTTATTCACACCCTAGTCTTCAACAATTTAAAGTTCTGGAATCATATGCAACTCTCACACTCACGAAGATGAACACATGTATGCCTTCACCCATAGGCTTGCCCTTATTTTACAATCAACATTCGTTTAAGCTTAATAAAGATCAAAAAGGTCTTTTCAAGGCTTGTAACGGGGTTGAATGTAAAGGTATTATCATTTAGGCTTAGTGGTTGCGACCCTCATGAAATGTAGTCTGAATATCACTTTTCTTCTTTTTCTTCAGCATTTTAATCATGCGCAAAATTTACCACCTTATTCAACTTCCAATGAGTTTTCGGACACCCCATTTCTTTTGCAACTTTGAAAACTGTATTTCTCAACTTTTTCATTCATTTTCTTTTCTTTCTTTTTTTTATATGGAGGGTTTCCATGTTTTTCAAGATCATGGATCAAAGAGGAATTCTTCACATTTCTTTATTTACCTTCTCTTTTCGCCACACCCCCAACTTAGGCCTAAGTTGTCTATTCAAACCAACCGTACTTCATGAGAGTTATGGGTGAATGGATAAAGAAGGGTCACATTTGTTCAAGTTTCTTCCAAGAAAAGGATAAAGCTCAAAGGGGTTCAAGAAGAGTTCACACAACTCAGAAGGTTGGCCACAAAAAAGGTATATTGTCAAATTGCTTCACTCTTCAAAATCGTTGCCTAAGATCATTTCCATTGCTTACATCACTTAGTCAACCGGACCAACGGGGCAAATTCTAGGTGCCATCACACAAGGTTCAAAGTAAGCTCATCACACAAGGCCTTGGCATCAATATCAAATGAGATTCCACACTTTCTCTAGCGTGCAATGTTCATCACAAGAGACTCACTCGATAATCGACTAGTTACAATGAGATGCCAAAAGTTCACATATTGTCTATGTAACTTCATTTGGTCTCATCGTAGCAGTGCATTAATTTTTGTTCGATTAAGATAACTATTCAAGTAATCAGTATTGATGATAACCAAAACTTAGATAACTTTTTTGAATGAACAAAGGTCTCAGTGACCAAGCACCTACCACCCCTACCAAAAGCATCCAACATTGTCCCTAATGTGAGTAGAGAACAAACAATAACAAAAATGAAAAATAAAGATAAAATACTGGCATGCAAACACGTAGAGTAGGGTGACAAAGAATCTTCACTAGGTGCTCATTTGGCGAAAACTTGTAGAGTCATCGAACTGGTTAGCGATTCGCCTAATGGTCTGGAGGTCGCCAATATTTCCAGTGTGCAATCCGTTCATGTAGGGGAAAAAAGGTTGATAAGAAGAAGTTTGTCGAATATGTCGAAACATCGCATAATGGACTTGTAACCTCGCCGAAAGACCCAATGGGCCAGGCCATCAGAGCTAATATAGAAGGGTGGTGAAAGTCGGGTCGCCCAATCACTTCGGCGTGTCTCCAAGTGATGAAGGACCCCTGCCTAATGTTCCAGTATCACAACCCTCACTTTCTATGTCATGAAGGTGATCTATGTCGAGCTCGCCAAACAGATTCCGCGATCCGCCAATGGAATCCTCACCTCGCACGATCACTTACACTTGCACAATCAACGTATATTATTTAAAATACTAACACTTGGGTTGCCTCCTAGTAAGCATCTTATTTAACGTTGTGGCACTATGTGGAAAGGCTTTCAAGCATGTTCTAGATACACCACTTCAATAAGAAAAATCTCCTGGCATTCTCCTAAATGCAACTTCCAGCGTTGCCCATTCACCTTAACTGTAGGGCCATCTTTCCCTTCAACTTCGATGTAACCATTCGTGCACACCCGTGTTACTAAATGGACCTAACCATTTGGATTTGAGCTTTTTCGAAAAGTGTTTAAGTGAAGAATTATATAGTAACACCCAATCTCTAACTAAGAACTCCCTCTTAAGGATTCTAGAATCATGCCACTTCTTCATTTTTTCCTTGTAGAGAGCTGAACTTTCATAAGCCCTAAACCTAAATTCGTCCAATTCATTTAGCTAATCTACTCTTTCTTTCGAACTTTTTCCCAGTCCAGATTTAGAGCCTTCAATGCCCATAATGCTTTGTGTTACAATTCAATCGGGAAATGGCAAGATTTTTCGATGACTAGTTGATACAGAGATGTATCGATTGGTGTTTTGTAGGCGGTACGATACACCCATAGAGCATTATCAAGTTTTTGAGATCAATCAGTCCTATTTGAATTTACTGTCTTGGCTAAGATACTTTTGATCTCCAAATTCGACACTTCCACTATGCCACTTGTTTGTGGATGATATAGAGTTTCTACTTTATGTTTCACTCCATATTTACTCAATGTTGATGCAAAAAACTTGTTGCAAAAATGGATTCCCCCCTCACTAATAATAACCCGAGGAGTACCAAACCTGGCAAAGATGTAGCGTTTTAGTAATTGAAAAACACTTCTCCCTTCATTGTTTGGTAGTGCGACAATCTCCACCCATTTAGAAACATATGCCACTGCCACCATAATGTGCTTATTGCCAAACGAGCTCACAAATGGACCCATGAAATCTATTCCTCAAACATCAAATAACTCAACCTCCAGAATACGCATGAGAGGCAACTCATGTCCTTTAAACACTCCGCCTTGTTTATGACATTGAATGCACTTCTTAACAAACTCATGAGCATCTTTGTAAAGGGAAGGATAGTAATAACCACTTTGAAGAACTTTAGTAGTTGTACGCACCCCACCATGATGACCCCTAACCGGTGAAGTATGACAAATATGGATAATTTCGTTGACTTCTTCCTTCGGCACATATCTCCTAATGATATGACCTGCACACTCTCTGAATAAGTATGGTTCATCCAAAAAGTACTTCTTGACGTCGAACAAAAACCACTTTAGTTGATAGAAGTTCAGTTCTTCTAGCATTAATCCACATACCACATAATTAGCAAAATCAGCATACCACGGAGTTTGTTGGAGAGTTACAGTGAATACCTGTTCATTGGGAAAGGCATCATTTATGTCTACCTCAAGCTCATCATTCTCCTTGCCTTCTAACCATGATAAGTGGTTTGCCACCTGATTTTCACAACCTCTTCAATCCTTGACTTCAAAGTCAAATTCTCGCAACAATAGCACCCACCTTATCAATCTTGGTTTGGCATCCTTCTCTGCCATCAAATAACACAGAATGGCACGATCATTATGAACAACCACTTTAGTGCCTAGCAAGTGTGCTCGAAATTTCTCAAATGCATACACCACCGCAAGTAATTCATGTTCTGTAACTGTGTAGTTACGTTAATCACCGTTCAGAATTTTTCTTGCGTAGTAAATGGGGAGAAATAGTTTGTTGCTTTTTTTACCCAACGCAACACCTAATGCTGTGCCAATTGCATCACACATCACTTTGAAAGGTTCTGATCAATTTGGGATTAATTATAATTGGGGTGGAGATCAATTTTTCTTTCAAACACTTGAAGGCCACCATGCACACCTCATTTCACCTCCTTCTCCAAAAGTTGTGTGCAATTTTTGAGAAGTCTTTGATGAACCTCCATTAAAAGCCGACATGCCCCAATAAACTAGGAATACCCTTCACCAAAATTGGTGGTGGTAACTTCTCAATCACTTCAATATTTGCTTTATCAACCTCCAACACTTTTTGTGACACTTTGTGACCAAGAACTATACCTTCCCTAACCATGAAGTAGCATTTTTCCCAATTTATGACCAAATTTGTCTCCGCACATCTTTGAAGAACCTTTCCCAAGTGTTCTAAACATCTTCAAAAGTATCACCCACAACTGAGAAGTCATCCATGAAGACTTCCATTGAATCTTCCACTATGTTAGTGAAAATAGATAGCATGCAACATTGAAACATTGCCGGAGCATTACATAACCCGAACAAAATCCATTTGAAAGCAAAAGTTTCGTATGGGGAGGTGAAGGTGGTTTTCTCTTGGTCTTCTGGAGCAATGAAGATTTGATTATAACCAGAGTACCCATCCAAAGAGCAATACCATCCTCTTTCTGAAATTCGATCAAGCATTTGATCCATGAATTGGTCCACGAGTTTAACTTTTGGTAATTCATGCATACTCGCCATCCGATTACCGATCTCATAGACACAAGATCCTCCTTTTCATTTGGGACTACTGTGATGCCTCCCTTTTTGGGTACACATTATACCAGACTTACCCACTTGCTATTCGTAATAGGGTAGATCACACCTGCATCCAACCACTTTATTATCTCCTTTTTACCACCTCTTTCATTGGTGGGTTCAATATCCATTGATGTTCAACACTCGATTTTCATTCACTTTCAAGCTCAATTTTGTGAGTGTAAATGCCAGGAGGAATGCCCACTATGTTTGTGATAGTCCAACCTATAGCTTTGATATGTCTTCTCAACACCTCAAGAAGCAATTTTACTTGCCATTCAAGCAAATCAGCTACAATGATTACAAGTAAGGCGTTATTTGCCCCCAAGAAAGCATATCGAAGATGGGAAGGAAGCACTTTCAACTCAATCTATGATGGTTCGTCCGTTGATGGCTTTGCAGGAGGACTTTCTCAATTTTTTAGATCAATGTCCAACTTCAATTGAGTCTTTGAATATTCCCCCATGCTTGAAAGAGAAACTACTACCTCTTCATAGCCTTGAACTTCAAACTCATCATAGTTAGCAAGCACGATCTTAGGTGGTTCACTCATACACATCAAATGGCTCACACTAGTCACCACCTCATCAATAACATCAATGGTAGTGACCACGTGAATATAGCTTGGGTACTTCATTGAGTTACACACATTAAAGGTTACTTCATCTTCGTTCACCTAGAACTTCAATTCCCCACTTTCAACATCCACCAACGCTCTCCTGATTGCCAAGAATGGTCTTCCCAAAATGATGGGAATTTCAGCATTGATCTCGCAATCGAGATTGACAAAATCAGCCAGGAAAATGAAATGGTCAACCTTTACCAAGATGTCATATAGTATCCCCACATGGTGTTTAATTGATCGGTCTGCCATCAAGAGTCTCATTGTTGTGGATTTCGGTTCACCCAACCCTAGTTGTTTATAAAATGCGTATGGAATTAGGTTGATGCTTGATCCTAAATCACATAGGGCCTTCGCAAATTGGAGCATGCTGATGGAGCAAGGGATTGTGAAAGCTTCAAGATCTTCTTTATTTTTGATCATCTCCTTAGTCTTAATTGCACTAAAACTATGAGAAACTTCGATTGTTTCTAAGTCCAAGCTTCTTTGTTTTTGTGACTAACTCATTCATAAACTTGCCATAACCCGACATTTCCAACAATGCCTCCACTAGAGGGAGATTAATAGATAATGTCTTGAACAACGATAAGAACTTCTTGAACTTCTCATCCTCATTCTTCTTCTTGAGGCGTTGGGGAAATGAAGGCAGTATTTTGGGTAGAGGTTGCACCATTTATGGGATTGGATTGGTTTTTTCCACATCTTTTTGTGACCCTTTGGCAAAGCGTTGTTGGATGAGTATCTCTTCTTCCTCAATACCTTTGTCTTTTTTATGAGCTTGAGCTTCATCATTGCCTGTTTTATGACCTACCGCTACCTTTCCACTACGTGTAACCACAGCTAGACCTATATCACCGTTTTCCCTTATCAAATTTAGTTCCAATTTTGCTAAAAGTAAACTCAATGACCTTGAAGTAGCTTGATTGCATCCGCGTTAGAGTTCACTCTATTGTTCAATGATGAAAAATCGGCTTTCATCCCTTTTAAAAAATCATGTGAACCTTCAACTTTGTCAAAGATGCGTGACAACAAATCGTTCACTTGCGGACTACTTGCACTCCCTTTTAACTTTGGGCTCTTACTTGATTAAGTGTGGTCTTCTTCATGATCATCCTCTCCTCTCCAATAATCACTTCGCTTTGCCCATTCTTGAGAGTATCTTCTTTGCTCTTCCTTTTTGTGAGAGTTCCAACCTTGATTCCCACCTTACTGTAAATAGCGTGGGTGGAAATCCTCCTCATATCTCTTGGAGTTCCAACCTCAATTCTCCACCATCTTTGAATAACTCGAGGAGGAACCCTCCTCAACCCTAAACATTCCACTTGTTCCTTTGGGCTTTTTTACACTTTCTAACACATGTTCTTGTAGTAGTTCCATTTGAGCTATCATCTTCTTGATGTTATCATCCCTTTCTCTTTACTTATACAATTGCTTTTGAGTAATTCTGAAGCACAAAGGTGATACTTGATCTTCATGAGTGTACCAAGCTTGATTTATATTCGTCATGTCATCAAGAAGAAATGAAGATATCTCAAGCGATTGTGACATTACCCCTCCTCTGACCAATTGATTAGCCACTCATTTATGCATTGAATCAAGACTTCGATAGAAGTATTGGAGCAGCAAATCGTGCGGTAGTCCATGAGTTGGGCATTGAAGTAGGAGTCTCTTAAATCTTAGCCACATTTCATGGACGGGTTCACCCTCCACTCGATTGAATCCTTGAATGTTATCTCTGAGTTTCATCATCCTCGATGGGGCAAAGAATCTCGCATTGAATTCCATGATAAGCTCAACCCACGATGTGATAGAACCATTTGGTAACTCAGCCAACCACTTGCTAGCCTCCCCCGTCAAATATAGTTTAAATTACTTGAGCCAGATTGACTCTTTTGACTCATTCGTGAATGAAAACAGGTTGCAAACATCTATAAAATTCCTCACATGGTCATTTGGAACTTCATGAATCAACCCTCCATATAGTCCCTTCATTTGGAGGAGATGAAGAGTTGTGCTCGTGACCTCAAATATAGAATCATCATCGGTTGATGGTAGGAAAATTGCACCCATTTCACTTGATTGGGTAGGGTTGTACACACTATTAATATCATCGATACCATCTCGGTGACCTGCTTGGCTACTATTCATCTCTGCTTCACTCATTTTTACTGTTATTCAGGTCAACCAACACAAACACAATGCAGCCTAAATTGATTCAACTACAACCAACAATTTCACACGATTAACTTCGATAAAGGAACTCTAAACAATGCTACTCCCCGGTAGCGACACCATTTTGATTAATGTTTCAAAGACACTTCATCCAGTTCTAAGTGTCAACGATTGTAAACCAGTATAAACCCAACTAAATGAGTTGGGGTTGATCCCACAGAGAGTAGCTTTCTTTTGAATTCGAATATGAAGCTATGACGGTGACCTTTGCAACTGAACAAATAAAACGTTTATGAATGTATGAACCAAACTCAAAGATATCGTCTCTAATCCAAGCAAACAGTTGTCAGACTACCAAACCACTTAAACAATCAATAACAGGCAATTAAATAAGGAGGAAATTATTGGGGGATTGACTAACCAACTACTAAATTCAACTCAACAGGTCTGAATCACTAATCAACCATGTTAATTTGTTATAGGTAGGATGGACTTTAGATAAGGCACTTTTCTCTCGAACAAATACCTTATTTCCACTGATTTCTTTCGAACCTCAATGCATACCATAAGAAGACCAGCCCACAATCTCATCAAATATACTTTCTCGAGCTATATAAAAAGGATGGAGCTTGGGTTTCACTTTCTCAAGCTGAAACCGTCAAGACCCACTAGCTATGGAAGTCAAGTTACTACCTTAGCTCTACACCTCTTTCTCAAGCAAGCGTAAAACCCTGAAGTATATTGCAATAAACATACAATATAGGAATTAAACCACAGTAATAACTTAGAGCCACTTCAAATAACATCGAAAATCAATAATTACTAGCACCCATTAAATCAAACACAATAATTAGTTACATTGTCAAACCTCCAAGATTGGTGTTTTTGACAATCGTCGTAAAAAGATGAAATTCGATACCTGCTACAAACTCCATAGATGGGTATTTGAAAAGCAAAAATTTACCATGCAGAATTCACTATTACAACATCCAATTAAAAATATTCAAAAATTACTTAAAATCAACAACAGTAGTGTTTTTGCTCTCTTTCCTTTTTTCCTCAGAATTTCTGAATGTTTTCTCTCTCTTCCAAAGATCAATTTATACTAATCTAAGGTATGAATTTTTGGGGCCAATCGACGAGGAAAGTTGAGCTTCGCCGACCATTCAGCGCCTCGCCTATTGTTCGTTCATCTCACCTTCTTTTTTCACGTTTCCCTCATCCAAACACTGTCATTTTAGTCCATCCAGATCGAGATTATTATTTCATTCCACGATGTGCCCTTTACCCTATTAGCTCGCCAACTGCATTCACCTTGATCTGACTAAGTACTTTTGGTGACATGGTTGTCCTTCACCGATGCATTTGGCGAATCTCCAATAGAAATGCAGTTCACTTAATTTCCTTCTACTTCAGGCTCAGTGTTCTGTATTTTATGCGATCCAGGAGTGACTTGGCGATCCACCGAGTTCTCTCGACGATCATCAAGCTTGTTTTTACGTCTCTCTTTTTCAGCTTGTGTTGCCTTTCTTGCCTTTTAATGTCCTAGCTTGGTACCCCAACCCATGTACTTGTAAAATCAAGGTTTTAACATCAGTTATTGGCACTAGTTAAGCATTTAAGGACATTGAATCTATACAAATAAAGCCCTAAATGAGTCCAAATCTCGGACTCATCAAGTAGTGGTTCTGAAGCTGCGAATGTGGCTGGTGTTAGTGGGGTAAACCCCGATGATGCATACTTTGAGGCTTTATATAAGTAGGAAGTGCATTTTCTAGCAAATCAAGGAGGAGGTTTTTGTCAAAACTATCCAAGGCCGAGCGGGAACCAAGGTTGGAATAGAGAGTGTGATGACGTTTGGAGAGACAATGACAGGGAATTACGTGATCGTGAAAGTAACTGGAAGGAGCAAGACGGGGACAAAGAGATATATGTACCTGTCCATGAGCTTCAAAAGCCAAAAGAGCAAAGGGCTGATCTTGAAAACTTTCTCACGGAGGATATGCTTGCATGTATTCTAAACAAAGTGGAAGGGTCGGACAAGGTGATAAAAGAAATGAAATACGGTACCTCATGTTTGAACAATACAGTTACTTCCCATTCGGTATCCTTTAAGAAGTTGGAAATGCAGATGGGCCTAATCTCGTCCTATTTGAACCTGAGGCAAAAAGGGGGTCTACCAAGTGATACCTTGGCAAATCCTAAGAATAAACCTTGAATGAGCATCCTCGTCGTGCCACGATGCTAAATAAGGAACTTCTTGGGATGAAACACAAGTTTTTGATCTTTTAATATTGTGTTTAAATAATGGTTGTTGAATATGCAGGTTGAAAATTCAAAATTTTAGGAAAAAGAGAAATTAGGTGAGCCTAGTAACCACTCGACGACTCACCAAATAGGTCGGCGAGCCCGATTTGGATCGCCATTTGGACCATCTAGTAAGCTAGAAGTTCTGTAAAAATCAGTGGACAAAAGTGCCATTCGGCACATTGCTGAATGTTCAGTGACATAAGTGACCATCACTGACTAGCGTGCGAACTGAAAGGTCATGAAAGTCTGAAGAATTTTTAAATTCAAACACCTCCCTCATTTTATATTTTCCAGCTTTTACACATTCACAACCGCATTTTATATTCCTGTACTTGTTCTTATTGCATTTTTGTGTGGGATCAATTGCTGGGGGGTGGACTTCGGTGCATTTTGGTTTGATTTCTATAGCGTAGCACTCTATAACTCGATATCATGGTTGGTTATCCGAACCCCATCTTTAAATTTAAGTTATTTCAAATGCATGATTATTTCCTTGTTGTTGTAAATGCGTAATGTTAATTGTTTGAATGTTTGTTGGTAATGTATGCATTTGTCGTGCCTCATTTAATATTTTTAGACTTTAAGCGTGAAATACAGTTTGTTTGCATGATAAAATCCTCTCTATGTTGATTATATGTTGAGTCTGATATGGGTCAAGTATAAGTAACCCATATTGCTCTAATTGACTGGTTTTGCCCAATGATGGAGCCAGTGACGACATTTTTAAGGGCAAAAGACGTCGATTGGTCAATTTTGTACAAATTGGGGAAAATCTGAGTACCCCGAGGTCATTAATATATTGGGTCTAGGTTTAATTGCATAGAATAGGTGCTTAATTTTGTTTTTGTGGGCTACGGGTTAGAAATTTAAGGTCGGGGTCAAAATCTGGCAAGTTAGACTATTCGGGGAGCTAGGTTGATCTTGTTGAGTGGTTCGGTGGTTCGCCTAACGACCCACAGATCACCTTTCTATCCTTCAAAAGTGTGTAATTTATTTTGTAACATTTGGCGATACGCCTGAGCTTGCCGAGTTCACTCGGGGACTCACTGAATGCCCCCTTCAAATCGCCCTTCTAGCCCTAGTTTTAAGAAAATGTTTTGTAACATTCGGCGAGCTACTTCTAGTTCACCGAATGGTGTCGGCAATTCTCCAAAATGCTCAAGACATTGTCGATCTGTCTTGAATTTTGTGAATTTTTTAATAGGAACATTCGACAAGCCCAACTTGGCTAACATTCGGCGAGCCCGACGAGCTTTCCTATAATTTTTCAACTTTGGGATATTTTAACTAAGTTTGACATATTAAACTTTATTTTGCAGGTATGGATAGACCAAAGGTAGCTGGGAGAAATCAACCTCCCGGAAAGCGAGCACGGGGAATTATGATTAATGAGAAGGTTACACCCTCCCATAATACGCTGACAAAACTTCCTCCAAAAGGGGGAAAGAGAAAGGTGGAAGAGCTAGTAATACCTACACCTCCGTAGGAGAGCTCTGACAGTATAGGTATCTATGCAACTCACCTCACAACATCTGAGTCTAATTGTGAGGGCAACTCAAGAGATAGATCTCCGGTCTCTACTTCTAAGCCAGAAGACGATCAAACTCACCAAACTAGGAGAGCGGAGTTGCGCTCCAAGTTGCTACATGATCTGACAAGGATCCTAGTGTAGCCTACTCCTCCTCCAACTCTGGTTCCTCTGGTGCCGCCAACTCAGGCACCTCCTCCCCTATCATTAAATAAACTTAAGGCCTAAGGTTTGAGGACCATATTAGAATAGAAGTGGTTGTCTACTGATTGTGGTAGACCACTATACGGAGGTATGGAACACGATTAAGTTTAACAAGTTCAAAATATTCAATAGCCCCGAGGCTCCTATATTCTTACTTTGGTTCTAGAGTTCTACGCGGAGTATGGAAATCTTACACCAAAAAGAAAGAAACAGGTCAGCTCGTTCAAGTCGGTAGATCATGTATTAGTGCGGGGCTGATAGGTTAAATTCTACAGCAACGATATAAATGAGGTGCTTGGGTGTAAAGTGAATATCATCCACTTTCTAGAGGAAAAAATACATAAGAAGACCCTAGATGATTTGAAGGGTTGGCTAGCACCATTGATTTTTGAAACTACACCGCGGTGGATTGCGGTTGGTGTCTGCTAGAGAAAAAGGAGCTAAACGTGTTCGCTCGGTATTGGTTTAGGTTCCTCAACAGCACTTTGATGCCATCCTAGAACGAATCTATTCTAACGCATCCCAAGGCAGCTTTATTAGGTTCTATAATTGATCGGAAGCGACTTAATCATGGTAGGATCATCGAGCAGGAGATGGCCATGAGATCCAAAATGAGTGAGACCTCCCTCTCAATTCTGGTCCTGATTATAGTGTTATGCAGGCATGACCGGGTACCGCTGGCAGCAAAGATGGATGTGAAGGTTACCCCTACGTTCTCTATGGAAATCTAGTCATAGAGGTCAATTACACGAGGGATGAGACTGAGAGGAGGAAAGCTGCACTGGTGGATACTTCCTTAGTAGTTGATGTGGATATGTTGCCGACTGAGGCAATTCTTCCTACTCAGGTCAGTGAGCCTACAGGTATCCCTAGTACTTCCACTTCTGCCCTTTCTATTTCTACTACTGCTCCCCTCCTACTCCTGTTGCAGTTGGTGCTCCTACTAGACCAATGATTACCCAAGCAATTTTATATAAGATGGGCAACCTGGCCTAGTCTGCCGATGTTCGTGCCTCTAGGGTAGAGGCTGTTGTGCCTGGGCTTATTCAGCGGGTGATTGCTGCTGCCTTAGCCCTGATCGGGGTTGAGTTGATAGAGTAACCACAGTTGATCGATGCCCATGAACTAGCACTAGGTTCTCTCACTGTGAGAGTGGAGGCTTGTGAGAAGAGACAGGGTGCCTCAGAGGGTGTGATAGACTTGAAGGTCAATATTGTTGGGATGTGGCGAGATGTGGATAAGTTTAAATTCACCGATCTACCAATGATATTCAGCACTGTGGACCTCCTTGAGGTTCCGAGCATAGACTTCCTAGCTAGTTCTGAGATTCCTTTGGCTACTACGATCGGAGATGTTGCTAGGGATAATACGGATGCTGAGTCCAAGGTTGAGACTAGTGAGGAGGAGCTGATTGTTCGGGAGGAAACTATTTATGATTATCTAGAGGACCTCGAGAGGCAATGGTACGGACAGCTGTAGAGGCATCTTTGAGAGAGACATCGATTGTGGGCTCTAGTGGAGCTAAGGATGTTGCTGATTTGGGCACTGATGCCCAGACTGAGGGCATCACGGACATGCAGAGTTCACCTTAGACCTAGCCTTACAGGAGGATTTTGACTCTCTTTCAATTTCTTGTTTTGACACTCTTCTTATTTTTGCATTTGAGGACAAATGCTAGTTTAGTTTGGCAGGATGAGGTATTTCCATACCTGCCTCTTTTGTGCTATTTTCGTGATATTATTATGGTTTTTGTGTTTTTGTGAATGTTTGATCTTGAGCTTGGTGGTATATATTGGTTTGTGATCCATCGGTGTTGTGCTAATTTTTATCCATTGGTTTTAATATAAATGTTGGTTTTGCCACCTCTTGATGCGTGTTAATGTGGTTGTTCTCTTGCAAATTTGAGTATCGGTTGTGATCAATACCGATGACTTGAATAGTAATCTTACTTGAACAATATGCATGTGCAATTCCTATGAGGCAAATTTGAGTTGCATAAGCCAGGTGTGAACTCTTACCATCTCATTGTGACTACCCAATTGTTGAAATGAATCTTGTGATGATCGTTGCACTCTAGCTAAAAGTGTAGAGTCTTGTTTGATGATTGTGTCGAATGCTGTGTGTGGTGAGGTTGTTTTAAAATATGTGCTTGATAATACCTAGAACTTTCCCCATTTGTCCAATTGACTAATGTAGGTGAAAGATAGAGATGATCTTAGGCACCATTTGTGGAAAGTGAACCATAATTGTCATTATACCTCTTTGTGACCACCTTGGGAAAGTGTGAACCTTGCTTGGAACCATTTGAGCCTATCCTTTTCTTTGTATGAAACATGAACTCAATTGACCCCTTTCTTTCCCACCAACAACCTTCATGGAGAAATTGGTCATTTTGAATAGCCAACTTAGGCCAAAAGCCTAAGTTGGGGTGTGCTGGAAAAGGAGGAAATGTGTCCTTGAAGGAGCTTGCTGTTGAAAAAGATTGAAAAATAAAAGAACTGTTGAAATAAAGTGTCTGCTATGAGCAAAAAGGAATGGGGTATCCAATGAATCACGCTTAAAAAGACATGGGGTGGATTGTGAACATTGAAAAAAGTGAAAGAAAGGAAAAATAATGAAATGTAGGCCATGTTTCATGAAGGTAAAAGTCACTTAGCCAAAAATGATCATAACTTTACCCTCAAATCCATTACTAGACTTGAAAGACCTTTGTGATCTTAATTGAATTTATAACCATATTGATTGGAAAATACGGCAAGCCTGTGGGGAAAACTCATGCATGTGTTTATCTTTGAGAGAATGAGAGTGTTTGTAATTCCTAGATTCTGAAAACATGATGATCTTTGTGTGAGTATGGAATCATTCTTGTTGTGAGGGCATTTGAATGCTTTTATTGAGCTTGAACTTGCATTTCAAGATAACATTGTGAACTTGAATTCTATTTGATGAAGGCTAGTGACAATTTGAAAATTGTATTGCACAATTGAACATTGAATGAGTTGATTGAACCTCATATGCATTCATGTTGAGTCTTGAGCAGCACTACTTGTAGACATCCATGTTGAACTGATTCATCTTGTGTTTTACTTGAGGACAAGCAAAATTTTAAGTTAGGGTTGTTGATGAGTTGGGGATTTCAACTCATTTGGAGCTTTATTTTCATATTTTTATTGTCGTCAATGCCTAATATATATTGAAAACTGATGTTGAAGTGTTGATTTGTAGCAATGAAGGCAAAAGAGCAAGACAAAGACATTATCGGGCAAAAAGGAGGGAAAAAATGGAAGAAGTTGAAGAAGAGCAATCCTGGTGATTGCCAACACCACTCGGCGAACCGCTGAGTTGTTTTTCAGCTCGTCGAAAGTTACATCGTGCCAAGCGTTGTAAAAATTCAACTTGGTGATGGAAATGACACTTCGGTGAACCTTCAAATGGATCGAAAACAATAACCCAAATCTTCGAAAGTTACAGAAGTTGAATGGTTAAGAGGCTAGTTAGGAAGGCGATGAAGAGAGACACTTGGTGCATCACTGACTTGGTCTGTGATGGACGACCTACTCGGCCGACTGGTCCAGAGGTTGAAAATTTGGTAGATTATAAGTATGATTTTTAAAAGAGTTTTGAAGGGATTGAAGTTCTAGGAGTTTCGACAGTTAAGCACATTCTACCCTTGGGGTTTTGATCCAAACACTTTTCTTAGTAGTTTTGCAGTAGAATTTCTAAATGGATTTTGATTTCATGTTGATTCAAAGCATTGTGAAGATTGGAAATTTGTTACCCAGCTGATGGATACTCTAGTTGGTAATATTTTCTTACTTTTTTATAATGTGTGGCTAAAACCTCCATACTTGGGGGTGTGATCAAGTTATTAATTGTTTAATTAGCTTATGGGTGTTAGTATTTACTGATTTCAATGTTGACTTGAAATGGGTTTGATTGATAGTTGTGTTTTAATCCATGAATTGTAGTTGCATATGCAATTCTAACTTAGTATTCTAGGCTTGCTTGAGAAAGAGGTTTAGAATTAAGACTATCGATTGAGGATTGTAGTGATTGGGTTATTAGTGATTCAGCTCGAGAGAGTGCATCTAAATTCAATCCTTCCAATCTAGTTCGAAAGAATAAATTAATAGAGGTTTTGGGCAGTTTATGTTGTTAAGCTTGTCAAGAACTGAGAGAACTCACATGCATCATGCTAGTTGATTCGAGATATGGCCATCACATTTAAAGACAAACTTATCCACTAAGATTCAGCATCAGCTAGTAAATTCTAATCACCTATATAGCAAAATTAGCATCGAATCGATCACATACCAAGAGAATCCTCTCTACTCAATTAATCCTCTATTTTTGTAATTGTTAATTGTCACTCTCACCCCCCCCCCCCCCCCCCATTTGACACTTGTTGTCAACCCTTGAAACTTATTTTAATTTCAACAAACGACGAGAACACACTCTTTACATCATAATTGAATTCCATTGTGTATCACACCCTATGGGACGGTCCCCAACTCTTTGTTGGGTTTTTGCTTGATTGCAACCGCCTACGCTTAGAATTGGATGAACTGTATTTGAGCATTACATAACACTTGCATGGAATTCACTAAAGCTTGTACTTTACCACGAACTCTTATAGTAAATTCTCATAGCTTGAGGCGTGTCAAAAGACACTCTCCTTAAGGATATTTCATGTGGTATAGGTTTTTCCCCCAGGATTCAACAAGTTCTTCTAATATAAAACTTGGAACCAAAAACTAACAAAGATTCAATAGAAAGAAAACCCAACATAAGAGTATATTAAAAGATGAATTGTTATCTTATCTACTCTCTCACTCACTACAAGTATGTGGCTTAAATTTTTATAGGAAATCAGTAACCTCTCTAATGTATCAATGGTTGAAATAGTCAAAAACCATAAAGGCATTGAATACCATCAATGAATTGAAGGCAATTTATTTAATTAAAGAGTCGTTGGCAACATCCAAATTATGACAAAATTTAATGGCTAATTAAAGGATAATAACAATAATGGCAATAGAATATTATTTATGGAGAGACAATATTTAGGACATAAAATAATATTCTCTTTCAAGAATAATAGAAAATAAAATAATTCCTTTTGAGATTCTAGAATCATTTTTTCAACAATTTTTTTTCTTATTGTATAACGACATACCACTAAGTAGAAGAAGCTTGCCAAGTTTCAAAATCACCTGATGCATTAAAAAATCTTTTTAGCAAATTCAGAAGTTTTGATGCTTTGAAGAACTACATAAGCATGATCCTGGAAAAACCTTCGGTAAACCTCATTATTGTAATTATGTTCAGAAAGAAAATAATTTAGTTATGGAAATAAATTTGATTAGAATCCAAGTAGGACTCAACTATTGATTTTATTTTCTTTTCTTTTTTATAATAATTATTATTTTATTAAAACAAGTTACTATGGTTACATTTCATTAAAAGTACCTGATGGTGTAGAAATTTCATACACCGATGGTGCACAAAACTTATTCATGCAATCTATTTTTTGTATATGATAATTCTTCAATATTAGATAATGCTTAGGCCTTATTTTTGTGTATCGAATAATTATTTTTCTTATGTGTGCACAAGAATAAACCTATAAATGAAGCTTATAAGATGTGATAAGTTAAAGCAATAGGGGTTTAGACTTGTATAAAATTTATACAATAATAGGGGACAAACACACAACGCATGTTTCCAGGACTAGTAATACATAATTCTAAAAGTTTGGTAAGGTAAATCAACCTTTGGTACACTAAATATAACTTTGATGCAACAATTCAGTAATCATGTATTTAATAAGATGTTATTTTTACAATATATATAAATTTTCACATTTGAAATGTTAGATTTTAGAGAAATCATGTATAGATGTTAGATCATTACAATTGAGCATTAACTTTATGAAATTGTTGGATAAGTCACTTAAGACATTCAAATCACTCGTTAATGCTATCCATATATGGGTACACAATTCTTTAGGGGTGGACGTTTGACATTTCTAAAGTTTGATTTCTTTTATCAGTAATTAAAACTAGATATCAAATACCAGAATTTCAAAGTTAATTCTAATACAATAATCAAACTTCAGTACGGTAAATTTTAGTTCAATTAATTAATTTATGGAATAGCTATATTATATTTCTATATGTATAATACAATAAAATAGTAATAACTAATGTTCAAGTTTATGATTTTTCTTGAGAACTCACATTATGGACTTCTTTATTGTGACTATGTCATTGTTTAAACAAGCTATAGTTTTAATAAAGAGCATTTGTTCTTAATCAATAAGAGTTTATCAATAAGGGTTACTGTGAGATGAATATGCTATCTTCACCTTTAATTACTCAAATGTTTTGAATTTTAACCTTAAAATATCATGTGAAGTAGAGGTTTCTCGTTAAATAAATAGACCTTACATAGCATGAATTCAAATTAATTGAGCCCTCCCTAGCCCAAATTAGTGTATGGAATATTGAGTGAGAGAAAAAAAAATAACAACTTTATGTCTTCCTTATTTATTTACATTAATATATAATTGTAGGAAATTTATTTGGGCCTACCCATAAAGGGTGTTTTAAGGCCCATTAGGGTAACTAACCTAACCCTAATTTTCTATATAAAGCATCATATGCTGTGTAATTTAAAGAAACTTATAATTCTAATAGACAGAATGGAGTAACTTTAGGTTGTGAAAATAGGAATTTCTCCTACACACCGTGATAACCATTGCTGACCAAAAATTCCTACCGCAGTTCAACTAAGTCTTCCACTATCATTATGAGAAGAACAAGTAAGTTTTTCTATATATGATAATCCAACATAGATTAGTTTCATGTAATATATATAATCCTTCACTGTGATCATAGATATATGTTGGTTTTCTAGTCTATAAATGTAAAGTTATGTTACAGATTTTAAAACTGTGTCATGGAGTATAATAAATTATTTTTTTGACATTAATTTAGGAAAAACGTTTGATATCAATACTATTTAAAAATTGAATCTAGAATTAGTTTTCAGAAACGAAAATAAAATAAGTTTTTCACAAGATCGAAAAAAGTATCCAGATTTACAAAAAAATTCAAACATATTTGGTTTTTTTGCAACAACTTTGAAAACGAGTTTTTTTTTTTAACCAGATTTGAATACAAAATATTTTGTTCTTTCTTTAACAGATCTAAAAACAAAAAATTTTAAAATAAAAACATTTTTCTACATCATCTGAATATCCAAAAAGGAGTTGTCTTTTAGAAGAAGAAAAAGATCTGAAAATTGTTTAACAGATATAGAGCATGAAGAAAATTAAGAAAGTTTTTTATCCGTTAATGGTGTGGTAGTGAAAAAAGAGGAAAAAGAAAAGAGAAAATCTGTTTTCTCATTTTTTTTAATCAGATCCTAAAACCAATTTTTTAAATCTATTTTTGTCTTCTACAGATCTAACATAAATAAATATTTTCTACCTTTGTTATTTGTTGCCATGGTTAAAATATAGTGTTGACGAGAAAGTAGTTATCTTCCTAAAACTTAAACAAAAGGGTTGCTAGCATTTTTTTCTAGAAGAAACAACACAAAAACACACTATTATTGTTGCCTAATTACATGCAGAAACAATAGCTTCCTTTGTTACATGTTTTGCTAGTAAAATATTATTATAAACACATATAATTGATGAAGCAAATACATATATATCACATACACGTGAGTCAAATTAGGTGTAACTTTTCCAGATACATGGTATCCAAGTGTGTTTACATGTATCCGAGATACATTGACTCTGTTGATCACCTCTCTCCCAATTTCGAAGTATTTGGGTGAGTATCCAGGAAGAAAAATAAAATTTAGAACTGCTTAAGTTAAAATAATGGAGAGATTTGACCAAAGTGAACATATATGGTTAAGGAACTCATATTCATGTTTTGACATGTTTGGAGATGATTTATTCTTTTGTCGAAAATTTTGCATAGACTAAGATGCGTTCGAGAGTCCTTTGGATCATTGGTTGAGTTTCTAGTTATGTTTAGACAGAGAACAGTCAATATTTAATCAAGATGACCTCATATTAGTGATTTGATGATTTCCATAAGTTCAAATGTACTTTATGATTGATTTAAACTTTTTAGTTTGTATGGGGTTTAAAATGAATTTTGAAAAACCAATTTGCATTCAGTTAAGAAATGTTTATTTGCTTCCTTGAAAGGAGTAACCTTTAATAAAATGCTCTTAAATCCCCCACCAATAGTGGTCTTTATATTATGCTAACTCAAATGGCACATAGGTTCTTGACAACACTCTGATTGTAGAAAGAAAAATCTATTTTAACAAGTTAAATTGCATAGATAGTACTATAGATAACTCAATATCTTAAAAGTTATCGGTGCTTAGTTCATCCATACAGTACCCAAAGCCCACTAATTCGAATTTGCATCTAGTATGATAAAACTCTACATATCATTATGTTTAAAGAATTGTATTTACAAATGTTTCTTACAATATGTTTTGAAAATTCTCAAAAGTGGCATGCATTGGCATTTAATGTTGGTTGGATATTTGTCAAAGAATAGGAATAAATTAAAATTGTTGTCACCAAAGACATTTATGTTACTTATTTGTTGTTCAAATTGGTAGATATGTCAATGGACTTGAATCTGCTAATTCAACTACTATGTTTGTTAATTATAAGAATGAAACTATGATTGGAAAACATGCCAACACCGTGAGACTTGCAACATTTCCCTAACTGAGAAGAGATGGATGAGTGGAAATAAAATTAGGAAATTGTAATAGAAAGGTTAGTAGTGATGGCCCTATTGTAGAATGATTGATTGAGTGTAGACTTCTTGATTACAAGTTAAGTGGCCTCATCATTGAAAGGATTTTGATTCGTCCTAAAACAATCCAATATGTAGTTAGAGGCGGATCTGAGATTTTAAGTTTTATGGTCTATAAACTATAAAACTTAAGATCCCAGATCTGCCTCTAACTACTTATTTGATTGTTTTAGGACGAAACTCAATTCCTTCAATGAAGAGGCCAATCAATTTGTAATCAAGATGTTTAATATCGATCAGTCTTTCTACAATAGGACTATCACTACTTCCCTTCCTATTAAAAAAATTTCCCAATTCTATTTATATCCATCCATCTCCTCTAAGTTTGGGAAAGGTTGCAAGTTTCATAGTGTTGGCTTGCTCTTTGATAGCAGTTTCACTCTTATCATTAACAAACATAATAGCTAAATTAGAAGGTTCAAGTCCGTGGTACATATCTACAAATTTAAACACCAAATAAGCAACATAGTATGTATTTGGTGACAATATTTTTGTTCCTATTCTTCCACAAATATCCAACCAACATGCAAAGCCAATTCATGCCACTTCTGAGAAACTGCAAAATTATCGCAAAAAATAACTTGTAAGGATAATTTTATGACAAATTATTAGTGAGTAGAGCTTTATCTCCTTAGTAGGTACAAGTTGTGAATTTAAATTAGTGAAATTTGGTTACCGGATGATTGAACTAAAAACTTATAAAGTTTAAAATATTGAGTTATATATAGTATTATATGTACAATTTAACGTGTTATACAAATTTTTCTTGATACATCAAAACATTGAAGGAGCCTGTGCACCTGTGTGAGTTTGCACCATATAACGACTATAAAGCTATTGTTTAGACATTCAATCGTGTAGACATTCTTAGTTGTGGTTGTGGTGCTTCTTGGACTTCGTCATGCAACAACTCTGGATGCTCAAGGCCTCCAACTTTCCACATACTCTTTTGGTTTTGTGTGTGGAGATAGATACCTCTCGTGTAGGTGATTTGGGTTTTCATGTAGCCTGTTGGTTAGTTTCTATCTTGTTCCCATGTTCTTTTCCATTAAGCTAGTCTTGCAGCTTTTTCTCAACCGCTATTTAGTCAGGTAGGAAAAATCTTATAAATACCAAGTTGATGTTTCATCAAATACTACATTTCTTAACACATATGTTCGATTGGATGTTGGATCACAACAACTTCATCATTTTCTTTGTTCATCTAAAGATGCAACAAACAGTTTTATAATCAAATTTTCTACAAGAGATGATTTGGCAAGAACACACAATAAACATATATATATACTCAAGCAATGTTCTACTCGAGAGGAAGTACATGTCGTCGCCAAACCAAAAAAGGATGAGGGAAAAAGACTCGAGAAAGCATCCGTGGAAGGGGGAATATCTGAAAAAGTGTTAGCGAGAAGCCCATCCTCTCATTCTTACAGAAGACATAAAGTGGAATACACAGTGAACGAACTGACTTAAAGTAGTATCATCTTCTTTAGTTTCTCGAATGGTGAGATGAATCCCAATCTTTCTGTTTGAAGCTTGTTCGTGTTTCAGACAACAATTTTCATGCATTTTTTCGAAAGTCTTGTTTGTACATTTATACTATGCAACATATTACTACATATCTCTGCCAAATGTCTATTTTTTCTTTTCGCTACTCCATTTTTTTTGTGCATATTTGGGCAAGTCAAATATCATCTTATCATAATCTCGTAAGGTATATTGAACCACATGATGTGATTTCTCCCCCATTGTTCGTACAAAGACATTCGATTTCCTTCCACAGTATGTTGGAAGTCTTTAAATTTCTCAAATACTTAAAACTTGTTTAAGAAGTAAATCCATTCCTTGAGAAGTCATACACCCGGCGACATTTTTGTTTGTTCATTATTAATAAGAACAGGGGAGATAACCTTTCCTATTGTTGTTTCAATTTGTAAAAGTACCTTAAGTTTGGTCTCAAATTTAAAAATTTTCTCTTATGTATACATTGGTGCAATAAAAGTTTTTGAAGTGTGTAAAAATGGCACACTTTTAGTTCAAGCAAACTATTTCCATCTGTTTTGACAGAGGCTGAGCTTGGTTAGTACGTACTTTGATTGGTTTGTGGGCAGATCCTACTATGATCTCAAGTTAATATAAAATATTTATGACAGGAGTTATCACTTTCATACATCGTTTCTGTTTTTATTTCTTTTATTTGATTTAAATATGTTGTCTTCACCACCACCCCCCCTCCCCCCCGGGTCCTCTTTTATATGTCAATTGGTACCCTGTTGCTGGAAAATAAAAAAATTTTACATAGGTAAAAAAATATATGTATATGTACAAGGGAAAAGGCTCATTTATGCCATTAAACTTTGAGAAAAGACTCATTTGTGTCATTTTTTAATAGTGAAAAAAAGACATACGTGTCTATGAAAAATGAGACGTATGCCGATGATTGTGTAGTACATAACTATGTTTGGGTGAAACATTGGAAATCATGGTATATAGTGGGTAGGGTATGCCTGTGACCAATCCAACCTAACCGAATAGAAAGGGACATGAATGGCATGTCCCATTCATAAGGGTAGTTGGGTGGTCTGGATCAACGCCGCCTTTTAGGTAGCTAGTCATATCAAATGAGCGTGGTTGGTCTATGACGAGCCTGACCCGAGGCTGTTGAGTGGTTTAGGGCCTTTTTTCAGCCTTTTCGGTTTGTTTTTAAATCCAAATGATTTTTCATGTCTGTGATATTATATGTCAAATAGATATTTTTGCTGCATAAGAAGACATAAAATAAATGTTTTAGTGTAGCTGCACGACAACTTGGTGTTATGTGGAGTCCTATACTATAGTATTGAAAATGAATATCTCACCCGGGCTCCAGGTTTTATATTTTTGCGGTCCCATTCAATATACTCTAAATATATACAAATTTTTACATAGTTTTATGATTGCATGGATGGATCTAATCCTTTCACCCAAGCAAGGAGCCTATCAAGATTCAAATACTTATTATTATTGAGCCCATGTGCCTAGCTGTTCTAATCGGGTATAGGGCGCCCTTTTCTCAACTCATTATCGAGCTAAAAACCACGGCTGGCTAGACGGAGTCACTAAGACAAAGCCAATAACGTATTGTATTAAATTTGACTGTAACACCATCTCGGAACCAAGTCAAGAAACCATATATAAATTTATTTATATTTAGATAAAGTCTAGATCTTTTATAGTATATATTAGAGCGAAGTTAGCTATCCGACATAATTCTTTTAGACAGACATAGTCGTGGCTCTAGATCGGAGAAACTAAAAGTAAAGGAAAAAGGAAATAGTACCTTGAACTTAGGGCCAACAGTTGGGCCGAGCAAACTTTATTCACAAAATCCGACAACTATTCCAGCAAACTTACAAGTTCCAAACAAGAGAATTTTTACAAGAGAGAGAGAAAGGGGGTTTCTAAAACCTGCCTCTTTTCTTTACAAATGCAACTTATTTATAGAAGGAAAAAGGAATATATCTACAGTGATGGGTACTTATCAATGGGCCCTTTAATAGTATATCAACTGTAGATCAACAATGTTTTTACTGTTGATAGCGATCTCCACTTGTGGAAATGATTTTTACTTGCTATCTTTTCCTTTTAATTGTCGGAGAAGATATTCCGCCTTGTTTAGCATATCTTTCGAAATTGGTTCTTTTGGCTCAAATGGCTGAGATTCTTGAATGTCATCACGAACATCATCACTTGTCTCACTTCGCAGAGAAGTGTCTGACTTAGCATAATGAGTAATGTTAAGGAGTAAATTTCTCCTGACTTCATCTAGATAACTATTAATCATTTCTTCTTTATCTCCATCTTGGTTAGAAATTCTTCTAGCCATATGTTTAATTGAGTTATCTGCTATGATTCCTTTATGTGGAGAAATATTATACTCTCGGATCTTTTGGGAAATGAGATCCAGGAGTTCTTGTCCATACAAAGATTTTGTCTTGGGATCTTCTTTCATTAATTTATCCCAGAAATTATTATAATAAGTCCTATATAAACAAGGAATCTGTTCATCGATAAATCCGACTTTCGGTGTCCATTTGTGGATCCAAGGAATGAAAATTCTATAAAGAAATAAATCCGTTCAATCTGTTCTAGGTAGCAGTTATGATCCGCATGATATAACATATTAAGGTTTGGTGAGACCTTAACCCATTTTTTGTATAGTTTTAACAAAGGGTCTGGTAAAATCCTTACTATTGGGCCGTGGTATGACTACCAATTTAAAAACGAATTTGGGATAGGTTCTGCAAATATGTTTGAACAAACCTTAATAAACCAAGTATGTTTGTGTCTTTCATTATTATAATAGAGAACTTTGCTAAAAGCATTAATATAGTCCCAATAAGTAAAATTTGTAGGAACCATGTTAAGGCTGATCTGTCTTTCTTTCATCGAGGAAATACCCCAGTCTTCGATGGATGTAATTTGCTTGATAATCATTTTGGAGAAGTTATAAACGTTCTCACTAGTATTATATCCTGAGAAATGTTGGAATTGAACACCTATGTTCATTAAAATATTCTCATAGTATGAGCAGGTTTTGTATGACTCACCCGGGAAATATAATTCATTAATCAAATATCATTGGAATATTTTCTAAGGTTCTTCTTTTCTCTGAAATTCAGAGTTTTCTAAAAGAAATATTATTTCTTTCTTCTCAACCTTTTCGTAAGACTTGATATCATAAACGTCTTCTTTAGCAATGGATGCAAAGGTATCACCTTTCTTTTGAGACAGATATTCTTGCAGTTGTGCGTATAACAGACTAATTTTTGGAATATCTTCCAGATGTATAGAAGAAGATTCTTTTAAAGGGCTTTTTAAATTTACTAAACTCAGGCTTCCTCTTTGTATAAGAGGAGGGTTTGATGATGAAGAGGATCCATATGATGATCCTGAAGAGACTGAGGATGATCTTCCTCTTCCTCTGGTATAACCACCACCTCTTCCTCTAACTTTAGTTATCCAAGGGGCATCCATCCTACAAACAAAATATTTAGTTTTATTCGATGTCGATGTCATAATAATTACTATAGAAATCAAAAGTTTCTTGACAAACACAAATTTTTGCAATTATGTCTCTCATCATGGCATCTACAATCTTCCATATAACTATTTCTTGTACATTTGTATTAAGAGGTACAACCTTTATAATAGTAATTAAAATTTTTTCTGAAAGAAGAGGAGATAAAAATACCATTAAGAAGATAAGTATTCTCTGGATAAGAAATCCGGAAGAGAGTTATCAATCCCCTTTTATGATGAATTTCGAAATCAAGGGGCTAACTGTGCCTGCCCCCTAGTAAACATTAATTTTGAAGCATCATGCTTAAAATCTTTATCAAACATATATTTTACTGATTGCGCATCAGTTTTTCTTAAAATTTTTTGATTATATAAAATATCTTGAAATTTCAATACACGTTTTACAATAGTTAACATTTCATGAGCTGTTGTAGCATATTTTTTCTGAGCATCACTCCATTTTCCTGAATGAAATCTAATCAAATATTCAGTTTTGTCATGGGGATTGATTTGTTTTAAGATCCCACCATAACCAATATTAGATGCATCCGTCTCAACAATTTTTTGCCATACCAGGTTAGCAAGAATAAGGCAAGGCAAAAATTGCACACGAAGTTTGATATTCTTTACCAGAGTAGTGTGACTATCAGTCCAAGGGGACTTTTGATCCTTTTTTAGCCTGTCATATAAGGGAGCAAAATCACGAGACAAATTTTTGTATAAAGGGGAAATGTAGTTTTAACTTCTCAGAAATCTTCGCAATTGCATCTTATCTGTTATAACATTGAGAAACTTAGAAGCAAAGTAAATCGATCTTTGAATAGGGGTAATTTTCCCTTGAAAAAAAAAGATGTCCTAAAAATCTAACCTCTGTTTAAAATAGACTCATTTTTGGTTTAGAAATTACCAAACTATTTTCTATAACAATTTTCTTAAAAATGTTTTAATGCTTTATATGCATATCAAGAGTCTTGGAGTAAACCAAAATATCATCAATATAAACAATAATGACATCTAAATATGGATTTAAAATATCATTCATTATTTTCTAAAATTTGGAAGGGGCGTTTTTTAAACCGAAGGGCATAACATTCCATTCATATTGTTCGAATGGGACATTAAAGGCTATCCTATAAGAATGTTCTTTGAATATTTGAATTTGCCAATATCCTGATTTTAGATCAAATTTTGAAAATATGTTAGCATCATATAATCTAAATAATAAATCTTTTTTATTTGGGATTGGATATCTAATCCATTTTAAATATTTATTCAGAGGTTTATAATTTATTACTAACCTGGGGACACCTCGTTCCTTTTCAGCTGCATTATTAACATAAAATTATGTACAAGACCTTGATGGTTCTTAAAAAGAATAGTAAGTTGTCTATCAGCCAGACCATCAAGGATCCACCTAGTTCATGAGAAGAACTATCCAACCCATAACTTAGAGTTGGCTGTTGTAATATTCGCATTGAAGATATAGAATCATTATTTGTATGGTGTTCATGTTGATGTGTTCACTGATCACAAGAGTCTTCAATATGTGTTCACTCAGAAAGAGCTTAATCTCAGACAAAGGAGGTGGTTAAAATTACTCAAGGATTATGACATGACTATTCTTTATCACCCAGGTAAGGCTAATGTTGTTGTTGATGCCTTGAGCAGGTTGTCTATGGGTACTACTACCCATGTTGATAAAGAAAAGAGAGAGTTAGCGAAAGATGTTCATAGACTTGAAAGCTTAGGAGTCCGACTAATGTATTGCACAGAAGGAGGAGTAGTGGTGTTGAATGGGGCTGAATCTTCATTAGTGTCAGAAGTGAAAAAAAAGCAAGACCAAGATCCCATTTTTCTTGAATTGAAGGCAAATGTTCATAAGCAAAAAGTATTAGCTTTTGAACAAGGGGAAGATAGTGTATTGAGATATCAAGGTAGATTGTGTGTACCTATGGTGGATGGACTCCAAGAGTGGATCATGGAGGAAGCTCATAGCTCCAGATATTACATTCATCCGGGTTCCACAAAGATGTATCGTAATTTGAGGGAGGTTTATTGGTGGAATAGTATGAAGAAGGGCATTGTAGAATTTGTTGCTAAGTGCCCAAATTACCAACAAGTTAAAGTAAAGCACCAAAGGACCGGTGGTTTGGCTCAGAATATAGAACTTATGGAATGGAAGTGGGAGATGATTAATATTGACATCATCACAGGGTTACCAAGGTCTCGTAGGCAGCATGATTCTATTTAGGTGATTGTCGATAGAATGACGAAATCAACCCACTTTTTACTGGTAAAGACTACCCATTCAGCAAAAGATTATGCTAAGCTATATATTCAAGAAGTGGTAAGACTTCATGGGGTTCCAGTCTCCATTATTTCAGACAGAGGTGCGCAATTTACTGCACAGTTTTGGAAGTCATTCTAGAAAGGCTTGGGTTCAAAGGTAAACTTGAGTACCACTTTTCATCCTCAGAAAGATGGTCAAGCAGAGTGCACTATTCAGACCTTAGAGGATATGTTGAGTGCTTGTGTGATTGATTTCAAAGGGAATTGGGATGATCACCTATCTCTCATTGAGTTTACTTACAACAACAATTACCACTCTAGCATCCAAAGGGCTCCTTATGAAGCTCTCTATGGGAGAAGATGAAGATCTCCTATTGGATGGTTTGAAGTTGGTGAAGCAGGGTTGATAGGACAAGATTTAGTTCATCAAGCTATGTAGAAGGTGAAAGTGATTCAAGAGAGGTTGAAAATGGCATAGAGTTTTCAAAAATCCTACAATGATGTTAGGAGAAGGGCATTAGAGTTTGAAGTAGATGATTTGGTATATCTAAAAATTTCACCCATGAAGGGTCTTATGAGGTTTGGTAAGAAGGGGAAACTTAATCCCCGGTATATTAGACCATATCGAATATCTAAGAGGATTGACAATGTTGCTTATCAGTTAGAGCTACCACAAGAGTTAGCCGCGGTTCATCCGGTGTTTCACATCTCTATGTTGAAGAAGTGCATGGGAGATTCGTCATTGATCAAACCAACTGAAGATATTGGGATCAAGGATAGCCTATCTTATAAAGAGATTCCTGTTCAGATTCTAGATCGCCAAGTTCGTAAGTTGAGAACAAAGGAGGTAGCATAAGTCAAAGTCCTTTGGAGGAACCAATTTGTTGAGAAAGTTAGTTGGGAAGCTGAGGAGGATATGAAGAATAGTTATCCACATCTCTTTGAATCCAAAGGAAGGGCAGATCAAGGTACTAATCTTCTTCTTAGTACTCCTTAAATTATGAGTGAGCATGTTGTTTGTTTGCATTTGCTTGTTGGGTGTTTGAATTTGATGTTACACCCCAAGCCTAGTAAGAGTAATCTCATTCGAGGACGAATGTTCCCAAGGGGGAGATATTGTAATATCTCGCAGCTAGAAAGAACTAGAAGGAAGTTTAAAATTTGGAAATAGTTATTTCTGGGAAGAATTTAATATTTTGGCAATTTGGTAAAGGTGTTAAAGTGAGTTTTTGTCAACTTCAAACGGCCGTAATTCCTAGCTCAGAATGAGTTAGGTGTGATTCAAGATATGGTTAGAAAGCCCTTGGAATGATATTTCCAACGCCACCAAGTTTGAGTGATTTCGAGTTTGTATGAGCAAGTTATGCCCTTCGGAAGTTGGGCTATTCAAATAAGGAAATGTCCAATCCGGATTTAAAAGGGGTATTTTAGTCTTTTCCTTGACCTATTATTTTAATCCATTTTTAGGAGATTAATTGGGGCAAAACCAGATTTTGGACAGTTTAGAAAAGTTAGAGTTCACGCTAGGGCTTGGAGAAAAGAGAAAAGAAGAGAAAAGAGAAGGAAGTTCAAGATTCGTCCAGATTCGTCGAGATTAGCTTATGGATTTCGTCGGGGGTGATCCCTACAAGGTAGGTGAGATCACATAGCATTGGGTTAGTTCACCCACGAGCCAATCATGATTCAATTTTAGTGAAGTTAATAGATTTGAAATTAAATCCTTGAGTTCTTGATGAAATTCGTTTGAATTCTTGTGGATTGTGTTGTAGTTTTCTTGAGATTAATTCATGTTGTTAGTTGTGTTTTTTGAGTAGAATCTGATGTATATTGAGGGTACAAATGATTCTAAGTTCTTAGGGAAAGGACCATTGAAGTTTAGAGGGTTTAGAGATGAAAAACGAGCAAGAAAAATCGGGAATTTTCTGGGCAGTGGCTTGGGGCGCCGCACCTCCCAGAGCACCACAAAAGTTCCTCTGAACTTTGGGCTCTGGGGTGACGCGCGAGCCAGAGCGCCACAAATTTAGCTCTAAAGTTTGTGCTCTAGCGACCTGCGCTTCTCAGAGCGCCAAGGTCGCCATTTCCTTCCATTTCTTCCCCAACTTTTCTTATTAGTTCCTTAGCAATGTACCTATATTTTCTAGTTGATTCCAACAATCTAAGGTACATATAAGGATCATGAAATCATCCATAAACATGATATCATGAACCTTGAATCCATAATCCAATTCAAGGAAAGTTAAAAGTCAAGTCAAGAGAAGTAAGAGTCGAGTCAAGAGAAGTTCTTATAGTTTTCCAAAAGTCTTTCCCAAAATTTTTAACTTTGTTTTAAGACTTAAAGTTCAAGTTGAGTAAAGATTAAAGAGTATAGATTGAAGTTCATTCCTTCAAAAAGTATATAGGGACTAAGTATTCCTAAGAAGATTTAAAATGTTTTCACATTTAAATAAGAACGGAAACTGAGATTTCCAAAGAGCCTTCAGACTAGTTTTCAGAAAAGAGTAATCACTTTCTAAATGAAGGAAGAGGGAAAACTTTGAATTCCAAGATAGCCTTTTAGCTAATTTTTATTTTTGAGCACCAATCCCAAATTACAGAAGTTTTTTTTTGAGCACTAATCTCAAATTACAGAAGAAGTTTGTTCTTTAAACATAAGAGCTATTATATTTTGGGAGTAGTATTGAACACCGAATTGGGGGTGAGCATGAGTTTAGATAACTCACGTCTCCATAAAACTATGTAGCCACCATGGGTAGAAAAGGGTCATACTTTTTTGATGAACCATTTTCATAATAGACTAGTGGATCCACTTAGTAGTTCAGGTCTTATACCTCTGGCCGGTTATAGGATGCACTGGTAGCGTGAGGTAGATCGGTGTATCATCACTATAGCTCTTATGTGATGTTTGCCGGTTAGAGAAACTCCCATAGAAGTTATTGTATTTTTATATACATCGATTTATTAAATTTTTACATACATTTCAGAGTTATGTTGTATCCTTGTATATATACAAAGTTGACATAATGTTTTTAAACAACTTTTCTTTATATTTCACTTGTTTTAAATTGCTTTATATTGAAATGAGCTCAGTTAAGTATTTATGAGTTGAGAAGAGTCAAGGTAAGTGTTTCTTTCAGATTCCATTTCAATCCTATGTGTCTTAGAATTCCAACTCGTATACTCGTACATTCAATATACTGATGCCAATTTGCCTGGATTGTCTTATGATGAAGACACAGGTAGCTAGGATCGGCATTCCAATGCATTGTTGATTCAGTGAGTAGTTCAGAGTCAGTCGGTGAGCCTCCTTGCATTGCGGAGGATCTATTTTCATTGCTTTCTAGTTAGTTCATTAGGATGTTATGGGGCTGTCCCAACATCCATCTTAGTTGTTTTAGAGGCTTCCTAGACAGTGAAATGTTAGTCTTTTGAGTTTTTCATTATCATTTCTTATTGTTAAGACTTGGGTTGCCACTTTTGGCCAAGTGGAATGTTTAACCTTCAAATATTCTCAGTTATCTTGTTAATCAATTCATTTAAGTGTTATTGATCATTATAAGTATGAATATTTTTTCAGCTGAGTTAAGTAAGCCAGGCCAAGGGTTCGGTTGGGGCCAGTAATGGTCTTCGAGTGCCAGTCCCGCCCAGGGTGTAGGCTCGGGGCGTGATAGTTACATTCAAAATGAATCATTTAAGTTAGAGATTTGTATTTTAGTTTATTGATTTTATTCAGTTTTAAATTTTGTATACTTAAGTTAGTCTTCCGTTTGTAGTCAGCCAGGATGAGGGTTTGCTTGGGAATCAGCAATGATTCTCGAGAGCTGGCCATGCCCAGGGTGTAGACTCCAATCGTGACACCTTGGCCTTGGGTTTTACTATAGAAGTGGTGATCTTTACATAGCTAACATCAATTATGGGCTCTTGGTTGTTGGAAGGAACGGAGGCCTTCCCAAACAACTTGTTATGGGCATAGATAGAAACCCTTTCGCCTTTTCAAATGTGGTAGACATTGATCAATTAAATGGAGCCTTCTATTTTACAGATTCAAAACTAATATTACGCACCACCAAGTCCGTTAATATAATTATAGTTGTAACATACTTATAAACACTCAATATTTATATCAAATCATGTAAACTTACTGTAGTTAAGTGATTTATTAATGTACAAGTACATGTTAGTTTAAGCATGGTTAAGTGTTAATTATACTCTATGTGTAAACACATGTCATGCATCTAGAAACTTAATATAAATATCAGGTTTGAATAAGTTTCTGTTTTTTACTCAATATGAATTGGTAGCCTAGAAAAATAATAAGTAACAAGTTAATTTAACTAGATGAACCCAATTTTCATTTTATTTCATCAATATATTGAATTGCCCTTTTATAATTAAAAAATGGTTACAAAAACTATCACAAGAGTCGCTAAACTACTGAAATACACCTAAGAAAACACAACATATGATGTATAGGCCAAAAATTAATTCACTATTTGGTTATGATTTGAGTGTACATGACCGGATTGGTTCGGAATTTTCAAAAATCAAATCAAATTATTTGTGTAAATTTTTTAAATTTATAAACCAAACCAATTTAATAAAACTCGGGTTTTTTTGAGTTTTTCAACCTCGGGTTGGTTTGGGTTTTCCAAATACCAAACCAAACCATTGTGTCAAATTTTTAAATTTTTAAATCAAACCAAACTAATAAACCTAGGATTTTTTTAGAGTTTTTGGATTTTTCCGGTAAAGTATGCATACAAACATATAATTAACTGATTATCCAAATATTTCTTTGTCAAACCAAAATACAACTATCTAAGCTATTTCCTAAGAAAATAACGCAAGATATGAGATGAGTGTTGATAATAAAATATTCAACAAAAAATAATAATGAAATCATCATATAAAATAAATATTGCAAAGTCATAATTAAAATGATCATAATTTAAAAGTACTAAATCATGCTAAAATAAGTCTAATAGGTATTAGTTACTTGATTAAACATTAAAGAAAATTTAAAATTAGATTGTGTATTTTAAATGTCTAAACCAATGTAAAATTGAAGAACAAATATTCAACATTACTGTCATTCTTAGTGTTGAATTAATTTATTTTATTAATATAGTATTGATTTGATTTCGAATTGAGCTTTATTAGAGTTACTAATATCTATGGATTATAACCTTTATTGGACCATTCAAAATTCTAAGTCTCAAAAAACTTGAAGAATATGTTAAAAGATAAAAATTATGAAAACGTATAAGTAGTATTTAGAAATTACATCAAAGTAAATACTTTTATGTATAAAATAATTTTTTAAAATTATATATATATAATGTCGGGTTGGTTTGGCCTTAGATTGATTTTGTTTAGTTAAAACCAAACCAACCTATAGTGGGGTTTTTTTTTCCAATACCATACCAAATCAAACCAAACCATTGGTCAAGTTTTTCTCTTTGACTTGATTTATGGTTTGATCTGACTTTCGGTTTGATTTTGTACACCCTAGTTGTTATAAATTGCCTAATTGCATTTTGTGACACTTGGACAAAATGAGTGCCTTTTTTTAAAGAAACAGTTTGTCTACTTTCCTAAATTAAAATATGGAAGTTGAATGAGCATCCTAAAATTACTTCTATCACTACACTCAAAATAATGATCTTTAACAACAGTTAATTAATGATAATAGTTTAATCGTTGCTAAAATAGTTTTTTGTAAGGACAATTAACACTCTTTGCTAACATAAAAGTTAATTCAGCTCGAGCACAAGTATTTACAAACGTTGTGAACAATCAATCAATGACCCTGAAAAATTTGCGTTTGGACAAATGATTAATGTGCTTGGGAATGTTTGTGTTTTGCTTGATCTTACAGCTCAGTATCGTAATTCCATAAGTGAAGTTCAACAACAATTTGGTAGACACTATATAAGCTCTTAAGAGGAAACCTTTGTTAGTGTTTGAATTTGAAGTCTTAAGGAAGTCCAAGCACTTTTGCTTTAGAACCTAACTATAAAGGTCTCCAATATATATATATATATATATATATATATATATATATATATATATATATATTATAATAGAAGAATGAATAGTTAGTCAACTGTCACGATTCGAAATTCACATGTCATGGTGGCACCTATATTCTCAACCGATAGGTAAGCCAATCTACTAGTTTTACCAGTTTAACTAATGATTAAGGTGAAATGTAACACCCCAAAATACAAACAAAGAATTGCATGTCGATCTACCGTTGCGTAATTACTACAATATGTTTTACTCTCATTTTGGGAACTTGAAATGTTGTTATAATTGCTAGCTTGCTTAACATAAATTGTATCGTAATTTAAGGGATTTTATTGGGGTATTTACGTAATGGTCTAATTAGAATTATGTATAACTTTAAAAGGAGGTGAAGGATATATGTATATAGGTGTATATGTATGCATTTTGGGCAGCATACTATTTGGGCAGCCTTGAGGGACAGTCGTACAAGGATAAACATTACTTGTGTGATATATATTTCCACACCTCCTTGAGTTAAATTTGTTCCTTCAAGTCTAAGAACCTTAGAACCTTAGTTAATCAGTTGTTCTTGAAAATCACAAGAGAAAAACTTTGTCCTTTTGGCTGGAATTCGAGACACACACTTCTCTTTGGTAAGTAATGAAATCTGTTTCTTAGCTGGGTAGTGTTTTGTAATTCATGCATATAACGTTCTCTAGAACTTAGTTTACATAGAATAAATATGATTTGGAGAGCTAATTCGTATACCTACAACTCTTATGCTTATGTAAAACTCTAATTTAGCTGTCATGGATTCAAAATATGGGACCTAACATAGGACAAGTTCTTTCCAGAGTTTGAAATTAGAAATCTTGTATGGACAACTGTTAGTGTTTTGAATATATCTTTTTGTACCAAATATATTTTGCGGTGATTCTTATTGGGTTGCGGCCTTAAGATATGTACCTACATCTTTCATGAAGGTTATGTCTAGTTTTGGCGTTTTCCTTTTCAAATATAAGTTGCAACATGAGGTACTAGGCTGGTCAGAATCACTATTTTGGGAGCATAGTCCTATCTGTACAGGCTAAGCTTACTTGTGATGATAATTTTGTTTTACTTCGACATTATTGAGATACTAGGGATTATAGAAGTTATTTAATTGTATTTTAAGGTTGTATTTACTGGTGAACAAGTTGAGGATGTTGATACATTGGTTGGTCGAAGGTTTGAACTCGGGAAGTTGTGTTGGGCAATTTCTATGCTAAATTATTGAGGTTTGTGTATAAACTTGTACTTGCATTCTTTTAACTACTGGCATATCTGAATGTTGATCTTGGTACCTTTGTTACCTCTTGTCACTTTGCATTGTCATGTTGGTATTCTTTAAGACGTTAAAGATGCTTGTGTAACTTGCCCACTTGTACGAATTGTTTGATCACTTGGCCCTCTTTTTGGGACCTTGTCCTTCTTGTGGCTGTGACTTTGTCACTATTGGCATGCCTCTTGATTCGGATCATTTTCCATCTTGACTCTGGATTTTTAGTCTGTCTTAAGAATGGAAATTGTCCATTTTAAGTACGAACTAGAAAACCATTTTTAATATGGTTCTTGGTTCTCTTGATTATTAGGCTTTGACCCTTCTTGATACATGGCGTCGACCCTTCTTGATACCTGCTTGTGCTTGGTGTGACGACATGATATATATATTGGGCGAGGCTTTTTATTGAATCTCTTAGAAAATGGTGCTATGAGCATTCTTGACATTTGGATCTTTATATATTGAACTTGATACTCTTTATTTATTGTTGCTTGATTTATTTATTATGTATAAATTGTGCTGCTCATGAATTGAGAAAGGGAGCTTGGTGAATTTTGAGGGCTCCAAACCTATAGTTTTTACACGACTAAGTTATATTCTTAGCGATATTGTAGGGAATGATCAAGAGAAGGCATGAAACTGGCCATTGGAGTTGGAGATTTTGAGGGCCTTAAGAAAGATCACATTTGCATATAGGCATCTATATTTTGTATAAACTTGGGACTTATACATGATCTATGTGTTGTATATTTACATGAAATTTGGAGGGCTAATCTGATCATGCCATCATGGGTTGTAATATAAGTATGGGTACATGTTTTGTTCATTTGGGGTGTGTAAGCCCAAGTATTGCAATATATTAAATTTACTACTTGTTTTGAATGATAGTATGAAGAATGAACCACCTAGTTTGGGTACTCGAAAGTTGGTAATATTCTTTTTATATCATTTTTACTAGTGTGAGGACAGTATATGCATAAAAAAAATCTTGTGAGTTATTGGCTTATATTATTTCAGAAGGGTCGCTACAAGTATTGGTATCAGAGCCTAGGTTTGTGGTTCTAAGACTTTTGCTGTAAATTACTTGTATACTTGTTCTCTTTCGAAAAAGGTTTTATTTGGATTATTTGTCCACTTACATGATTTATAATATTTTTATCGCACGTAGAGGGCACATACATCATGTACATGTCCCTAATGCAATGTGATCTTCCCTTTTGAAGAAATTAAGTTATGGCCTCTTCTTCTGACCGACCTAAGAAAACTACTCATGAAGGTTCGGGTGCCTCTATTTCCCAACCTCATGCACTACAAGATGTTGGAGAACCTTTCTCGGATCATTATGTTCCCCACACTAGTGGGTCTGAAGTGGGAAACCATTAGGGTGTAAGAGCTGGTTCACATCCTCACATGTGTCGTAGAAGTCACGCCACTAATCTTCCTTTTCAACAAATGGTTGAATTTTTCCCCCACATGGCTGAAGTGATGCATGATCTCGATGGAATTAACTTTGAGAAAATGAGGAAAATGGGTGGAGTGGAGTTTAAAGGCACCATTGATCCCACAAATACTGAACAATGGCTGGATCGCATGGAGAGGATATTTGAGCAGTTAGAGTGTTCAGATGTTGCCAAATTTAAGTATGGTATTTTACTATTACAAAATGATGCTTACGATTGGTGGGTAAGTGTTTCAAATGCCAAGGTAAAACCTCTTGTTCTTACTTGGGATGATTTTCTTAGGGAATTTTGTATGAAGTATGTCCCACCTGCTTGTTGTGATGCAAAGAGAAAGGAGTTTTGAATTTAAGGCAATGACCCATGTCTATTACTGAGTACCAATAGAAGTTTCTAAGGCTCTCTCGTTATGCTGGAGGTATTATTAAAGAGGAAAAAGACAAGCGTAGGAAATTTTAAGATGGTTTAAATGACTCCATTAGGAAGAATGTAGCGATCCTGCAACATGAGAACTTTTGTAAGTTAGTGTCTGCTGCTTTTACTTGGGAACGACTTGATAAAGAAGAAGCTAGTCGAAATGAAAACAAATTCCGAAAGCTTAGACTAGATTTTGGAGGTCCATCCAAAAGGGGAAGGTTTGATGATTCTAAGGCAGGTAGTGTTAACAGGCCACCTCAGCAAAAGCAAAATAGATCAGAATTTTCTACAGCTAGCACTTTAAATTATGGCTAAGGCAAGCCTCGTGTTCCCACTTGTCCACAATGTGGAAAGAATCACTATGGTACTTGCAGGAGAGCTTCTGGTGCATGCTTCAATTATGGGAGCTTTGATCATAAAGTGAAGGATTGTCCTAATCCTAATAATGCTCCTTCCTTGAGAACTAAAGGCTCAGTTCATAAGCCTTCTATTAATACTCCTCAAACTAATAAAGGTGCAAAACTTAAAAAATCCCAAGCGGTAGGGTCAAGTGGAGCGAATAAAGCAGGTGGACCAAGGGGTACTACACGGGCTTATGCTATGAGGCAGAGGGAGGATCAAGATGGAAAAGACGTGGTTGTTGGTAAATTTTACTTATTCGGCTTATGTGTGTTTACATTGTTTTATCCTGGTTCTACACATTCCTATCATTGTTCATCACTTGCTCTTCCTGAAAATGTGAAATCTTTGAGACTTAATTATTATGTGATGGTTGAAAGTCCTTTGGGTTATCAAGTTGTGTGTAATCGAGTTTACCAAGATTGTTCCTTCGTGATTCAAAATCTAGTCTTCCCTGCTGATTTGATTGAAATGTCCTCTAAGGATTTTGATGTTATTATCAGGATGTATTGGCTTTATAAATATCATGCAGTGGTAGATTGTAGGTCTAATTATGTGACTTTTAAAGATCCTGCATTTTCACACATCATTGTACAAGGTGAAAGATCATTGACGTCTAGTATTATTTCTGTGGCCTTGGCAAGAAAGTTGATGCGTCAAGGTTGTGGGGCATACGTTGCTCACATAGTTGATACACAGTTGGAGAGTCCTGGTATCAAGGACATACCTGCTGTATGTAATTTCCTAGAAGTCTTTCCAGAAAACCTTCCTGAATTGCCCCCAAAAAGAGAGGTTTGATTTCCAATCGAGTTTATTCCTGGATCTACCCCTATTTCTATCACTCCTTATAGAATGACTCTGGCAGAATGAAGAGAATTGAAATCTCAATTGCAAGAACTTCTTGAGAAGGGTTTTATTCGACCTAGTGCTTTTCCTTGGGGAGCCCCTGCTTTAATTGTAAAGAAGAAAGATGACACTCTTAGGCTTTGTATTGATTATAGACAATTGAACAAAATAACAATCAAGAATAGATATGCATTACCAAGGATCGATGATTTGTTTGACCAACTGAAGGGTGCTAAAGTATTCTTAAAGATTGATTTAAGGTCTGGATATCACCAACTGCGTGTTAGAGAGAAAGATATTCCTAAAACTTCTTTTAGAACTCGGTATGGTCATTATGAATTTTTCGTGATGCCATTCGGATTGACAAATGCTCTTGCAGTATTCATGGATCTAATGAATCAAGTATTCAAGCCTTATCTTGATCGGTTTGTGGTTGTCTTTATAGATGATATTTTAATATTTTCCAGAAATAGTGAAGACCATGATAAACACCTTCAAATTATTTTGCAAATTTTGAAGGAGAGGGAACTTTATGCTAAACTTTTCAAGTGTGAATTTTGGCTTGATAAAGTGACGTTTCTGGGACATGTTATATCGGCCAAAAGCATGAAGGTGGATCCTAGTAAGATACAAGCAGTTGTTGAGTGGAGACCTCCCAAAAGTCAAACCAAGGTAAGAAGTTTCTTTGGCTTAGCAGGATACTACAGAAGATTTGTGAAAGACTTTTCCAATATCACCTCTCCATTGACTAAACTCTTGCAGAAGGAAGTGAAGTTTAATTGGAATGACAAATGCCAAGAGAGCTTTGAAACTCTCAAATCCTTGCTGACTCAAGCACCTATACTTACTCTACCAATTGAAGGGAAGGAATATGTAGTATACATCGATGCTTCTCACAATGGTCTCGGATGCGTTTTGATGCAAGAAGGGAAGGTTATTTCTTATGCCTCTCAGAAATTAAAACCGCATGAATTAAATTATCTTACCCATGATCTTGAACTTACTTCTCTAGAGTTTGCTTTAAAAATATGGCGACATTATTTGTATGGAGAGAAATGTCATATTTTCACTGATCACAAGAGCTTAAAGTACTTGGTTACTTCGAAGGAGCTAAACCTTCGACAACATAGATGGCTTGAACTCATCAAGGATTATGACTGCACAATTGATTATCATCCAAGTAAAGCCAATATGGTTGCAAATGCTTTAAGTCGAAAAATCCATCGCAAGCATTTCTTTGAGTCCTTTACCCTAGATTCTTGAGTTAAGATCCGTGAATGTTTGTTTTAAACCTGATTCAAATGGTTCAGTTATTGTTAATTTGCAAGTAAAGCCAATATTACTTGAACAAGTGAAGGAAGCACAAAAGATAGACAAGAAACTTATAAAATTGACTAGAGAAATTCAAAATGGGGAAAAACTTGATTTTTCATTAAAAGAGGATGGTGTCTTATTTTATCAAGATAGGCTATGTGTCCCTAATGATGACAAATTAAGGAGAGAGATACTGAGTGAAGCACATACCTCACCATATGCAATGCATTCTGGGGGGTACAAAGATGTTCCAGACCATCAAAGAAAATTATTGGTGGAGTGTTATGAAGAGAGAAATTGCAGAGTTCATTTCTAAATGTTTGGTTTGTCAACTAGTAAAGGAAGAACATTAGGTCCCAGTTGGTTTAGTACAACCCTTGTCGATGTCGAAATAGATATGGAAGATAATAACTATGGACTTTGTTTCTGGACTTCCTCGCACCCAAAGAAATCATGATGCAATATAGGTTATTGTGGACAGGCTAACTAAGAGTGCTCACTTCTTAGCAATTAGGATGGATTATACACTTGAGCGTTTAACCGAATTGTACATTATTGAGATCATAAGACTACATGGGATCCCTATCTCAATTGTATCTGACTGAGACCCAAGGTTTACATCTAGATTTTGGGGTACCTTGTATGAAGCTTTGGGTACTAAGCTGAAATTTAGCACTTGGTTCCATCCTCAGACAGACGGCCAGTCGGAAAGAGTGATACAAATTTTGAGGATATGCTTCGAGCTTGCATTATGGAGTTTGAGGGTAGTTGGGAAAAACACTAGGCTTTGATAGAATTTGCTTGCAATGACAGTTCTCAATCGAGTATTGGAATGCCTCTCGATGAAGCCTTGTACGGAAGGAAATGTCGGACCCCTCTTTGTTGGAGTGAAGTTGGTGACAGGAAACTTATTGGTCCTTAAATTGTGCAACAAACAGAGGACAAGGTAAAAATTATCAAGGATCGTCTAAAGATTTCTTTCTATAGACAAAAGTCGTACGCTAATCTTAAAAGGCATGACATTGAATATCAATTGGGAGATAAAGTATTCTTAAAAGTGTCTCCATGGAAAAAGATTATGAGATTTGGCAGAAAAGGAAAACTTAGTCCCCGATTTATTGGACCTTATGAGATACTTGAAAGGGTTGGACCAATTGCATATAAATTGGCTTTGCCACCTGAGTTAGACAAGATCCATAATGTCTTCCATGTTTCTGTGCTCAGAAAATATCGTTCTGATCCATCTCATGTTCTTCCAGTTAAATCTATTGAGGTTAATCCTGACTTGACGTATAATGAAGAACCTATTTTAATTCAATCTTGGGAAGTAAAGCAACTTAGAAACAAGGAAATCCATCTAGTAAAGGTACTTTGGAGGAACCATTCGGGAAAAGAAGCTACCTAGGAGAGAGAAGAAGACATGAGGACCCAATATCCGCACTTGTTTTGGGACTAGCGTAAGGTAAATTTTGAGACAAAATTTCTTTAAGGGGGAGAGAGTTGTAACACTCCTAAATACTAAAAAAGAGTCGCATGTCGATTTACCGTTGCTTAATACATTATGTTTTACTTTCATTTTGGGAACTTGAAATGTTGTGATAATTGCTATCTAGCTTAACATAAATTGTATCATAATTTAAGGGATTGTATTGGGGTATTTACATAATAGTCTAATTAGAATTGTGTATAACTTTAAAAGGAGATGAATAATATATATTTATAGGTGTATATGTATGCATTTTGGGCAACACACTATTTGGGCAGCCTTGAGGGACAACTGTACAAGGATAAGCATTACTTATGTGATATATATTTTCAAACCTCATTAAGTTAAATTCGGTTCCTTCAAGTCTAAGAACCTTAGAACCTTAGTTAATCAGTTGTTCTTGAAAATCACAAGAGAAAAACTTTGTCCTTTTGGCTGGAATTCGAGACACACACTTCTCTTTGGTAAGTGATGAAATATGTTTCTGAGCTGGGTAGTGTTTGGTAATTCTTGCATATCCCATTCTGTAGAACTTAGTTTATAGTGAATAAATATGATTTAGAAAGATAATTCGTATACCTACAACTTTTATGTTTATGTAAAACTCTAATTTCGCTGTTATGGATTCAAAATATGGGATGCAACATAGGACAAGTTCTGTCCAGGGCTCGAAATTAGAAATCTTGTATGGACAACTATTAGGGTTTTGAATATATCTTTTCGTACAAAATATATTTTGTAGTAATTCTTATTGGGTTGCAACCTTATGATATGTACCTACATCTTTCATGAAGGTTATAAAGTCTAGTTTTTCTGTTTTCCATTTGAAATATAAGTTGCAACATGAGGTACTAGGCTTGCCTGAATCACTGTTTTGGGAGCATAATTGAATCTGTACAAGTTAAGCTTACTTGTGATGATAATTCTATATTACTTCGATATTATTGAGATACTAGGAATTAAAGAAGTTATTTAATTATATTTTAAGGTTGTATATACTGGTGAACAAGTTGAGGACCTTGATACGTTGGTTGGTCTACGGTTTGAACTCACGAAGTTGTGTTAGACTGTTTCTATGCTAAAGTATTGAGGTTTGTGTATAAACTTGTACTTGCACTCTTTTAACTGCTGGTATATCTGAAAGTTGATCTTGGTACCTAGGTTACCTCTTGTCACTTTGCATTGTCCTGTTGGTATTCTTTAAGACGTTAAAGATGCTTGTGTAACTTGCCCACTTGTACGGATTGTTTGATAACTTGACACTCTTGGTGGGACCTTGTCCTTCTTGTGGCTGTGACTTTGTCACTATTGGCATGCCTCTTGATTCGTATCATTTGCCATCCTGACTCTGGATATTTAGTCTGTCTTAAGAATGGAAGTGCCCATTTTAAGTACGAACTAGAAAGCCATTTTTAATAGGGTTCTTGGTTCTCTTGATTATTGGGCTTTGACCCTTCTTGATACATGGCGTCGACCCTTCTTGATACCTGCTTGTGCTTGGTGTGACGACATGATGTATATATTAGGCGAGCCTTATTGTTGAATCTCTTGGAAAATAGTGCTATGAGCGTTCTTGACATTCGTATCAAGTTCGATATTCAAAGGTACAAATGTCAAGTTCGATATTCAAAGATACAAATGTCAAGAACTCTCATAGCATAATTTTTCAAGAGATTCAATAACAAGGATCACCCACTATATACCACATGTCGTCACACCTAGCACAAAAAAGTATCAAGAAGGGTCATCGCCCTTTATGAAGAAGGGTCACAACCCAATAGTCAAGAGAACCAAGAACCATATTAAAAATGGCTTCCTAGTTCGAACTTAAAATAGACAACTTCCATTCTTAAGACGAACTAAAAATCGTAAGTCAAGATGGCAAATGATTCGAATCAAGAGGCATGCCAATAGTGAAAAAGTCACAGCCACAAGAAGGACAAGGTCCCAACAAGAGTGCCAAGTGATCAAACAATCCGTACAAGTGAGCGAGTTAAACAAGCATCATACCAACACAACAATGCAAGGTGACAAGAGGTTAACAAGGTACCAAGATCAACTTTCAGACATACCAGCAGTTAACAAAGTGCAAGTACAAGTTTATACACAAACCTCAATACTTTAGCATAGCAACAGTCCAACACATCTCCACGAGTTCAAATCGTAGACCAACCAACGTATCAAGGTCCTCAACCTGTTCACAAGTATATACAACCTTAAAAATGCAATTAAGTAACTTTTTCAATTCCTAAGATCTCAATAATATTGGAATAAAATAGGATTATCATCACAAGTAAGCCCAGCTTGCACATATACAACAATGCTCCCAAACCAGTGATTCTGGCCAGTCTAGTACCCCATGTTGCAACTTAAATTTGGAAAGGGAAACGGCAAAAATAGACTTTATAATCTTCATGAAAGATGTAGATACATATCTTAAGATTGAAACACTATAAGAATCACCAAAAAATACATTTTGTACAAAATGATATCATCGATGCACTAACATTGGTTCATACAAGATTTCTAAATCCAAAATCTGGACAGAACTTGTCCTGTGTTGCATCCCATATTTCGGATCCATAACAGCTAAATTACATTTTCACATAAACATATGAATTGTAGGTATATAAATTATCTTTCCAAATCATATTTATTCAGCCAAAACAGAGTTCTAGAGAACGATATATTCTAAACGTAATACACACTACTCAGCTACAAAAACAGAGAAATCTGGACAAAATTTGTCCTGTGTTGCATCCCATTTTTTGAATCCATAACAGCTAAATTAGAGTTTCAACTAAACATAAGAGTTATAGGTATATGAATTAGCTTTCAAAATCATATTTATTCACCCAAAATTGAGTTCTAGAGAGCGAGATATGCATAAACACCCAAACACTATCCAGCTCAGAAACAGATTTCAGCACTTACCAAAAAGCAGTGGGTGTATCGAATTCCAGCCAAGAGAACCAAGTTTTTTTCTTGTGATTTTGATGAACAAAAGGTTAATAAAGGTTTTAAGATTTTTAGACTTCAAGGAATGAAATTATCTCAAATAGGAGATGTAAAAATATAGGCTCCAAAAGTGATATTTATCTCCAAATCACAACTGTCCCTCAAGCTGCCCAACTAGTGTTGTATGCTGCCCAAAATGTATACGTATACACCTATATCTATATATCCTTCAACTCCTTTTAAAAGTATACATAATTATAATTATATTAGTACGAAAATACCCAGATAAAATCCCTTAAATTACGATCAAGTTTATACTAAGCAAACTAGCACTTATCACAACATTTCAAGTTCCCAACAAGAGAGTAAAACATATTGTAGTAACTAAGCAACGGTAAATCGACATGCAAATCTTGTTAGCATTTAGGGGTGTTACAGTCCAGGTCCATTTGCATAATTCGTTGAAGAACATAGCATATGTGCACAATATACTATGCTAGGAACTCCTCAACAAAACGGTGTTGCAGAAAGGCGTAATCGAACACTTATGGATATGGTTAGGAGTGTGATGAGTAATTCCTCATTGCCCAAATCATTGTGGATGTATGCTCTTAAAATCGATGTATATTTATTGAACAAGATTCTTAGTATGGCAGTTCCAAAGACTTTATTTGCACTGTGGACTAGAAGGAAGGCTAGTTTAAGACACCTGCATGTTTGGAGTTGTCAAGCAGAAACTAGATTTTATAATCCACATTAAAAGAAAATCAGATTCTCGAACGCTAAGTGTTCCTTCAAGGCTTGGTACACTAGATCTTTAGGCTGTCAAGTAGCCATTCGGCGGCTCGCCAAGTGGGCTTGGCGATCACCAGGCTTGTTTTTCTTCATTATTTCAGCTCATTTTGTTCCTTTTTGCAAATTAGTGTCCTTGCTTTGTTACTCAATCCATATACCTAGAAATCAAGGGTTTTACATTAGTTATTAACACAAAATAAGAATTTGAGGATACTAAATATAAATAAATAAAGCCTTAAATGAGTCCAAATCTCGAACTCATTAACACCCCCAACTTAAAATTTTGCTTGTCCTTAAGTAAACTCAAGTTTAGCAGTTCATAAAGGATGTCTCAATCAGTTCTACCAAAGACTCAATCATGAATGGACACAAAAAAACTCAACTTACTCATGCAAGGATCAATTGTGCACTCAAAGATTCAAGTTGTGACTAACCATTATCAAAGATTCTCAAGTTCACAATACTTGCCTCAAATGCAAGTTCAAGCTCATCAATGGTACTCAAATGCCCTCACAACAAAGATGATTCCATATTCACACACAATTGTTCAACACTTTATAGCTTCGAAATCATATACAACTCTCACACTCACATACATGAACACATGCATGAATTCACCCATAGGTTTGCCCTTATTTTCCAATCAACATTTACTTCAGCTAACTCAAGATCAAAAAGGTCTTTTCAAGGTTTGTAACGGGGCTGAGTGTAAAGGTATGGCCATTTTGGCTCAGTGACTGCTATCGTCATGAAGTGTGGTATGAATATCACTTTCTTCCCTTTTCTTCAACATTTTCACTTATGCTCATAATTCACCTCATTATTCACTTCCCATGGAATACCGGACACCCCATTTGTTTTGAAACTTTCATAACTTTATTTTACAACTTTTTCATTCTTTTTCTTTTTTCTTTCTTTTTTTTTTTTATGGAGGGGTTCCATCTTTTTCAAGTTCATGGATCAAGGGTAACTTCTTCACACTTCTTGATTTTCCTCCTCTTTTCACCATACCCCTAACTTATGCTTTTGGCCTAAGTTGGCTATTCAAACACACCACACTTAATAAGGATTATGGGTGAATGGATAAAGAGGGGTTACAATTGCATCACGTTCCTTCCAAGAAAAGGATAAGGATCAAAGGGGTTCAACAAAGTTCACACACTCAAATTCTTGGCCACAAAAGAGGTATATTGTCAAATTGTTTCACTCTTCAAAATTGTTGCCTAAGATCATTTCAAGAGCTTGCATCACTTAGTCAACCAGACTAATGGGGAAAATTCTAGGTGTTATCATATTAGGTTCACAGTAAGCTTATCACACAAGGCATTGACACCAATATCAAACAAGACTCTACACTTTTTCTAGTGTGCAATGTTCATTAAAAGAGACTCATTTGATAATCAACTAGTTGCAATGAGATGCACAAAGTTCACACATTGTCTATGAAACTTCATTTGGCCTCATCATAGTCGTGTATTCATTTTTGTTCGATTAAGAGCATTATTCAAGTCATCGGTATTGATCATGACTGATGCTCAAATTTACACAAGAACAGCCACAATCACACACATGAGGTGGCAAAATTTTTAGAAAAGGTCAAAAACCATATGCATTCAAATCATGGAGCCATAAGCTTAGACTTCCACAACACAATATCAAAACACGATTTCAACACAAAAACTCAATAATATATACACAGAATAGTCACAAGAGGTAGGTATGAAATACCTCACCCCGCCACAAATAAAAAGGCAGTTGTCCTCAAATACAACAAAATAATAAAAAGTCAATAAAAATGACAGCGAGGGAGGTAAAGAAGGGTCATCTCTACACAATCACTCCATCTGTTGGGGTATCAGTGCCTGGTGCAACACTTTGATCCTGTGCATCAGTGCCCGGGGTAGCAGCAACACTAGATCCAGCCATGGTTGTGTCTGCCAATAAACTTTGCATGACTGAATCTACAATAGCCTCCTCAATCTCTCTAAGGCCCTCATAAGTATCCTCCTCATCAATACCAAGTTGCTCCTTATCATTCTCAGCCTCAAACTTAGTAGCAGATACCTCCTCAACTCAATCCTGATCTCTGGTGGTAGCCAAAGGCACATCTATATTAGCTGGCATGTCAGGGATCTCCACAGTCCCAAAAATCATGAATATATCTGTGCACTTCAGCTGGTCCAAATCCTTCCTCAGCTCAGTAATTGCAGCCTTTAGAGCCATCACCTCATCAGTGGCCTCTTGGCCTCGCTCACACATCGTTATCCTTGCCACAAGGGAATCAATAGACACATTATGGGGTGTCACAGCAACAATGAAGGCCCTCTCAAAAATCCTAGGAACTATGGCCTCAAGCCCAGAGGCATGCCTATCAGTAGAATGGGCTAGATTCCCTATCCGTAGTATCGCAGCCTAGGTGAGTGGAGGTCAAGGAGCAGCAGCACTAGCAGCAGACCTAGGAGGTAGGAGAGCTGTAGAGGAACTAGGAGTCACAGAAGGAACAACACTAGATATACCTGAAGGCTTAGGGGCAGGAGTGGCAATACTGCCTCTGCAGGTAGTGCATCATTATCAATAATGGGGTAGGTGTCCACCAGGGCTGCCTTCTTCTTCTCTACCTCACCTTTCAAGTACTCCGACTCAATGCACCAGATATTGGTAGAAGATGTGGGAATCACTTCCACTGCCTTCTTCTAATCTTGAGGCACCAGAGCCCATCTGCACAACTCAGTGATCAATACCGAAAAAGGAAGGGAGGTTTGGCGCTGCTTGGCCCTCATGGCCATTTTCTATGAAATTATCATGCCCAAATTTATGTGTTTTCTTTCAATGATTGATCCAAGACAAGCCACCTTTGTGTGGTGAAGGATGGACTCATTCTGTGATGGAATTATGGTGCTTCTGATGAAGCCAAACCAGTACCTTGCTGCCATGTTGAAGTCTTTCTTCTCAATTTGCATTCCAGCTTCGACCCACCTAGGATTACCATTAGATATGAAAAGAGTTAACCAACTCTTCATATTCTCCAAGGACTTAGTGTTGATCCTATACTACTAGTCATCTGCAATGTTGTCAGTGCATTCCAATTCAACATTTATGGTAGTACTGTCACACAACACTTTTTTCCCCCTTACAACCATTTAATCAACCGACTGGAATTTATCGACTTACTTCTTTCTTTGTGGCACTAATGCTCTGTAGGCAGTGTAAAATTCCTTGACCCAATTTGGAATGTAAGGGCCTCAGGGTCTAGTGAATATCAGGAACTTGTGAGACTTCAAGCAACTCAAGATCTCTAGGTACCTGTCAATTACCCCGTCAGTACACAACCTCTTCTCCTTGATGATGGTCCTCAATCCCTCAGTCTTTAGTCTATTCATAGATTGGGGAGGAGGAAGCTGTGCAGGTGGTGCAGGGACTACAACTTGGTTTGTAACAGAAGGATGAGTAGCAGCTTGGGATACCTGGATCCTAGACGGATCATGCATCCTCTTGGAGCACAATTCAGCACTCCGAACCATCAGTAGCTCATCATCCTCAGGCAAAGAAATTACAGCCTGAGGATCCTGGTGCTCACCCTCACTCTCAGAAGTGGTGTGGTGAGTGGAGTATATTTTGTCATTATCAGAGTCGACCTCCGGTTATGCAGGAGCAGGTGTCTTGCCTTTCCCTTTTCCCTTCCAACCTGTGGTGGGAAGATTTGTCGCCCTTGCATCGGATGCAACTGCATCCTCATTTATATTGATTCCCTTTTCCCTTTTGTAGGGCGGCATGTCTCAACTTGTTACTTTTGGTCTAGCCATATTTGCAACACACATTGGAAAATGTTAGAAACAGTTCAAGAAAAGTTCAGAAAATATATTGCAGACAAACTCGCTTAACCGATTGGCGAGTCGCCGAATCTCTTTGGCTAGTCAGATCGAACTTGCTGAAAGGATTGGCTAAAAAATTTCCCAGAAAAATGGCATGTCGGCGATGGGAAGGGCCTTTCGGTGAATCGCCAACCTCATTCGGTGAGCATAGACTAGTCCATCAAAAGTTACAGTGTATTTTAGGGGTTAGGGGCGCAGAAAAGGTGATTGAGGAGACTTTCGGTAAGCTCCAGTTTCTCACCGAAAGTTATAGAACCAAACTCAACAAAAGAATGAAATTAAGGGTGATCAAGGGGGATTTTGGTGAACCGCTGAATGGTTCGACGAGGTCGACCCAGCTCGCCACACTGCCCAACGTGCCTATTTTCAACCCCAACATCCAAAATCAACCCCGCAGCCCCCCCTAAAATAAATCAAAGCACACGTATTTTCAATTAAGCATAGACCCATTAGACCCATACCACTGGGGTACTCAGACTTCCCTTGATTTGCCCAAAATTTTCCATTGATGACTTTAGCCCTTAAAAATGACGTCAAACGCTCCATCATTGGGCAAATCACGTCATTTAGCACAATTTAGGTTACTCAGACTTCACCCGACTAGACCCTACAACAATTAAGCACAACCTACAAGAATATGGTCAATTTTAAAGAACGAAATTTGGGAAATCAGCAACTTAGGCAATTAAGACACGATATCAAAATTAAAATAGGCAAACAAGCACACATATACGAATTCAGAGGGGCCCTACACACATCAACACAATTTCTTACAAAGCATTTGAGTTCAACAACTATTTACGAGTTTGGGGTTCAGATAACTAACCTTTAATGCCGAATATATGAATCAGTAAAGCTAGGCGGCAAAGTATCTAACTCCAAACACATAATGATGACCAAAAAGAAAGAAAATTCTAAAATATAGGAAATTTAAAGTGCGGGTGTAATTGTATTGAAGTTAAAATTGAGGGAATGTGAAACAGTTTGAAAGTTTAAACCTTTGGCCTTTTAAAACCGTTTAGTTTGCTTTCTCACAGCGAAGTTAGACGACTTCGCCGAACCACTCGATGACACACAAAGTGGTTACTTACCTCGCGAGTTTTACAAGACCTCTAGTTAATGTGGAGGTCCAACTGGAAGATAAAGTCGGGCTCACCTACCTATTCAGTGAGTCGCTGATTGGTCCATGAGCCTACTGAGTTTTACAGACTCCAACCTGATATTTTACTAAGCCCAACGGAGATCCAAGTCAGGCTCGTCAACCTCTTCAGCGAGTCACCAACTATATATTTTGCTCGCCAACCTGCTCTTTTCAAACACATCTACACTTTAACCTGCACAGTCAACACACGTTATTCCCAAACCAAAAATGAAGCAATAAAAACTTGGGTTGCCTCCCAAGAAGCGCCTTAGTTAACGTCATGGCACGACATAAGTCCCCACTCAAATTTCATTCTCGGGGTTTACCATAGTGTCACTAGGCAGTTCCCCATTTTGTCTGGGGTAGAGACGATATAATATTTGACCCGTTTGGATCTCCAGTAACTGAATAGATATGGAATGAGAAGCGGTCATCTAATTCGGCATTGCGACATTCTCTTTTATCTCTTTCAACATTCTTCGTGTTCTTCGACTTTGTGGAGAATGAGTGAGAGTATCTCTTCTACTTGTCCACCCTCATTCTCCTTGGAATTTCTATGCTCATAAGGGGGAATTTACCTATCTTTATTTTTGTACGATACTTCTAATTCCATGGTCTTTCTATCCAAGAGATCTAGCTGAGTTAATAGCATGGCCAAAACCTCATCCTTCTATATATCCTTGTTGGTTTTAGTCATCTGATCAAGGAGTTGGGATGCTATTGCATAGGGTTGTCGTATAATACCACCCAGAGAAAGTTGGTCAACCACGCCTCTGTTCTCAGGACCCTGACCTCTATAGAAGCAATCCAATAGCATCTTATCTGGGATTCCATGATTCAGGCATTGCAGTAATAGTGTCTTAAATCTCAGCCACAACTCATGGATTGCCTAACCCTCCAATTGCCTAAAACTTAGGATGTTACCCCTAAGAATCATCATTTTTGAAGAAGGGCGGCCCAATTAGTTACGGTTGCTACAAGACATGCTCATTTCCTCTGTTCTAAACAAATCACATGAAAACCAAAACTAGAAGTAAGTAGATTCAAGTATGACTAAAAAGAACAAAATTCAACTTTGCCATAAAAATCTCAAACAACACAACTCCCCGGCAGTGGCGCTATTTTGATTAATAATGTTATCAAAGACACTTCATCCAATTATAGGCATCAACATCCATTAATTAGTATAAAACTCCACTGAATGACTTAGGGTCGAATCCTACAGGGAGCGGTATGTGTTTAAGATTCAATAGAGAAGTATGAACATGATCGAATCAGTCATAGGAATAAAAGTTTTCGAATAAAGACATCATTCAAATTAGTGGGTGACACGAATGTCAAATAGGGGGTTTTGGGTTGGAATTATCAACTACAAATAGTGGAAAACAATATGAAATAACAATAATGAGATGGTTCTTGGGATGTGATTAGATTATAGGCTAATATAGACAAATGGGTAATTGCAACTATTAGAAATTAGCTAGATATTAGTGAGTAAGCCATGCTATATAAGAGACAAAATTTCTCTCGACCAATTTACCCCAAATCAAGTTGATTTCTCTCGGATATCAACAAGCATGCAAAATAAGAACTTCCCACACCTTAGTCCATTCACTCTCTTGAGCTGAATGTTTGGAGTTGGGTTTAGGATTCACTCGCTCGAGTTGAACCAAGGTTAAACCTATACCCACATACCATCAATCAATAATCTGAGTTTTCAAACCTCTCTCTTGAGTAAGCCAAAAACATAAGGGTAGATCTGCATTTGCAACTACAATTCTTAAATTGAACAACAATTAATGATTGAACACACTTTTAAATAGCATTTAAACTAACAATTAGCAATACCCATAAACTAAATCAACCCATAATCACATAATCATACCCCAAGAATTGGAGTTTTAGCTAGAAAACATAAAAAGGTAAAAGCAATTACCAAATTAATTATCCATCAACTAGGTAAGTGAAAATTCGTCCTTAAAATGCTCCAATTCAAAGAATCTCAAAGACCCACTTCCAATTTCTCAAAAGTGAAAAACTTCAATTCTTCAATACTTAGGAAAACCTAGAGAAAACTTGTCTCAGTTCTAAAAACTTAATAATATATTGTTCTAAATAGTAATTGATACTAAACTAAATGTTCAAAAATGTATTTATAGTTGCCAAAAATGTGCTGTGAAGAGTTACTTAGAGTCAGGCTCACCAAACCACTCGGTGAGCCTCTCTTTGGTCATTTTCATCACCCTTCTGCCTTGGTATTCAACATCCTCAAGGTTTGTAACTTTGGGTGATCCAACACTGTATTGCGGAACCACTCAGTAATCTGTCGACTACTCCTTTTTCTCGTAACTTGGTTCATTCCTTCAAGGCTTGGCACACTAGAGCTTTAGGTGGTCAAGTAGTCATTCAACGACTCGTCAAGTGGGCTTGGCGATCACCAGGCTTGCTTTTAATCATTCCTTCAGCTCGTTTTGTTCCTTTTTGCAAATCAGTGTCCTCGCTTTGTTCCTCAATCAATATACCTAGAAATCAAGGGTTTTACATCATTTAACAAAATAAGCATTTGAGGACACAAAATCTATATAAATAAAGCCCTAAATGAGTCCAAATCTTGGAATCATCACTAACCCACAAGTATTTGACGCAAATGAACCACAAATAGTGCCATTAAGAAAATCTCAAAGAGAAAGAAAATCGGCCATTTCAAAGGATTGTGTGATTTATTTGCAAGAGTCATATTTTGACATGGGAATTAATAAAGATTCGGTTTCATTTTCACATGCCATAGAAAGTGCTGAGTTTGATAAATTGATTGATGCCATGAATGAAGAGTTAAAATCCATGGAATACAACAATGCCTGAGATGTCGATCAATTACTAGAAAGTTCTAAAAGAATCGGGTGTAGATGGGTCTTCAAGACAAAATGTGATTCAAATGGTAATATTGACTGATATAGAGCTAGATTTATTGCCAAGGGATAGACTCAAAAAGGAGGCATTGATTATAAAGAGACCTTTTCACCGGTCTGAAAGAAAGACTCATTAAGAATTGTTTTGTCTTTGGTAGCTCATTATGATTTAGAGTTACATCAAATGGATGTGAAAACTTTCTTGCTTAATGGAGACCTCGAGGATGTTTATATGGACCAACCAGAGGGTTTCAAAATTAAAGGAAAATAACAAATGGTGTGTACGCTAAAGATGACACTACATAGACTCAAACAAGCCTCAACAATGGTATATAAAATTTAATGAGATAGTAAATTCTTTTGGATTTAAGGAAATTACCGTTGATCCGTGTATATACAAAAAGATCAGTGGGAGTAAGTTTATATTTTTAGTCTTGTATGTTGATGACATTTTACTTGCTACTAATGATTAGGCATATTGCGTGAGACGAAAGACTTTCTCTCTATGAACTTTGAAATGAAAGATATGGGGGAGGTATCCTATGTGATAAGGATAGAAATATTCCGTGATAGATCACAAGGATTATTGGGACAGTCTCAAAAAGGCTATATAGAAAGAGTTCTAGAGAGATTTAATATGAACAATTGTTCAGCAAGAATAGTTACTATTCAAAAAAGGGACAAATTTAATCTCATGCAATGCCCAAAGTATAATGTAGAATGAAAAGAAATGGAAACAATTCCTTATCTTCTATTGTTGGAAGTTTGATGTATGTTCAAACTTGCACAAAGCCGGATTTTAGTTTTGCGGTTGAAATACTAGGAAGATATCAAGTAATCCAGGAATTGATCACTGAAAAACTGAAAAGAAAGTTTGTGGCATGTTATGAAGCCACAATTCATGCATTATGGTTGAAGAACTTTATTTTAGGACTTGCGGGTGTCAACACCATTACGAAGCCGCTGAAAATTTATTCTAATAATATTGCAGCAGAGGAGGGTTTTGGGATCCAGAACAACAATACATGCATCGATTCCTCATAGTGGGTCAACTAAGAGGAGGCGATCATAGATACGATCTAAGGCACTCCATGATCCATTGGCTCAATAGCTATGATATCTGAAACCAGCTGCACTTCTATCCCCCTCAATATCTACAGCAGTCGTCCCACCATACGTGCCACTTTTTCCTCCTCTTCCGCGATGGATGAATATATTGAAGGTCGCCGGGTTAAGAACAATATTGGAGGAAAAATGATTGTCCATAGATGGTGTAGTGGATTGATATCCAACAATGTGGGAGACAATTCGTTTCCATAAGTTTGATATTTTGACATAGCCGTGAGGCTCATATGTTACTTCTTGTGTTTGAGAGTTCTATGAGGGGTACGGTAAATTAATCCCAAATGGCAAGATGAAGACCAATTCATTAGCACCAGTTTATTGTGTTGTGGTGCGGGGTAAGAAGATGAAGTGTAACAACATTGACATAAATGAATTATTGGGTTGCACAGTCCAGACAATCCATTTCTTGGCCGACAGGATCTAGAAGAAGACTCTTGACAAAATTAAGGGATGGTTGGACCCATTGATCTTTGATATTACACCTATTGAGCCTGGGGTCTAGGTTGAGAAGAAGGACATGAACGTCTCTCCTAGATACTGGTTGGTGTTCATTAGCAACACACGCATACCCTCGCAAAATGAGTCTATCCTCTTTCACTCATAGGCACCCCTATTGGGGTGTATCATTGATCGGGATAGATTGGACCTTAGGTTGATTATAGAGAAGGGGATGGCCAAAAGGGCCAATAAGAGCAATGCCTCACTATAATTCCTTGTGCTTATCACAGAGATATGCCGACGAGCTAGAGTCCCATTCATGAAAAAAATGATTGTGGAAGTGACCGCCACTTCCTCTACTGACATCTGAGGATCAAGGCAGAAAACACTAGAGATGAGGCTGAGTGGAGGAATACAACCCCAGCGGACACATCCCCGGCTGTAGATTTAGAGACTTTGGAGATACACACTACTCCTTCTGCTAAGGCGGGCGAGCCATTAGAGACACCTAACTCTCTACTCCTACTACTTCTTCTGTCTCTTAACCTCCATTGAAACATTTCATGCTATATAAGATAGGCCATATAGCCCATTAGATCAACGTGGGCATGATTGAGCGAGTCATTCATGTTGCTCTTGTCCTCATTCAAGATAAGTTTTGATAGCATTGAGAGTTGAATATGACCCATAGGTTGGCCTTGGATGCCCTTTCTATGAAGGTTAAGGTGTGTGAGCAGGGTTGTCGACAGTCGTAGGATGTGACAGCCTTGAAGGCTGATGTTCCTGGGTTGAGTCGTAATGTGGGTTAGCTCAAATCTACTGATATTTCTATGTTATGGGGGTGGAGTTAAGATCCCCAAGGTTCCTAGTTCAAAGATTCCAGTTGTTACCGAGATCTCTTTGACTAATGAGACCAGAGATGTTGTTGCAGCTGATCTAGAGGATGAGTCGGCTGCTCCCAAAATAGATGAGGAGGAGCTTGGGAACCATGATGCAACAGTATATGATAAGCTTGAGGACTTAGAGGGTACGATAGTGCAGATTGTGAGAATGGATTCACGACATGACACATTGATGAAAGGATCAAGCAAAGCAAGAGATGAGCAGGGCACTGATGCCATGATTGAGAGAGCCCAGACACACAACATTCACCTAAGGCCTAGCCTTACAGGGGGATCTTGACTCTACTCCTGTTTTATTTTTATTTGCTTGTGTGACATTTACTTTGTTTTATGTTGAGGACACTGTGGTGGGGTGAGGGTATCTTCTTACTTATCCCCTTGGGTTGTATTGAATTTTTTTACTATTGTTGGTTGTTTCTAGAACTTGTCATTTATTACGGTCAAATTTGTGAATGTGGTTTTAATCCTATTGATCTAGTTCCTGATTTCTCGATTTGTGATTGTTGTGATTGTTCTATTGTAAATTTAAGTATCGGTTGCGATCAATACCGATGAATTGAATAGTTATCTTTATTGAATAATGAGTCAAATTTACATTGCATAAGTCATGTGTGAACTCTTAGCATCTCATTGTGACTAGTCGATTGTCAAAGTGAGTCTTGTAATGATCGTTGCACTTTGTAGAGTCATGATTGATGATTGTGTTGAATACCTTCTTTTGTGAGGTTTTCTTGAAATATGTGCTTTGTGATACCTAGAACTTGTCCAGTTGGTCCAATCGACTAGCATTGGTGAATGAAAGAAATGATCGCAGGCACAAGTTTTTGAGAGTGAACCAAATTGTTATTATACCTCTTTGTGACCACCCTGTGATAGTGTGAACCTAGCTTAAAACCATTTGAGTCTAATCGTTTCTTTGGATGAAACATGAAAATATTTAGACCTTCTCCTCCCCACCTAAAACTTTCATGAAGCCTTGATCCATTTGAATAACCAAATTAGGCCAAAAGCGTACGTTGGGGGTGTGGTGAAAAAAGAGGAAAGAAATTGAGCAAGAAGATTGTGAAATTCACCCTTTAAGAATTGTGTTGAAAAACATGGAACCCCTTCATATATATTAAGAAAAAGGGGAATGAAAGAAAAGCAAAAGAAAAAGAAAACGAAAAAGAAGAAGATTGAAAAATAATTTTTCAATTTGTGCATTGGTGGAAAGAAAAGGGGTATCCAATGAACCAAACAACAATTTTTGTGCTTGAAACTAAATACCTAGGTGGATTGTGCAGATTAAAAGAGTGAAAGAAAAGGTAGAAGTGAAATGCAAGCAATGCTTTATAAAGGTAGAAGTGACTAAGCCAAAATGATCATAATTTTACCCTCAACCATGTTATAAGCCTTGGAAGACCTTGGTTATCTTGTGTAAGCTGAATGATATGTTGATCGGAAATATGGTCAAGCCTATGGGTAAAACCATACATGTGTTTATCTTTGAGAGTGTGAGAGTTGAATTTGATTCCTTAAGTTATATTCTTTGATAAGCTTTGTGAGAGCATAGAATCATTCTTGATGTGAGGGCATTCAAATACTGTTTTTGAACTTGAATTTGCATTTGAAGTGAGTATTGTGAGCTTGATCTATATTTGATGATTGCTAGTCACGATTTGAAACTTCTAGTGCACAATTGAACTTGCATGGGTAGATTGCACCTCGTACACATTCATGTTGAGTCTTAAGTAGAACTATTTGTAGGAATCTTTGATGACCCGATTGATCATGTATTTTACTTGAGGACAAATAAAAGTTTAAGTTGGGTGTGTTGATGAGTCGGTGACTTTGACTCATTTAGGTCTTAATATTCAAGGATTTAGTGTCCTAAATGCCTATTTTATGCTCATAACTGATGTTTAAATGTCGATATGCAACAATGAAGCATAGAGAGTGAGGCAAGGACATTAAAAGGCAAATAAGAAGGAAAAATCTAAAAAAGATGAAGAAAAGGGAAGTTGGTACTCGCCAATGCCACTCAGCTAGTCACCGAGTAGACCTTCAGCTCGCCTAAAGTTTCAGTATGCTAGCTCATGGACAAACCTGAATTGGCAAGTAGACAAGTGACTCAACGACACACCTAAGAGATCACTGATGCTGTCCTACTCGCCGAAGTCATAGAAAGAATTGGTGAAAGCCACGCCACAAAGGTGAGAAGAGAAGCACTCGGTGCATCGCCGACCAGTTCGGCGAACCCAACTTACTTCACCGAGTTGACTCTATGCTGAAATCTGAAAATATATAAATCTAATTTTGAAAGGAAGAGAAGGAGTCCACACATTGTTCACTTATAGGTTTTTGAGTTTTTTACATTCTAGAACATTGTTTTTAAAATTTTTTGTGAGATTTTTGTATTTGGGAATTGCAGATTGTTGTCAAATCATATGGAAAACATTTTGGTAACAATTTCTTTTTTGGCTAAAACCCCTTTTCTTGGGGGTGTGATTATGTAGTTGAATGCACTAATTAGCTAATGGGTGTTGTCAGTTACTAATTTTATGAATGTAGTCAAGTGGATTCAATTAGTTGTTCTTCATTTAATTGTAGAATTGTAGTTGCAAATGCAATTCTAGCTTAGTACTATATACTTTCTTGAGAAAGAGGTATTAGAGTCGATCATTTAATTTCTTTAAGAATCTAGCTTGAGAACGAAGGTTTGATTGCATTCTTACAAATTCAACTTGAAATAGTGAATTAATTAAGGAATTGGGTTGTTTGATTGTGTTTTGCATGTTGAGGTTAGAAGGAACTTACTTGATTCACAATAGTTGATTAAGAAATTGCTATTGTATTCAAAACCAAGCCTACCCACCGAGATTCAACATGTTTGAGTAACTAGTAATCACCCATTATGCGAAATTAGCATTCAACTTATCACACTCCCAAGGAACTTTATCTCTTTCTTTACTTCCCATTTTAGTAGTCGTAAATTGGTTTTTCCCAAATACCCCTGTTTTATATTAATCATTGAAACTTTGTGATTTACCTTAATGTTGTGAAACCTCTACTTCTACAAACGATTAGGACACACTTTTACTTCATAATCCAATTCTCTATTGTATCACTCCCTGTGGGATCGACCCCAACTCTTTGTTGGGTTTATACTTGGAAGAGACCGTTTACACTTAGAGTTTGATGAGGTGTAGTTGAGCGTTATCGTCCACTACATTAAATTAACAACTAACAACATAGTTACACCCCTAGAGTTTTGGTTTTTAGCCACGAATCATAAAAACAGAAGAATTTATACGTATGATATTGGTAGCCATTAATGTGTTGAAATTAAGCAATCATCTTTAAAACCTACTTCAATTGTGAATTACAAGAGTGTTATAAAACCCTAAAATTAAGAAAAGAGTATTTCTCAATATCAAACTAACAAAGAAATTAGTCAAAAGTTTTTCCCCAAAGGACTTCCTCTTTTAAAAAATTTCTCTCTCCCTTGGGCTATTTGTAATTTCACCAAAAATTTACAAAAGTTCCATACGCAATACATTCATCGATGTAGTCAGGTTTTCTTGTTCGGCAAGTTTTCATTTTTTCTTTAACTCACATTTATTTCGCTTCACACTTTAGGTGTTTGAACCTCTGTTTTGGAACTCAATCGAGTCATCCTTTCATACTCGTCTGATCACCGATTACCACCTTATTCTCTTTTTTCTTTTAGATTTCATTTTTACTCATAAATTTTTCTCCTTCAATGATGGCATTGTAGTTTGCCTATTAAGCTTCGTCGAATCTCCTCACCGACCTTCCTTAAAATATTTTCAATCGTGCACATTGTCAACATGGGTGAGGTCAAGCCAATTGGGCATTCCCATTTTGGTTAGGCAACTTCCAGTTGGGAGTTCATACTCCTTCCGATGTTTTTGGCCTCTTTCTCATGTATTCATCCTTGTCTTGTCCTTTATCCTTGATACCTTCAAAATGTAAAAATAGTATTAGAATAGGACATAAATAGGAATTAAGGACGCTAATTATTTAACAAAAGGGGGCCTCAAATTAGTGTAAATCTACCACTCATCATATCCACACACATCCATCTCAACATATTTATTTCTGCAACATCCAATTCATGAACATGAGAGTTCCAATAGTGAACAATATTTTTCTCAACACGATATAGCTTGTCTTACTACTTCTTCATGATATTGTATTTAGGTTTTAATGAAATATTCTTATCATACAAGACTTTAGTAATGAGCCTCCACTTTATCTACCATTCATCAATACAATGTTTGACATTCTCGATGATTTTACCATTAATTTCAATAATAGACAGAAGATATTTGAAACTTTTTTTTTAGATGACTTGTATATCAAATGTAACATCAATATCATTTTAAGGTGTTGCTTCATTTAACTTGCACCCCAAGATTGATGTGTTGGTCTTGCTCAACATCAGTCTTTTAAATTTCAGCGTTTGTCACCAAAACCCCAAACCTAGAATTAATTTTGCCATCAATAATGTTGATAAGACCAAGGTCATTACTTGGAAATAACATACATAATAAAACATGACACCTCTCCTTATATTCACTATAAATTTATCAATCACCATTCAACAGTACAAGTAAAAATGAGCTAAAAATTGAACTATGATGCAATCTTATCAACATTGAAAAATATTATCATTCTCTATCCCCTATTATTACATAAGTATTAACTTTATTGTACGTGTCCTTAGATCGTCATAGTTTTAAATAACAATGCTAAACATAATTCCAACCATAAGATATTTTTATAATATATATAATCTATATTCCAAATTGTTATTTGTAAAAAGGACTTTAACTTAAAATAATAAGGACAAATTGTAAAGCCTTAGGAAATAGAGAGTTGAAAGGAAAGAAAAGTTTATATTTTTGACTATGAGGTAGAAATGGCAAGTGCTTACCGTTGTCGCAAATATCAACAAGCTGTAAAAGATGGCACAAAAAATCAGTGTTGATAGCTAGTACTATGATGTTCATCACAAAAATATGCATAGTGTAGCATAAGTACAAAGACAAGGTACTAAGTAGGCATCATAGGCCTAGCAAGCAAGAAAGGTAAAAACAATCAAAAAAGATAGAATCTAGACACAAACAGAGATCAAGAAGGATGTGAAAAGAACGCACACGAGCATACCGAAAGTAAATTTATGTACAACAAAACTAAACATAACGTTACTTCATAAGACCGGAAGGTGCACTCATGGAAAAATTTAAATAATACCTAAATGAACCATTAGAAGCCCGACAGGTACACCTAATAGCTAAGTCTATAATAAAAAAGAAAAATCCATATCTAAATCCAAGAACATTAGTCGGGCTCCTATCCAAGGTTAAAAAAGAACTAGGCAACTCCTTGCCCAACTAGCAAAAGTTACAATCAACCCAACCAGTCAACTAGTAGCCTAGATAGAAACAATAATAATCAACAAAGTTTGCCCAACCATACAGTCTATTCCCAAGTGTGTAAGTCACCCACCTAACAAGAGTGACTCGGGGGCGTGTCAACTCCATAAAGGATCTTAAATACCTAGGCCGCCCAACTAGCTAGTCCACTGGCAGGGTGCCAGCCCTCAAAACTTGCAAGAGTGTCTGGGGTTTATCCACTCCGAAGAGGATCTCAAGTAGGCTTCAAGACACCGTGGATCGATGCCCACTCAAAAAGGTATCACAAAAGGCTCCATGCTTGTGGAAATCCATTCCCATGAAGGCATACAATCTCTCGCAACACATCTAAAACAAGAAATATGGAGAGAAGAAAGAAAGGGTAAGAAGCAACACAAATGTCTAAGCTAATGCTAATACTATCAAACCCAAGTCTTCTATACAAGTCTACAAGGACCTAGTCCATACGAGCGGTGTAGGAGACATATATAAATCACAAGGTGCATGGGTCTATGGCAATACTAATATATCCTAAACTAAGTTCAAAACATTCTAACAAAAGTAATCAAACAGCTAAATAACATAGAATGCTACATAAAACATAAAATCCTACTAACTTGGTACTACTCTCAAAATAGTATCAATCAACACTAAATGATATTTTTAAGACGAAAAGTAGAATTAACTAGGCATCCATCCACAATTTAGCCGAATCATCATGAATCTATACATTCATGCTCAATCAAGATAGAAAGAAAGTTGTATCCTACAAGGCTGGAGCTTTTCTCTTCTAAATGACCTCTAAATGCTTCCATGCTATCAATAATAGGATCAAAAACTCAATATGATTGTTTATACACAAAAATCATACGAAATGGTGACAAACCCATTTTTAAGTGAACATGAATTATGGGATGTATACCGGAAGTTCCGAAATTGACTTCGTCAAAAGTTCCTAAACCATGCGATGAACTTGTGTCCAAAACTAGGATATAATTCACAACACAAACTGTCAAAAAAAACAACACATAACGAAAACAAAAATTAAAGGAAAAGGGGAAGCAAATATTGCACAAATTTTACCTCGAATAGAGTGTCGCTATAAAACCCCAGATTCTAAAAAAGAGAAAAATACAGATTTTCAGAGTTGCAGGTGTCACCAACGTGGCCAACTATGGACCGTAGGTTGACCTACGGATCGTAGGTGGTACTACAGTCCATGGTTCAGACCCCCCAGATCGCATCATCGAAAGCCGATCGATGGACTGATAGGACAGACCATCAATCGATCGACGGTCAATCAGTCAGGCCCATCGGTGGCCCCATCAAATTTTAAGTTAGGGTCATTTTGGTCTTTTCCCTATGCTTTGGATATCTAAACTATGTTGTTTAATCCCTAAAATATGTCGTTTTATTCAATTTGAGCCTAGTTACTTAGTCATAACTAGAATTAATCAAACTTAGAGCAAGAAAGGAGAAAAGAGGCGACCCAACCTATCTAAGAACATAAAAATTTTCCTTTAGTTCCATCCCCGAAATTCAAAGACTTTTTCGTGAAATTCTTCACCAGGTATGTGGGATTTTGAAATGTCCAAACTTACACCTCAATTAAGAGATATGAACGGTTGAAGTCAATTAATAGAACTCAACATGAATGAGGTCGATCCCATAAAGAATTTCTTTACAAAAATGATTTCATAGTCGCGTTTTACTCAAATGTCCTTATTATTTTCTAAATAAACAATTACGAAAAGTAAAATTGGGTTTAGAGTTAACGCTTTGGTAACCAAAGTGGCAAACTAAAGTCTAATTCAACAATTAACAAACTATTAGTTTCGAAGTTGTTTCAATAATTAACTAAAACTAGGATTGTGTTCCCCATAACGTTGCATCTAATGTTCTTCGGTAGTTGAGTTTCTGGCAATTTACCTCTATAAAATACATGCGAGTTAGCTATATTTGACATTTCTCAGTCTACTCAAATAATCTTCACTCAAGTCCTCTCGGTCCTATAGTGTTACACAATTTACCCTCGCCTACAATGGTGTTAAGGTTCTTTTCTCTCGAACTTAAACCTTGAATCCATTTCGTTAGATTAATTTAACTTTTTCCTAACTATAATTTTATTGCGAACAAATGACAGATACAGGCTCACTCTAATACGGGTACTCATCAGGAAACATGAATAACGAAAGCTAAATTACAATTTTTACACATAGATTGCCTTTCACTCATTTTGATAGAATTACAATTAGAAATACGTCATGGATCCCACAACCCCAGTTGTGGTATTTAGCCACTCATGATTTCACGTAAACATTCAAAAATATCAAATGAAAACATGTTTAGAAAGTACTTACGAGAATAAGCAAATCAACAAGCCACTTCGATAAATCAAGAACCGGAAATCAAAACTTCAAACTTAATTCAATGTTCAAATTTGAAATCACGAGTTGAGAATAAAGGAAACTTGTTCGTCGTTCAAGGTTAGACAAGATAAAAAATAAAAAATGACCTAATTAATTCAAATAAGTGTTTTAAAAAATAAGTCTACTCTAAGTAGGATTAGACTATCTGGCCCTTCACACCCATTTCTATGATCCATCAAGGGCTTCACATTTCGTGAAGCCCTTCGTGGCCCTCACTTGGATTCACACAAAACACGTTCATCAAGCCTTGCACATTGTAACTTATCACGGATGTAACCACGGGTCATGGCACTAACCACGATCCATAATGGTGCCCGTGGTCTTCAGTTAGTCACTTCCATTTAAGCTTCTCGAGGCCTAAGTATTGGATTATCTTCACGATCACCACCATGGGCTGTTCTAGTGACCACAGCCCGTGGAGCCTTCCGTTGTCTTCACTTGGTTTCTCATGCACTCCATCTTCCCAAGGCCTAAGTACTGATTCAAATTCACGAGCACAACCATAGACCGTTGTGAGGACCATGGTCCGTGAGGTTGGCCATGATTTTTACTTGGTCCAATCTACCCTCAACTCTTCCAAGGCCTTCCCACCGGTTCACCTTCACGACAGGCACCACGGACCGTTATGAGTACCACGGTTCGTGAGGTTGGCTGTGATCATCACTTGGTCCAACCTAATCCCAACTCCTCTAAGGCCTTCACACTGGAAAGGCTTCACGATCAGTACCACGGTTCATGACAAGGACCACGACCTGTCTAGGTGCTCGTGGTCTTCAGTTGATCACCATCATCTTCTACCTTTTTTTTTCCACATAAGCTAGTATCTATCTACACATTCAACAAACACGCCAAAGCATACAAAAATACACTCAATTCTAGTATTAATCCTTAGTTTTCAAGCATAAAATGTGCGAAGATTTCATGACACATCAACACCCTCAACTTAGAACCATTATTTGTCCTCATGTGATGATAAAGCAGCACAGCCAGTCCTCAAATTGTTCAAACATTTTCAAAATCAAGTAGCAGCCATTGCAAACACAATTTGTATCCAAAACCATGAATCTAACATGCAAGGATCAATCTATGACATCTCATTACTCACAGTCGATGATGCTTATGCTAGTGAATTATCAACAAACACAATCTACTCTCAAATGCAATCACTATGTCCTCAAACCATAGAAGTCCATCACTCATGATAATTGGGACTAAATACTATGCTCATACTCTCAAAGAACTTCTAACACTAACAACAAACTATCATAGGCTTGCCCTTGCTTTCTACGCTCTATCTTGCAAACACCCGGAGTAGGATCACTATAGGACTTTATCGGCTTGTAACATAGGCTCAGGCTAGGGAATCAATATTTGGGTTTGTGAGTGACTAGTCCCTTCATTTTCCAAAGTTTCATTTTCACGCAACTCACTACTAAAAAAACAGTGAATACCGACCTAAAAATTACCGACCTCAAATGGAGGTCGGTAATTTCCGACCTCCGGAGGTCAGTATTCTTAAAAAGAATAAGAAATTAAAAAAACTTTAGGAAACCGACTACAAGTAGTCGGTTTTTATGCAAAATAAAGCGGGAAAACAAAATTCCGACCTCTGGAGGTCGGAATTTTTCCCTGATAAAATGAATTACAATAAAAATCGACCTCTTGATGTCGGTATTAATAAAATAAATAAATAACAATATTTTTTTTTCTCAATTAAATATAAAAAACAAAATTGAGAAATATTTTGATTTAATTTTATTAACTTCCAGAGGATGGTTTGCGTAAATAAATCATCTTTCGGATGACAATTTAAATAAATTAAATTAATATAAAATACCGACCTCATGTGGTCGGTATTTTTATTTCATCCAAATACTTAGCGACATTAGGAGGTCGGTTAGTTTATTACACAATAGTTTATGCAAAATAAAGCAGGAAAATAAAATACCGACATCTGGAGGTCGAAATTTAGATATAAAAATATAATTATCGACCTCCGGAGGTCAGAATTTAAAAAATACAAAAAATAAACAATTCCGACCTCAGGAGGTCGGAATATAAAAGGTACATAAAATAAAAATACCGACCTCCAGAGGTCGGAATTTAAATAATACAAAAATAAAAATACCGACTTCCGGAGGTCGGAATTTAAAAGATACAAAAAATAAAATTACCGACCTCAGGAGGTCGGAATTTAAAAGATACATAAAATAAAAATACCGACCTCCGGAGGTCGGAATTTAAAAGATACAAAAAATAAAATTACCGACCTCAGGAGGTCGGAATTTAAAAGATACATAAAATAAAAATACCGACCTCCGGAGGTCGGAATTTAAAAGATACAAAAAATAAAATTACCGACCTCCGGAGGTCGGAATTTAAATAATACAAAATTAAAAATACCGACCTCCGAAAGTCGGAATTTAAAAAATACAAATACCTCCGGAAAACCGACCTCCGGAAGACGGAATTTAACAAATACAAATACCTCCGGAAAACCGACCTCCGGAGGTCGGAATTAACAAATACAAAAAATAAAAATACCAACCTCCGGAGGTCAGAATTTAAAAGATACAAAAAATAAAATTACCGACCTCCGGAGGTCGGAATTTCCAAAAGACAAAAAATGAAAATACCGGCCTCCGGAGGTCGAAATTTAAATAATACAAAATTAAAAATACCGACCTCCGGAAGTCGGAATTTAAAAAATACAAATACCTCCGGAAAACCGACCTCCGGAAGTCGGAATTTAACAAATACAAATACCTCCGGAAAACCGACCTCCGGAGGTCGGAATTAACAAATACAAACAATAAAAATACCGACCTCCGGAGGTCGGAATTTAAAAAATACAAAAATAAAAATACCGACCTCCGGAGGTCGGAATTTAAATAATACAAATCCGGAAAATACAAAAATTACAAAAATACCGACCTCCGGAGGTCGGAATTTAAAAATCACAAAAATAAAATTACCGACCTCCCGAGGTCGGAATTTAAAAAATACAGAAATCAAAATACCGACCTTTTGATGTCGGTATTAAATAAAATAAATAAATAACTGTATTTTATTTTTTTCTCAATTAAATATATTGATTTAATTTTATCGTCTTTCGGAGGACGGTTTTGCGTAAAATAAAAAATAAAAAAATATATTATAATACCGACTTTTGAAAGTTGGTAAAATTAAATAGTATGTAATTAAATTAATTTTTATTAAATAAATCGTCTTCCGGATGAGGTCGGTATTTTTATTTCATCTAATTACTTTTAATAAAAGCGACATCCGGTGGTCGGTTTGTTAAAACTGTTCCTATAAATCATAATTTTGCTAGCGTAATACTAAATTTTCATTCTACACATACAATTAATTGTTTAAAAGAGTGTAACAATTTTGTATACTTTTATAAATAAAAAGTTAAAATTCATGGAATAAATAAAAAAATATCTATAATCCATATTTAGAGTATGAAACTACGTTGATATGAATTAAGAGATAATTATACTTATATTTGTAGAGTAATGTACAAATTCTATCAGTTTGTTGTTAAATGATGAACTGAATATATCATGTCATGATGTAGAGGTGAATAGTTAATTAACATATAATATAATCTATTTGAGTATGAAATGCGAGATAATATTATTATATACGTTCGATTTTGAATGGATGTCAAGTGTTGTGATAATATCGTAGGCAATGATGACACGTAAAGGATAATTCATCGGAGTATGAAATACATTGATTAATTATATATACTCACTGAGTGGTTTAACAAATCAAGTCTTATATATATATATATATATATATATATATATATATATATATATATATATATTAAATTTGATATTGATAAACTTTAATTTGTTGATCGATAAAATTAAATTTATATAATTAGGAGGTATATAATTTAAATTTATAAAATTAACTTGATCAATAAAATTAAATTTATTAAATTAAACTTCTGTTGAATTTATATAATTAGGAAGTGTATATATATATAATTTTAATTTATAAATGTAATTTTAATTAATAAAATCAACCTCAAGAGATGAGTTAATAATAAAATAAATTAATAAATACCGACCTTAAGAGTTCGATAAATTTAAATTATTACTTTATTTAAATAATATCAACATCCAGTGGTCGGTAAATTAAACACTTCTCTTAAAAAAAGAATGATATAGTATCAAAACCCTAAGGCATATCTCACTCCACTCTCAGTCCTCTCTCTCACCCTGACCCACCCCCATCTTGCCCATCGGGCTTACTTTTCAAAGTGGTCTTTCTTAATTTCGAAACGGAAAGGCTTGGTTGAAAGCAAAATTCGGTGTAATTCGGTATTAAATAAATAAATAAAAATATTTTATATTTTCTCAATTAAATATTAAAAACAAAATTGAGAAATAATTTGAATTAATTTTATTTAAATCGTCTTTCGGAGGATGATTTTGTGTAAAATAAAAAAATAAAAAATTATAATATGGACTTCTGGAAGTTGGTAAAATTAAATAGTATGTAATTATATTAATTTTCATTAAAATATTTATATAGTACTTCCAAAAAAATTAATAAATTAATATTTTCTTTAAATAAATCGTCATTCGAATGACGATTAATTTCAAAAATACAAAAATAAAAATACCGACATTCGGAGGTCGATTTGTTTAAAATAATCCTATTAATCATACTTTTGTTAGTGTGCATAATACTAAAATTTTATTTACACCTACAATTAATTGTTCAAAAAGTGTAACAATTTTGTATACTTTTATAAATAAAAAGTTAGAATTCGTGGAATAAATAAAAAAAAATATCTATAATCCATATTTAGAGTATGAAACTACGTTGATATGAATTAGGAGAAAATTATATACACTTATATTTCTAAAGTAATGTACAAATTTTATCAGTCCGTCGTCTAATCATGAACTTAATATCTCATCTCATGATGTAGAGGTGAAGATCTAACATATAATTCATTCGAGTATGATATGGGAGATATTATTATTATATACGCTCGATCTTGAATGGATGTCAAGTGTAGTTATTACCTCCTAATTATGATGACATGTGTAGGATACTTCATCGGATTATGAAATACGTTGATTAATTATATACCCTTTGAATAGTTTAACAAATCAACTCTTATAAACTAGTGGTTCAGATATGAAATACATTATCAATTAAAGAAATACGTATGATCAATTCAAGGAGATTTATATATTAAATTTGATATTGATAAATTTTTGTTGATCAATAAAGTTAAATTTATATAATTAGAAGGTACATAATTCAAATTTATAAAATTAACTTGTTCGATAAATTAAATTTATTAAATTAAACTTCTGTTGATGTATAGTTGAATTATATATATATATGTTATTTTAATTTATCAAATTAATTTGATAGATAAATTAATTAGAACTTATTAAATTAAAATTCTGTTAATGTGTAGTTTAATTTTATATATATATATATATATATATATATATATATATATATATATATATATATGTGTGTGTGTGTGTGTGTGTGTGTGTGTGTATAATTTAATTACTAAAATCAACCTCGATAAATTAAATTTATTAAATTAAACTTATGTTGATGAGTAGTTGAATTATATATATATATATATATATATATATATATATATATATATATATATATATATATATATATATATATATATAATATTTTAATTTATAAAATTTACTTGTTCGATAAATCAAATTTATTAAATTAAACTTGTGTTGATGTGTAATTAAATTACACACAAACATATATATATATATATATATATATATATATTATTTTAATTTATAAAATTTACTTGATCGATAAATTAAATTTATTAAATTAAATTATAAAATTAACTTGATCGATAAATTAAATTTATTAAATTAAACTTCTCTTGATGTCTAGTTAAATTATATATATATATATGTGTGTGTGTGTGTGTGTGTAATTTTAATAATTAAATCAACCTCAATAAATGAAATTTATTAAACTAACTTTATTAAATTTAAAACTATAGGTCAAAGTCTCACAAGTCTCACTCCTCTCTCACTATTCCTCACATCGGCGCCCGCCACCAACCCCGACGACCGGCGCCCAGCCACCATCTCCGCGGACCGGCACCACGCCACCATCCCCGACGACGGGCGCCACGCCACCATCGCAGCAGCAGCGGCGGAGGAAGCTCGCGTCAGCAGCGGCGGTCGTGTACAGCAGCAGAGGAAGCTCGCATCAGCAGCAGGAGGTCACGCCGCCTCCATCTCAACCGGCACCGCCTCCATATTGACCGGCGCTGCCTCTATTCCGACTCACTGCCCTTCTCCTTTAATTCAAGGTTAGGTTTCATAATAGTATTTTTAATTTCTTTCAATTTGAGTGTTGAATTAGTTAATTAGTGTATTGAATTAGTTTTTTTATTGATTGTTAGTTAATTTCTAAGTGAATGATTGAGGGTTTTTGATTGTTAGTTTGAATTAGGGATTATTTGATTGTTAGTTTGTGTTTGTTGATTGTGAATTGAAAATTTTAATGTTAGGGTTAGTTTGAATTAGGATATCTTAGGATTTGTTTGAAATTTGGCATTTCTTGAGTTAATTAGTTTGATTTTGGAATTGTAGAATTAGATTGAATTAGGGTATTTAAGGAGTTGTTTGAATTTGGGTATTCAATTTGAGTGTTGAATTTGTTAATTAGTGTATTGAATTAGTTTTTTTATTGATTATTAGTTAATTAGTAAGTGAATGATTTAGGGTTTTTGATTGTTAGTTTGAATTAGGGATTATTTGATTGTTAGTTTGTGTTTGTTGATTGTGAATTGAAAATTTTAATGTTAGAGTTAGTTTGAATTATATTTGGGGAGTTGTTTGAATTTGGGTATTATTTGAGTTAGTTTGAATTATTATTGAGATTTTAGGACTAATAGTTTGAATTTGGGATTAGGAATAGCTAGCTAGTTTGAATTTAGGATTTTAGCACTAGTTAGATTTTGGGATTTTAGGACTAGTTTGAATTTTTGATTTTAAGACTAGTTTGAATTTTGAATTTAGGACTAGTTTGAATTATTATTGAGATTTTAGGACTACTAATAGTTTGAATTTGGGATTAATTTAGCATTATAGTTTGGTTTTTGAATTATAGGAGTACTTTCAATTTGGGATTTTAGCATTAGAGTTTGGTTTTTGAATTCTAGGAGTACTTTCAATTTGTGATTTTAAGACTAGTTTGAATTTGGAATTTAGAACTAATGGTTTGAATTATATTTGATATTTTAGGCTAATTAATAGTTTGAATTTCGGAAACTAGCTAACCAGTTTGAATTTGGAACTAATTAGCTTGAATATATAACTAATTAAGTTTAGAAATTAGATATGAACTTGAATTGAAACTTGAACTTACTAAAACTTGAATATATATATAAAACTAATATTCTTGGATTTGAAGTTTATATTTAACTAAACTTGAATATTATTGATGACAAAATTGATTTTCTTGCAAGATTTATTTGTGTTCATCTAGTGTTGACACTTAGCTTTAATTTAGAAATAATGTGTTTTTTAAGCATAAGTACCAACACTAGTTGATCCTATTAATGACAAAATTGATTTTCTTGCAAGATCGATTTGTGTCCATCTATTCATGTGGGCGTGTTCTTTCATTTTCTATGTTGATGCTTGTTTTCAAATTGGCTCGTATTTAGGAAATAGGCAGTTGACGAATCTCAATGTTGCTGCGTGTTTGTGCTATGTAGTAACTAATAATTATTGAATCTTTTTCTAGTTTTGAAAGAGTTGATTTTGCGGGCTAGGAAACTAAGGAAGCTCAACATCAAAAAAAGTTGATACAAGCTTCTTTCATCAAAGTAGAAGATAAGGTTTGATGTTTCTAAATTTCTAAAGTTCAAGTACAATTTCTTTTTATAATGTGTTTGTCTCCTTCTAGTATTGATACTTAGTTTAAATTTTGTGATAATTTGTTTGTGTCCATCGAATGTTTGTTTAGCATAATTAAGTACCAACACTAGTTGATCCTATTGATGAAAAAATTGATTTTCTTGCAAGATCAATTTGTGTCCATCTAGTGTTGACACTTATCTTTAATTTAATGTGTTTGTTAAGCATAAGTACTACCACTAGTTGATCCTATTGATGACAAAATTGATTTTCTTGCAAGATCGATTTGTGTCCATCTAGTGTTGATGCTTAGCATTAGTTTAGGAATAATGTGTTTGTTAAGCATAATTAAGTACCAACACTAGTTGATCCTATTGATGACAAAATTGATTTTCTTGCAAGATCGATTTGTGTCCATCTAGTGTTGACACTTAACTTTAATTTAATGTATTTGTTAAGCATAAGTACCAACACTAGTTGATCCTATTGATGACAAAATTGATTTTCTTGCAAGATCGATTTGTGTCCATCTAGTGTTGACACTTAACTTTAATTTAATGTGTTTGTTAAGCATAATTAAGTACCAACACTAGTTGATCCTATTGATGACAAAATTGATTTTCTTGCAAGATCGATTTGTGTCCATCTAGTGTTGACACTTAACTTTAATTTAATCTGTTTGTTAAGCATAATTAAGTACCAACACTAGTTGATCCTATTGATGACAAAATTGATTTTCTTGCAAGATCGATTTGTGTCCATCTAGTGTTGATGCTTATCTTTAGTTTAGGAATAATGTGTTTGTTAAGCATAATTAAGTACCAACACTAGTTGATCCTATTGATGACAAAATTGATTTTCTTGCAAGATCGATTTGTGTCCATCTAGTGTTGATGCTTAGCTTTAGCTAGTGAATTTAGTTGTTGGAATTAAGTCAAAATTAATGTAGTTAAAGATAAAAAGTTGTTAAGTTATTTAAACAAGGTAAAATAAATAATATCGTTTAGTTGGTGAATTTAGTTGTTGGAATTAAGTCAAAACTAATGTAACTAAAGATAAAAAGTTGTTAAGTTATTTAAACAAGTTAAAATAAATAATGTCGTTTAGTTGGTGAATTTAGTTGTTGGAATTAAGTCAAAACTGATGTAGTTAAAGTTAAAAAGCTGTTAAGTTATTTAAACAAGTTAAAATAAATAATGTGGTTTAGTTAGTGAATTTAGTTGTTGAAATTAAGTCAAAACTAATGTAGTTAAAGATAAAAAGTTGTTAAGGTATTTAAACAAGTTAAAATAAATAATGTCGTTTAGTTGGTGAATTTAGTTGTTGGAATTAAGTCAAAACTAATGTAGTTAAAGTTGTTAAGTTATTTAAACAAGTTAAAATAAATAATGTGGTTTAGCTAGGGAATTTAGTTGTTGAAATTAAGTCAAAACTAATGTAGTTAAAGATAAAAAGTTGTTAAGTTATTTAAACAAGTTAAAATAAATAATGTCGTTTAGTTAGTGAATTTAGTTGTTGGAACTAAGTCAAAACTAATGTAGTTAAAGTTAAAAAGTTGTTAAGTTATTTAAATAAGTTAAAATAAATAATGTGGTTTAGTTCGTGAATTTAGTTGTTGAAATTAAGTCAAAACTAATGTAGTTAAAGATCAAAAGTTGTTAAGTTATTTAAACAAGTTAAAATAAATAATGTCGTTTAGTTGGTGAATTTAGTTGTTGGAATTTAATCAAAACTAATGTAGTTAAAGTTAAAAAGTTGTTAAGGTGTTTAAATAAGTTAAAATAAATAATGTGGTTTAGTTCGTGAATTTAGTTGTTGAAATTAAGTCAAAACTAATGTAGTTAAAGATAAAAAGTTGTTAAGGTATTTAAACAATTTAAAATAAATAATGTCGTTTAGTTGGTGAATTTAGTTGTTGGAATTAAGTCAAAACTAATGTAGTTAAAGTTGTTAAGTTATTTAAACAAGTTAAAATAAATAATGTGGTTTAGTTAGTGAATTTAGTTGTTGAAATTAAGTCGAAATTAATGTAGTTAAAGATAAAAAGTTGTTAAGTTATTTAAACAAGTTAAAATAAATAATGTCGTTTAGTTGGTGAATTTAGTTGTTGGAATTAAGTCAAAACTAATGTAGTTAAAGTTGTTAAGTTATTTAAACAAGTTAAAATAAATAATGTAGTTTAGTTAGTGAATTTAGTTGTTGAAATTAAGTCAAAACTAATGTAGTTAAAGATAAAAAGTTGGTAAGTTATTTAAACAAGTTAAAATAAATAATGTGGTTTAGTTAGTGAATTTAGTTGTTGGAACTAAGTCAAAACTAATGTAGTTAAAGTTAAAAGGTTGTTAAGTTATTTAAATAAGTTAAAATAAATAATGTGGTTTAGTTCGTGAATTTAGTTGTTGAAATTAAGTCAAAACTAATGTAGTTAAAGATCAAAAGTTGTTAAGTTATTTAAACAAGTTAAAATAAATAATGTCGTTTAGTTGGTGAATTTAGTTGTTTGAACTAAGTCAAAACTAATGTAGTTAAAGTTAAAAAGTTGTTAAGTTATTTAAACAAGTTAAAATAAATAATGTCGTTTAGTTGGTGAATTTAGATGTTGGAACTAAGTCAAAACTAATGTAGTTAAAGATAAAAAGTTGTTAAGGTATTTAAACAAGTTAAAATAAATAATGTCGTTTAGTTGGTGAATTTAGTTGTTGGAATTTAATCAAAACTAATGTAGTTAAAGTTAAAAAGTTGTTAAGTTATTTAAATAAGTTAAAATAAATAATGTGGTTTAGTTCGTGAATTTAGTTGTTGAAATTAAGTCAAAACTAATGTAGTTAAAGATAAAAAGTTGTTAAGGTATTTAAACAAGTTAAAATAAATAATGTCGTTTAGTTGGTGAATTTAGTTGTTGGAATTTAATCAAAACTAATGTAGTTAAAGTTAAAAAGTTGTTAAGGTGTTTAAATAAGTTAAAATAAATAATGTGGTTTAGTTCGTGAATTTAGTTGTTGAAATTAAGTCAAAACTAATGTAGTTAAAGATAAAAAGTTGTTAAGGTATTTAAACAAGTTAAAATAAATAATGCCGTTTAGTTGGTGAATTTAGTTGTTGGAATTTAATCAAAACTAATGTAGTTAAAGTTAAAAAGTTGTTAAGGTGTTTAAATAAGTTAAAATAAATAATGTGGTTTAGTTCGTGAATTTAGTTGTTGAAATTAAGTCAAAACTAATGTAGTTAAAGATAAAAAGTTGTTAAGTTATTTAAACAAGTTAAAATAAATAATGTCGTTTAGTTGGTGAATTTAGTTGTTGGAATTAAGTCAAAACTAATGTAGGTAAAGTTGTTAAGTTATTTAAACAAGTTAAAATAAATAATGTGGTTTAGTTAGTGAATTTAGTTGTTGAAATTAAGTCAAAAACTAATGTAGTTAAAGATAAAAAGTTGTTAAGTTATTTAAACAAGTTAAAATAAATAATGTGGTTTAGTTAGTGAATTTAGTTGTTGGAATTTAATCAAAACTAATGTAGTTAAAGTTAAAAAGTTGTTAAGGTTTTTAAATAAGTTAAAATAAATAATGTGGTTTAGTTAGTGAATTTAGTTGTTGAAATTAAGTCAAAACTAATGTAGTTAAAGATAAAAAGTTGTTAAGTTATTTAAACAAGTTAAAATAAATAATGTCGTTTAGTTGGTGAATTTAGTTGTTGGAACTAAGTCAAAACTAATGTAGTTAAAGTTAAAAAGTTGTTAAGTTATTTAAACAAGTTAAAATAAATAATGTCATTTAGTTGGTGAATTTAGTTGTTGGAATTTAATCAAAACTAATGTAGTTAAAGTTAAAAAGTTGTTAAGGTGTTTAAATAAGTTAAAATAAATAATGTGGTTTAGTTAGTGAATTTAGTTGTTGGAATTAAGTCAAAACTAATGTAGTTAAAGTTAAAAGGTTGTTAAGTTATTTAAACAAGTTAAAATATATAATGTGGTTTAGTTAGTGAATTTATTTGTTGGAATTAAATCAAAACTAGTGTAGTTAAAGTTAAAAAGTTGTTTAGTTGTTTAAATAAATTAAAATAAATAATGTCAAAATTATCATTATTGTTTGTGTAGATGGATCCTGATCGTAGTTGGATGTATAATCGAAACAATCCTGGTCGAGCGAGTATGATTCCAGAATTCGCAGAAGGTGTCACTAGATTTATAAATCATGCAAAGACACTTAATGATTTTTTAACTTCAAGATTGATTAGGTGTCCGTGTGTTTATTGTGAAAATGTTAGATATCATACAACAGAGACTGTTGCTATGCATCTTATGATGAATGGATTCAAACCATGGTATACAGTTTGGACTAGTCATGGTGAGGTTGAAAGTGACACTATGTTTAATAACTTTGTTGTCGGTGAAAGTAGTAGATCTACCGAGCATAATTATTTCCAAGGTTCTAGAATGTCAGATATGGTTGATGATGCTTTTGGGATGCATTCTAATTTTGAACAAGGAGAAAATATAGAAGAAACTCCTAATGAAGAAGCAAACATCTTTTATGAACAATTGCATGATTGTAGTAGTCCTTTGTTCAACGGGAGTCAACACTCTAAATTGTATGTTGCAGTTAGATTGTTAAGTATCAAATCTGACAATAATATGTCTCAAGGAGCAATGAACTCTATGATAGATCTTATGAGGGAATTAGTTGATCCCAATGTAGAGATTCCTGATTCTTATTATAAAGCAAATTCATTGGTGTCTAACTTAGGACTCTCCTCGATAAGAATTGATTGCTGTGAAAAAGGTTGCATGTTATACTATATGGAGGATGTCGATCTAGAGTCTTGTAAGTTTTGTAGACACCCTCGCTATAAGACTGGTTCTACCGGAAAGAAACTTGCTATTAAGGTGATGCATTATTTACCTCTTATACCAAGATTGAAAAGGTTGTATACATCAAATAGCTCTGCTCCTCATATGAGATGGCACCATGAAAATAGAAGGCCACCTGGTGTCATGTGTCATCCATCTGACGGAGAGGCTTGGAAATATTTTGATAGAACTTATCCAGATTTTGCTGCTGAACCAAGGAATGTTAGGCTGGGTTTGTGTGCGGATGGTTTCACCCCTTTTTCAATTGGGGCTGCACCATATTCTTGTTGGCCTGTGTTTATTACACCGTATAATCTTCCACCTGAGATGTGTATGACAAGTCCATATATATTTCTAAATTGTGTCATTCCTGGTCCGAGTAATCCAAAAAGCAAGATTGATGTGTGCTTACAACCTTTGATTGATGAGTTGAAATTGTTGTGGTCTGAGGGGGTAGAAACATGGGACATTTCTCGTAAACAAAATTTCAACATGCGTGCTATTTTAATGTGGACTATTAATGATTTTCCTGCCTATGGAATGCTAGCTGGATGGATGACAACTGGAAAGTTAGCATGTCCCTACTGTATGGAAGATACTAAATCATTCACATTAAAATATGGCCGAAAAAATTCATGGTTTGATTGTCACCGTCGGTTCTTGCCACCTGATCATGAGTTTAGGAGAAACAAATATGCATTTAAAAAGAATAAAACTGAACGAGATGGTCCACCCCCAATATTAACGGGTGATGATATTTGGGAAAGGGTTCAAAATTTTCCAAAGGTAACTGAGGAACCACCGTACAAATTTGATGGGTATGGTGTTGCACATAATTGGACTAAACAGAGTATATTCTGGGAGTTACCTTATTGGAAGGATAATTTACTTAGACATAATCTTGATGTCATGCATATTGAAAAGAATTATTTTGATAATCTGTTCAACACTGTAATGGATGTAACTGGCAAGACAAAAGATAATGTTAAGGCTAGACTTGACTTACCAGAACATTGTAGACGATCGGAGTTGCATATACAGGAGTCTGCCAACAACAAGTTACTTAAGCCCAAGGCTAGTTATTCATTCACAATGGAACAGAAGAGAAAAATTTGTGAGTGGGTGCAAAGCTTGAAAATGCTAGATGGATATACCTCAAATTTGGGAAAGAGGGCTGACATTAAGCGTGGAATATTACATGGGATGAAAAGTCACGACTGTCATGTTTTCATGGAACAATTACTTCCGATTGCTTTTTGTGGATTGCCTGAAAACATATGGAAACCGATGGCAGAGATCAGTTTGTTCTTCAAAGACTTGTGTTCCAGCACATTGAGAGTAGAGAATTTGGTTTGGATGGCCAAAAATATCGTTGTTATTACTAATAAGTTGGAGAAGATTCTTCCACCTGGGTTCTTTGATGTAATGGAACATCTTCCCATTCACCTTGTTCATGAAGCCCTATTGGGAGGTCCAGTTCAATATAGGTGGATGTATCCTTTTGAGAGGTAAGTAACTATAATACATTTATTCTTATTTCATAAATCGATCATATATCTTTTGAAATTATATATCTAATATAACATTTTACAGGAGCATTGGCAAGTCTAAAAGGGGTATTAAGAATAAACATAGGGTGGAGGGTTGTATGGTTCAAGTATATCTAGCTAAAGAAAGATCACACTTTTGTTCTTACTACTTTGATGATCATGTGTCGTGTTTGAGAAACAGACCTAATCGACATGGTGATACTAGGAATGATCCTGTAGTACAATCATTATCAATCTTCAACCAACCGGGTAAGGGTTCAAAAAAGCGTACATTGCGCAAACTTACCGAAAAGGAGAAAAAATCAGCAGAGCTTCATGTCTTGTTGAATTGTCCAGAAGTCCAACCCTTCTTAGAGTAAGAAAATTAAATATATAAACAACATATATTCAACTCCGATTTATTAAGGAAACTAACTATATTTTCAATGTGATTCCACAGTTATTTTGTGAGCCAATATGGTCATGATCAAGTGTTTCCATCATTTATAACGTGGTATACTAATTGGGTAAGTGTTGTAATATGTACACCTATTAAGAGATTAGTGTACTCTTCTTTCTACTAACATTGCTTTTAATTTACTAACCATTTATATATAGGTCTACAATTCAAAAAATGCCACCACATTTGATCAAATTTTCAAAGATATTTCTTGGGGACCGGTTACAGTTCACACAATGCACCAATATAACGTAAATGGTTTTAAATTTTCCATAGAGAAATACTCAAAGAATAAGAAAACTAATAATAGTGGTGTTTGGGTTAAAGGTGATGATGGAAATCAAAATGAGAATGTTGATTATTTTGGTGTCCTTCATGAGATTCTAGAGTTGGAGTATTCGGGTTGGCCAATTAAAAGAATAGTACTTTTCCAATGCAAGTGGTTTGATCCAACTTCAAGAGGTACGAGGGAGTTTAAGCAGCATAATATCATTGAAGTCAAGCACACTAGGAAGTATGAGGCTTATGATCCTTTTATTATTGCACAGAATGCTAAGCAAGTGTACTATGCTCCTTATCCGTTGCGTAGGGATAAGTCTGATTGGTGGGTTGTAATCAAAACAAAACTGATGGGGCGAGTGGAAGTTGAAAATGAATTGGATGTTGCATATAAAAATGAAATATCAAGTGTTCATCAAGTAGTGGATGCTGAGTTAGAAATGAATTTGGATCATCCTGATCACATTTTAGAAGAAGTTAATAGAGAAGAGTTAGATATGCCAACAAATATGGAGGAGGATGAGGAGGAAACTTTCGAAGAGGATGAATGGATAGATGAGGAGGAAACTTTCGAAGATGATGCATGTGAATGGATAGATGATGAAGAAACTTCCAAAGAGGATGAATAACAATTTGTATGTTTAGTTGGTAGATTTTTAGCTATTCATGTTTGAGTATATTTTATATTTTAGTGGTTTTAACTTTTGTTCGACATTGTGAAAGACTATTTAGTAGTTTTAATGTGTCATGTAGGTAGATATTCTGAAACATGTGAACACACATTCCCTTTATTGATCATTGAATTTGCAGAAACAGAGTGATGTGACTAGAAATGGAGAAAAAGAGTTTAGGGACAATATTACCACTTCTCTGAAATATAACTTGTAGCAATTTGTATGTTTCGTTAGCGGATTTTTAGCTATTCATATTTGAGTATACTTTATATTTTAGTAGTTTTAACATTTGTTCGACATTGTAAAAGACTATTTGGATTAAGCCTTATGTTATGATAACTTTGTTTGATATATATGTTTGACATTGTGACATTATTTTGTACTACTTTGTTTTAATCTTTATATTTAATTGATATAGATGGTAGATAAAGATAAGGGTAAATCAAAAAAATCCGCTAATCCAAAAAAGAAATTTAAGGCCAATGCTATGAGAAGCCCTACTGGGGTCGTGATATCTGATGAGTTCTCTCGAGTTAAACGAGCCTCAGTTTCAACTACTCACTTGGCACAACAGTCACATAATGCCTCTACTCATGTGGCTCCACAATCTGGTTATACTATATCTACACCCACTGTGGTACCTAGTTCAAGTTACCAAACATTGCAGGGCAATTCACATCTTGGTCGTGGGTCTGCCATACCATCAACTAGTGGTAGTCAATGCAATAGTTTGAATACTAATAGTGGATCAATTAGACTTTCCAATCTTCATCTTGAATCCAATGGCTCAGAGCCTAGTACTCCCACCACCCAGCACTCAGATGCACATGGTCCTCAGCCAGGCGATAGAGACAATTTTCAGAGACTCGTCATCGAGCCATTAGGATACAAGTATGATTTAATTATGTTTCATCTTTCATTTATCTATTTATATTTTAATTGATTGATTTTTTTTGTTTACTCTACTTTGTTGATGAACTCGTATTTCAGCTTACGTCCGGATGTGGGTATGGCAAAGATTATTTTAAAGTGCATTGGAACTCACTACAATGATGTGTATCCGAATTGGAGTTCGATTCCACTTAACACCCAAGGGCAGATATTCAACGAATTTAAGGTAAGAATATATATCAATTAAATATACATCATATCCATTTAAATTCGCTATTCATTTGAAAAATAAATATTTAGTTATTTTTTATTACAGAAATATTATGTATGGGCTCCCGAACATGAGGAAGACGTTCAAGTGAACTTCAAGCTTAAAGCTTCAAAGTTGCTTTCTGGCACATTTTGTGACTATCGGAAAGAAAACAGAATGCCTAAGTTTATGTTACCGGATTGATGGGCTCTATTACTGGAACATTGGAGTACTGATGAAAAATTTAAAAAGAGGAGTGAGATTGGGAAGATGGCTCGCGCATCAGAAAAGGGAGGCTCTTTGCACACTGGTGGAGCTATTAGCCAGGTTACTAGGAAGGAAAGAATGGTATACTTTCTTAATTTAGTAAAATAAATTTTTTCTTTTTCGATAAGTACTTTTTGGAGATTAATGAGATCAAATTCTATATATGTTATTTGTAGGAAAAAGAGTTGGGTAGGCCGGTAGCTGTAGTAGAGATGTTCAAGGTTACTCACATCAAGAAGAGTACGAACCCCACAGAAGAAGAAAGATGGATTGAGCCACGTGCTCAAGAGACATATGTAAGAACTCCATTCAAACTAATTTTTTTTTCTTTTTCTTATATATATTACATTCTTATTCGTAGAGTTCTTTGTTTAAATTACAGGATAAGTATATACGAATATCTCAGGAATATCGTAGTACTCTACCTCTTGAGAGTCGGGACAGACCATTTACACAAGAAGAAAACGAGAATCTTTGGAAACAAAGTGCTGGTGAACCGATTAGAGGTTCAGTCTACGGCTATCGAGAAAAGGCGTATCAGAAGAAGAAGTCTTGGTATTGTGGTTCATCATCTTCAAGCTTCGATGGCGGGGATAGAGAGACAATATCTGCAATGGAGAGTAAGATAGCTTATCTCAATGCCGAGCTTGCTGCTGTAGCCGAAAGAGAGAAGAAGAGAGAAGAAAGAGAGAAGAAGAGAGAAGAGGAGATTGCGGCAGCAAAAGAGGTAGAGAACAAGAGGTATGCAGCGCTTCAAGCCCAACTTACTTTTCTTTTTGAATCAGGAAATATTCTTCCTCCATGTCCTGCCAGCAGTGATGGATCTGATCAAGAGGGTGATGAGAATGATAAGTCTGATAAGGAGAGTGATCAGGGTGATGAGGGGTAGTTGTATCTATTTGACATTTTAGACTTTTATATTTTGGAATTGTTTGATTGTATTTTGAAGTTGGATAAAGTTTATTTTGAAATAGTTTAATGTGTATGTTGAAAATATTGTGTTGTTTTGGTTGGATGAAGTTTATATTCTTTGGGCTGTTTTGGTATAAATATGCAGGTGGGAAATTATAATTACAGCAATTTGCTGCCAGTTTTATAGCAGAAAACTAACCTCCGGAGGTCGGAATTTCAAAAGTAAAAAAATTAAAATACCGACTTCCGGAGGTCGGAATTTCAAAAGTAAAAAAATTAAAATACCGATCTCCGGAGGTCGGAATTTCAAAAGTAAAAAAATTAAAATACCGACCTCCGGTGGTCGAAATTTAAAAAATAGAAAAATAAAATTACCGACCTCCGGAGGTCGGAATTTGAAAAATTAAAAAATAAAAATACCGACCTCCGGAGGTCGGAATTTAAAAAATAGAAAAATAAAATTACCGACCTCCGGAGGTCGGAATTTTAAAATTACAAAACTAAAATTACCGACCTTCGGAGGTCGGAATTTGAAAAATAAAAGAATAAAAATACCGATCTCCGAGGTCGGAATTTAAAAAATAGAAAAATAAAATTACCGACCTCCGGAGGTCGGAATTTGAAAAATAGAAAAATAAAATTACCGACCTCCGGAGGTCGGAATTTAAAAAATAGAAAAATAAAAATACCGACCTCCGGAGGTCGGAATTTATATATTAAAAATAAAAAAAGTAACAAATACCGACATCCGAAAGTCGGAAAATTAATTAATGAATTTTCCGACTTAAAATAAAAACCGACCTCGAGAGGTCGGTAAATACCGACCTCCGGAGGTCGGTATTGAATAGCGACCAAGCTTTTTCTGACCTAAGTTGGGATGTCGGTTTTAGGTCGGAATTACAAGGAATACCGACCTCCGGAGGTCGGTATGTTTAGGTCGGAATTCACTATTTTTTTAGTAGTGACTCTTTTCTAAGCGATTCCCTCTTTTTCTTCATTTCAACACATCCCAATAGCAATTATTTTCCTTTTTCTTTTCTTTTCTGCACACACCCTTTTTATATATGCACTCAACTCACTGGTTGAACCTTCTTTTCCACTTCTTCTTTCTGCTCGGATTGCAATCACCCTCAACTTAGGCTTTTGGCCTGAGTTGGGACATTGTATCTTCGGATACCAAATGATATGATATTTACTGGATAAGAAAAAAAGTTGATTTTTATGCTCAAATCATGTTTAAGTGATAGGCTTTTTATTTGGTAATTTTATTTTTGGCTTTTTAATGACTTAACAAAAATGGCCTACTGATCCTTTCCTATCCAGTTCTCAAATTTAAGCAAGACTACTCGGGCAAGTTCTAGTTTCTTCTCCTAGTGTTAGACTTCGAAAAACACTCACACACACACATGACATAGGACTACATTCTCCAGTTTCTTGGTTCACCAATTTATTTATCAGGCTAACAATGTTCATCATGCCATTATCTAAGATGTCATCTAAAGATCCTAACAGTCAAATTTCAAATTAAGATCATCCTTTTACACAGACTAGTTGCTGTACAGCTTAACACATAAGCACAAACACAAGACCAGTTTTCACAGTAAAAACAGAGTCAACCTCCATTCATTCTAACAGCTTAGATTAGTAGGTTGCTCACCACTCCCTCCCAAAAAAGGACTTTGCTCTCAAAGTCAATAAATAAAACAAGATAGGGCTGTGAGGAGGGGTTTACCTATGGCGCTCTAGACGCCGCTAGTCGGATTAGAGTCGGCACCCTTATCAACTAGTGCACTCTCAGAACTTAACACATGATCAGGCTGGCTAACACTCGCCGGGACAAGTACTCCGCTACCAGAAGCTCTAAGTAACACTGCATCTCCTTGTTGTTGCTCACGTGCTTCTTTTTGCTAGTTGCCTTTCCTGACACCTTGCGGGCGCTTTTCTTTCCTTCTTTCCTCTATGTACAGATCATCAGGTATCTTCTCATCAGATTCTTCGGCTCTGTGTTTTCTCTTGTCGGACTAACTCTTGGGTAGTTCACCCTCAAACTCGTCAAGTGATTGTGTTGAGGGTGCTTGATTTATCAATTGCATCAACGACTCTAGCATCACCGGAGTGGGCACCTGTACTGGCTTTTCAGCCAGTTTTGCAACTCGTGTTTGCATCTCGGCCAATTATGGTTTGAACTCTTCAGTATCTACTCAATCGGCCGCTTGGAATCGATCATAAACAAGGTTATCCAAACCATCCATCTTGTCTTTTATGACATCTGCCTCCTTCTGCATTTCATCATTAATCTATTTCTTTGCAGCTAACACATCTCTCTCTATTAGCTGAGGCATCCAATTTACAACCTAGTTGACCAAGGTCCTGGTTTGGTGCTAATCTGCAACCAATTTCTCAAGAAAAATCATAGGCATAGTGACATAGGTACTTGAAGCCTGTGAGGCGGAAGCTGATGGTGGTGGTGCCTCTGTGGAAGGCTATGATCACTTCTCCTATTCCGAACCTCTGTCAGCATATGGGATGTGAATTTGTACGTGAGGAACAACTACCAAAGTACCCATAACTCCAGATTTCGCATAAAAGAGATGGTTCGCCACGTCCTTGATTTTAGAAACTTGGTTAAGTCTGAATGTTTAACCCTATCTCTTAACCAGCCTGTTTAGGGAAATGTTCGCTTGTCGACATAATTTCCCTATCTAAGAGGGAAATGGGAATTTGGCCCTCTCATTTAGTGCCTTTTCTTGCATCTCGGTTGGTATAATCCACCCAACATTTACTGGGTAACCAACCATTAGGCACGTTACCAAAGAAGCCAATGAAGGAGACAAGGTATTATCATTAGCTGTTGGTATTAATTACACATGGACAACAACCAACCAAAGCTTGGCTGGAAAAGACAGTGAAGCATTTGTAATAAGTGTTGGCGTTGTTGTGACCCAAACTGCATTCTCCCTATCTATGGAAATTTGCTTTGTAATCCAGTGCAAGACCCTTTCTCTAGAATCTTAAATCTCCATGATAGTATCACTGGTGAGTTCATGATGTTTGCCGTAAAAAAGGCCAACTAAGACTGGTGCAGTGTATTCTGGGCCATGCAACATCCTATTAATAGTGGCCTCAGAGATATCTATCAATTTTCCGTGAACTATAATTGAGTTTAATGGACCCGAGGTAATTGCAATGTCTTTCTGGCAATGTTTCATTGTATTTGTTTTTGCATCAAAGTCCATCGGTGTAGCTACATAAGATGAATAAAGCTCTCTGGCCAAGTGGCTAGAATATTCTCAGGTGTATTGTTCATCTAGTCGAACTGATGAAATTGAAATGTCTGATAAACATCGAGGAATGCTTTGATATCAAATACCACCACCCTAGTTTCAGGCATGATTGATCGTTTCTTGAAGGTGCCATTCTTGGTCACAATTCCATTGTTGAAGAATTGTTTGGATCGGTTCACACTCCATATTGAATGGAAAAATTCAATCAGCTATGGTCTTACTGCAGGATCAGGTTCATGGATGTTCACATAAAACACCATGGTATCATCAGTGGTGATCTCAATATCCTCATCTATAGCATCTATCCTCTCTCGTACTTTTGTCTCAGTTTTTTTATTTACTGCTGGTGGAGAGGTGTTTGCATTTTCCTGAAAGCCGCTTTCAGACTTTGCACTGCCTACTGACCCATAATCCTATTGGCTTCCTAAAGTAGTATAAGATTTACTTCCCGATTCCTCCCTGCTACCAAAACTACTACCTCCCTCTTCAGACTAGGGAGGAGTATATTGGAGTATAGCCCTAGCTGCACTAGATCTAGTAGCCCGAGGTGGATGATTGCTAGGCGTAATATTCATTTGTACCTTCGAACTACTAGATTCGGAAGCATTATGTCTTTTGCATTGAGATGAAGTAGGGAGGAACGTTTGGCTGCGTTCTTTCATTGGGGAGGCATAGTACCTAAGAAACACAACACTCATTAGTACAGTAAAATGACACACTATCTGGTACTCAGACTTCCCTTATGTAACTACATTGTGATGCCTTACCTTAAGAATGTCGTTACCCAAACTATGATTGGGAAGGGCCACAGAATCAATGACAAAACAGAAGTAAAATTACAAATGATTAATTATACAAAAACAAGTAAACTCTATGGGACCTCCCACGGGTTGTGGTAGGTACCACGGTCCGTAAAACCTCTCGTGGATTTATTACAGGATTAGTATGCAATAGGGGGTTGAGCATGTAATGTTCACGGATGGTTACACAGCCTGTGGAGTTAACCAAGGTCCATGATACTGGTCATGAACTTATCTGATCAGTGGAAGGAAGTCAAGTGTGGTCCACGATTGGTTTCACGGCACGTGGCAGCTTCCACGGTCTGTGAAACCTATCGTGGTCATACACTTGGGCATTTATTTAGTCATTGTTTTCCACTCATTAACTATAGTACATGTTTATAGCACCAAACCCCCATTTTTACATAATATCACAACCAACACATCCACACATCAACACTTTTCTTAATAAATTCAACTAAATAACATAAGATCACAACCTACTTAGACAACCACAATTTCAACCTATTATTATCATATCCACATGAAAGAACAATTAAAAACACCCAATTCATCGTAAACCATAACAAATCAATACCAATCAACATAGCTCATCACATAATCATGCTAAACTAGACTAAATATAAGCAGTTCTAACTTGTTTATAGATAAAATTAAGCATATAACAAGTGAATTAGGAGACGTAACTCGAATGAGAGCACAATTTTGTTTCGACTACACAGAGAAATAATGACCCATACTATGATGCTTTGACACTAGAACTAGGGTTTCAATTTTTCTATGAATGTGGAACTTATGGATGATGGAAACCTACTTATGATTGTGATAACCATTATGGAAGAGAGAATAGGAAGAAAAAATGACCCTTGGCACTTTAGGAACTTAATATACGTTTTAATTTCAATTATTCCTTTTGCGCGGGTCGGGCAGGTTTACTGGAAATACTGGGTTGTGGATGACGGACTGTGAAAGTTCCCGTGAAGGTCATCATGGTCCATATAGTGGTCCATGGAACTGACTTGGGACAAAATACTTACTTGTGGTTCACGAGAGGCTAGATGGTCTGTACAAATCATGATGGTCCATGAACCCTTTCGTTAAACTTTTTCTTGCAAATTCCAGTAGCTCCTTTAGGTTGGTGCTAGGATTCACGAACCGTGAAAATGCTTCTAAAAGGCACCACGGTCTGTGAGGCTGCCCATGAAGAGCATTCTACACCTAGTTGATGCAATTTTTAACCCAGTCTCTCCTACAAACATCAACACACAGTGACTCTATAAAACAAAGAAATATAAATAAAAAGGAAAATACCTAATACAATTACATTTTGGGTTGCCTCCCAAGCAGTGCACAATTTAACATTGTGGTGTGACGTAGGTTACTTGATTACTCAGACTTTATCAAGTTTACATTCCTCCACAATCTTCACATCTTCTGGAATACCCATGTATGCCTTGATTTGTTGGCCACTGTCTTTGAACCTCTTGCCCTTGTCGTTTTCAAGCTCAATAGCACCCGAATGGAAATAGACGAAGTTTGGAGTTGGAAAGTAACAACAAGTCACCTGGAGTGAAGGTTCTCTTTTCAATATGCTTATCATGATACAGCTTCATCCTCTCCTTGTATAGTGCTAACCTCTCATATGATCTCAAACGGAACTCATTGATCTCATTAATCTGATCCAGTCTCAGGTTTGTTGTTTCACTCTAACTGAGATGCAACTTCTTTAGAGCCCAGAGTGTTTTATGCTCAAGCTCAACCCTCAAATGACATGCCTTCCCAAACATCAATTGATATGGAGACATACCAATAGGCATCTTGAAAGATGCCTGATATGCCCACAGAGCATCATCTAACTTTGGTGCCTAATCTGTCCTGTTGGCATTTACTATTTTTTCCAAGATCACCTTTATTTCCCTATTGGAAACCTCTACTTGTCCACTTGTATGTGGATGATAAGGTGTTGCAACCTAGTGCCATTTAACCCCATATTTGGTCAGAAGTGCACTGAATACCTTGTTGCAGAAATGGGAACCATCATCACTGATGATAGCTCTAGGTGTGCTGAACCTTGAAAAGATAAACCAGCAACACTCTTTCCATCATGCTCAGGCAAAACAACTACCTCAACCTATTTGGACACATAGTCCACTGCAACCAATATGTACTTCTGCCCATAGGAGCTCACAAATGGGCCTATGAAATCGACACCCCACACGTCAAACAACTCTACCTCCAAAATAGGTGTCATAGGTAACTTATTGCACCGAGAGATGGCTCCTTGCCGCTGGCACACATCACAACTCCTTACTATGTCTATCGCATCCTGATTAATTGTGGGCCAGTAGTACCCACACTGAAGTATCTTGTGGGTTGTTGATGAGTCCATGATTTGGACTCATTTAGGTCTTTATTTGGATAGATATAGTGTCCTCAAATGCTTATTTTGTGCAATAATTGATGTAAAATCCTTGTTTTCCATGTACTTTGATTGAGGAACAAAGCATGGATACTAACGAGAAAAAATGAACAACGCAGCTGAAAGAACGAATAAAAGAAGGCATTTTGATCGCCTAATCCATTGGGCGTGTGGCTATTACCTCGCCTAAAGTTCTAATGTGCCAAGCCCTGAAGGAGAAAATCAAGTCGGTGAGAGAAAGGAGTAGTCGGCGAGTCACTAAACGATTCCATGATGTGGTGTTGGATTTCCCAAAGTTACAGAACTTGAGGATACTGAAGGCCAAAGAAAAAAGGCGATGAAACTGACCAAAGGGAAGATCACCGAGTTGATTAGTGATCCCGACTTACTGCCCCAATGGTCCTTTGCTGCATATTTTTGGCGACTATAAATACATTTCAACATTATTTTTAGTATCAAATATTATTCAGAATATTCATTAGAGTAAATTTTTGAGTTTGGACTGAGAGTATTGAGACAATATTTTCCTTAGCTTTGAAGAATTGAAGTTTTCCATTTTTGAGAAATTGGAAGTAGGTCTTTGAGATTCTTCAACTTGGACCTTTGCAAAGATGAACTAATCCTACCCAGTTGATGGAAACACAATTTGGTAACGATTTTTATTTTTTATGATGTCTAGCTAAAACCCCAATTCTTGAGGTGTGACTATGGGTTGATTATGCTTGTGGGTATTGTTAATTGTTAGTGTTGTTGCTGTTTAAAAGTGATATCAATCAGTAATTGTGGTTCAATTGAAAGGGTTGTAGTTGCAAATACAACTCTACTGTCATGACCCGAGAGCAACCCATAGTCGTAATAGGGCATACTCGACCCCGAAGGGGTTTATACAAGCCTTATAGCATTCATTCATCGCATAGGTAATCGAAATAGTATGGAATTATAAAATTTTAATATAAAAACCATAAAATCTAAAGTTATTCAATAAGCAGCAGAATACTAAAGTCTCACATGGCCATCTTAGGCAAAACATTAATAAGATAGGATCACAACCCTTTTCAATCAAAGAAAAACTACCAAATGTTTATTACATGAAGAAATGAAACATAAGCATTCTTGTCTTCGAATCCATAAGGACATACCAAGTCTTGGAGGAAACTCAATCCAAACAGTTCAAATCCTAGCTAGAATCAATCACTTACCGAAACCTACACTTGGAGTAAAAATAAGAGAATTATGGGTTAGCACACAAAAATATACAAAGTATGATGACCATGCAAAAATATGCTTTAAAAGGGACATTTTGGTCGAAAACCAAGCATTATGCAACTTTTTAGAAATATTATGAACAATAGCATAAGAGACATCAAAGACAAATATAATCATCACACAAGTCATAACATCATATTTGAACAGTATCAACATGTAACCCTTCACCTTTACATACAACCTTCATCTTAATTAACCCTCATGCTATACCTTGTGCAATGTATGGATAGCGTACCATACCACCATCCACACCAAGGTACCACATTAAAGTCACCAAAAGTTAAGTTACCATTCAACCTTTCCGTTGCCAATAATACACATACACAAGAGACCTAAACCATTAACAAGTCATTTCATCACATAAGGACTAGCACCTAAGACGACCCCTAAGTCATACTTATGGAATGTGCAAGTAGCATCCCATAATACTACTCACACTAAGTGCTCCTTTGAATTCACCATAGGCAAGGCACATTCAAATACAATAAGTGATAACAAGGAAGTAGCTCATAATATCATCCAAGTATAACATGCATCATTACATTAAGCATTTAAAGGTCAACATTCTTCAATAACTTCATTTAAAGGGTTTTCAAACAATAGTCATTAAGACTTAGAGAACTCACTATAGCCCTCTTGAAGCCTATTCATGCCACGTGTGGATAGCATCCCATACTACAACCCACACTTCATAGAACTCCTCAAGAAACTATAATGCACATCTCACATGATGGGAATAATCGTTTAACCGATATAGACCATTAGAGCCAGATCATGGAATCCGATGTACTATCCCACATCTTAAGGGTTGGTCTACTTGCCTAAGGTAAAGCAATATTTAGCTTAAGTGGATCCACTAGCTAGACCTATGTGGACACATAGTTAATGGAGAAGGAGATTGCTACTAGATACCCTGCCTTAGCTCACTTGAGGGCATCCATCTCAAGAGATTGCTACTATAAATCCTACCTCAACTCACGTGAGAGCTTCCATCTCATTCAATTTCCTCTTGGTTCTTAGCCTACATTCCCATAGAGTATTTTACCATTCATCACATTAAGGGATAAGAGATTGTTACTAGACACCCCGCCTCAACTCACGTGAGGGTATCCATCACAACCCAACATTCATTCATTGGATAGCTCATAGATTCAAAGATAAGAATACCCTTTCATCTAAGAATCCCATTATTGTTCATAATCATTATCATTCATTAGAGTACAATTGAGAATAACTTTTCAATAAGTACTTCCTCATTAACATTATCATTGAAACTCATTCATTATTCATTCAAGTGTGTTAATACAGAGACAACATTCAATCCTAACACAATTAACTTCTAGACATGATCATCATTCATCCATTTAGAAAACACACATGCATCATATCACATTCATATATACAACATCATGATAATACTTCAATTCCTCACACTATGCCTTCAAGGACATGATCACAACATACATAGGAAGTAAACACCTCCACCTTTCAAGTGGATCAACAATTCAATCACAATTCTAATACATCAAGTAATTAGGTCATACTTTCCCTTTCAAGGCTATGATCACAAATCCTCAATTCACCATAATTAGGCATAGATGATGATACAATTCAATCATCTAAATCAATCTTAGCATAAATCCACCACCATTCATTCATAATCAATAAACCCACTTCAGAAGTCACAATTTAGAAATTGAGAGAAATCATGGGTTCATAGAGTAAAATCATCATATATCATCAATTAAACATCAATATAATCCTAGTTTATCATTTAAAAATGTTTGATGCAAGAACCCATGAGATTGAGTAAAACCTAAGGCTTTTCATGAACGTAAATCACTTCGAAACTTCTTTGAAATTGACTCTAGGGTGAGGTTGGCCATGATTTTTACTTGGTCTAATCTACTCTCAACTCTTCCAAGGCCTTCACACTAGTTCACCTTCATGATAGGCACCATAGACCATTTTGAGGACCACGGTCCGTGAGGTTGGCTGTGATCTTCACTTGGTCCAACCTACTCCCATCTCCTTCAAGGCCTTCAGAAAGGACATTCTTCATGATCAGCACCACGGTTTGTGACAAGGACCACGACATGTCTAGGTGCTTGTGGTCATCAATTGATCACCATCATCTTCTGCCTTTTTTTATTTTTCCACACAATCTAGAACCTTTCTACACATTCAACAAACATATTAAAGAAGAAAAAAATACAATCAATTATAGTATTAATCCTTAGTTTTAAAGCATCAAATGTGCCAAGATTTTGCAGCACATAAGATTTCACTAGTTGGTTCCTTTTACCCATTAGGTCCGTAGAATTCAGTCAGAATCTTGATTCCCTCCGTATTGTTTAGACTTAGGGTTTCTTGAACTACAAAGAATTGATGTGATTTGGATTTTACAATATTTGTAATCAGATTTCTATGTTGTTGTAACACTGTTGCTTAGTTCCTCGCATGAAATTCAGAACCATAATTGTGTAGATTCGTTTAATTCATGAATTACACTAGCTAGGATAGATAAATAGACATACATGCCTCAAATTTCAAGTGTTTCATTATCAGTACCATAATGTTGCATTTTCAGTTAGCATGTTAGAATATTGAGCTATCTAGATTATTTCAGTTATGTTGTATTATAAACATTCTAGTTGGGAGTAGACGTAACATTGAGTTGGACTAGGGTTAGTCACCCTAATAGTCCCAGAACTACGTGCCCTCGTAGATTTATAACTCCTCTCTGTTGGGCATCAGTTTTAGTAATCACTCCAATTATGCATCTATGCCCCTAGCAAGGTATATTGGGTCCCCTCGATGGGGAGTATACATTGGACTCCACATTTAGCTCACGTGGTTTTATGTCAGTTATTAGTAGCTCCCACAGTCAGAATCTAGTGCATTGACCAGATTACCAGTTATATTCAGTATTCAGTTTCAGCATGTTATGTCCTTGGTCATTCCATTCATTTTAGTTCATATTCAGTATACCTTATTATTTCTATTATGTTTAGATTATATCTTTGTCAGTATTCTTTTTTCATTTATATGTTTGTTCATCATTATCCTATTGTGCATGGTCAATACTGAAACGGACTGACACATACTTTGTGCTACATCATTTTGTGATGTAGGTTCAAGTCCTCAACATTCATATCACTTGTAGATCAGTTCCCTATCCATATTCAGCAGTATCAGTAGTGAGTCCTCATTCTTCGAGGATAATAAACATGTTTTCTATTTTAGTCTTTCATTTTAGTTTCAATTTACTAGAGTTATATGGGGGCATATCCCAGAATCTCTTGTCAGTAAGAGGCTTATTTCAGACATAGTTTTAGATTCAGCTTTATATTTGACTTTTATATCTCAGTTGTTATTGAACTCGTAGTACATTCCTTTATTCAGACTAGTATTTAGTATTCCCCCTAATTTGGTTGATCTTATGTTTTAAGCTTCCGCATAATATCTATTGTTCAGTTGTTTAAGTATGCTTATGATATGCCAACTCATGGTTAGTTTGGGGTCATTCATGATCCTAGGTCCTGTATTTAAGTCAAGGGGGTAGATTCGGGGCGTAACAAACTAGGTATCAGAGCATTAGGTTTAAAAGTCCTAGGATATTTAAAAAGCCACACTAAGTAGAGTCCCTTTAATCAGTGTGAAATGTGCAACACTTATGAGAGGTAGGCTATGAAATGTTTTAGGAAAAATTGTACTTTCTTGTTATTCATATAGTGCATGGGTATGATCTCCTTTCTAACTCGACGTTATGCATTTTAGATCATGCCTCGTCATAGAGCTTACACAAGGAATGCTAATGCACACAACGCAAATGCAATTCCTCCAATCCTAGACCATTACATTTCGAATGAAGAGTTTTGAAATGCCATTCAAATTTTGGTTCAGAGTGTACCCAACTAGAACAATTAGTAGGTTCCAGTTCCTACAAAAAATAGTGGTGGATCAGTGACAGCTAAGGTCCGTTATTTTCTTAGGATGAATCTGCCTAAGTTTCTTGGGTCGCAAGTTGGTGACGACCCCTTGAACTTCATATATGAGGTCAAGAAAGTCCTTGGAGTGGTCCAAGTAATGGAAATGATAGGGTAGAGTTGGTGTCCTGCTAGCTTAAGCATATGGCTCACATATGGTTTATGTAGTAGAAGGAAGGTGAGAATGCAACTCCTATGACTTGGGAGTGTTTTACTGGAGCCTTTCTGGATAGGTTCTTCCCAAGAGAGTTGAAGGAGGCTAAGGCTAAAAAATATATGAATTTGAGGTAATGTTCTATGTCGGTCCAAGAGTACAGACTTAAGTTCACCCACCTCTCCAGGTATGCCCCACATATGGTTGCCGATCCTAGGGCACAAATGAGTAAATTCCTATTTCGGGGTATCTAACTTGGTGAAGACAAAGTGCAGAAATGCTATGTTGTGGGTGTAAATCAATATCTCTAGGCTAGTGAATCATGATTAGTAGGTTAAGGGAGATAAGCTTAGAGAACTAGCTAATGACAACAAGAAGGCTAGAAGATGCAACTATAAGTACTCTCAGCAGAAATCGGGTGGTGGAAATCGCTCATAGTTTTAGCGAAAATCTTCAGGTATATCACCTTCATCAGCTAGTGCTTAATCCACTAGGTTTCGATAGGATCAGAAAGGTAGTGCATCAAGCTCTAAGTCTCAGGGGATGTTTCAGGTAACACGACCTACCCAACTTGTCCAAAGTGTGGTAAGAACCATTCGGGAAAGTGTCTTGCAAGAAGGGAATGATGTTTTGGTTATGGTCATATTGTTCACAAGTTGAAAGATTACCCTTCTTTTAAATAGGGACAAGGAGGTAACAATAGTAGAGCTCAGTCAACAGCTACAACAGTACCAGCAGGTCGCCCTACTCAACAGGGTGCTTCATCCGGTACAAGTGGTGGTCAGTGCCATAACAAGTTGTATGCTTTCCAGGCTCCCTAGGACTAGGAAGATTCTTATGATCTGGTCACTGGTACATTACGAGTCTTTCACTTAGATGTTTATGCTTTGTTAGATCCAGGGGCTACTCTTTCCTTTGTAACTCCATATATAGTAGTGAACTTTGGTGTCAGTCCAGAAACTCTCTCAGAACCCTTCTCAATCTCTACTCCAGTTGGTGACCCAATTATAGCTAGATATGTATATAGAAATTCCTCTATCACAGTTTCTTAGAAAGTCACCTCAGTAGATCCTATAGACTTAGAAATGGTGGACTTTGATATCATTTTAGGCATGGATTTGTTACATTCTCATTATGCCTCAGGTGACTATAGAACTAGGATTGTTCATTTTAGTTTCAAAGTGAGCCAATCTTAGAATGGAAGGGTAGTAGCTCAGTGCCTATGGGCCGATTCATTTCCTATGTTAAAGCTAGAAAGATAATTTCCAAAGGGTACATCTATCATCTAGTTTGGGTTAAGGATTCAAGCTTTGCAGCGCCAACTCTTGAGTTAGTCCCTATAAATGAGATTCCAGAAGTGTTTCCAGAAGATCTTCACGAAGTTCCTCCCGAAAGGGAAATAGACTTCGAAATTGATCTCCTTCCAGATACTCAGACCATTTCTATTCCTTCGTAAGGAATGGCTCCAACTGAGCTTAAGAAATTGAAAGAGCAGTTGAAAGACCTTCTAGATAAGGGCTTTATCATACCTTGTATTTCCCCATGAGGTGCTCTAGTGTTGTTCGTGAAAAAGAAAGATGGTTCTCTCAAGATGTGCATTGACTATCCGCAGTTGAAGTCACAATTAATAATAAGTATCCTATCCCAAGGATTGATGAATTATTCAACTTACTTTAGGGCGTTAATCATTTTGTTGATGATAGATCTTAAATTTGATTATCATCAACTTAGAGTCAGAGACAGTGACATCTCGAAAACAACCTTCAGAACTCAGTATGGTCATTATGAATTTGTAGTTATGTTAGTTAGACTAACCAATGCTCCTGCAGCTTTCAAGGATTTAATGAACAAAGTGTTCAAGTAGTATTTGGACTTAGTCGTTATCATTTATATTACTGATATCCTCATTTACTCTAGGAATCAGGAAGCACATGCGACTCATTTGAGGTTTGTCATAACAAACTCTCAAATATCGCTAGTTATTCACTAAGTTTAGAAAATGTAGTTTTGGTTGCAGTCTGTTGCTTTTCTTCGACATATCGTATCTAGCAAAGGGATCTGAGTGGATTCTCAGAAAATAGAGGTTGTGAAGCCATGGCCCAGACCCACTTCTCCTACAAATATCCAAAGTTTCTTGGGTTTAGCTAGTTATTACAGAAGGTTCGAGGAGGGATTTTCATCCATAACTTCTCTATTGACTAAGTTGAGTTAGAAAAAGGTTAAGTTTGAGTGGTCAGATGAGTGTGGGAAGAGCTTCTCAGAACTGAAAACTAGGTTGACTACAACTCTTGTTTTCACTCTACCAGAGGTTTCATATGGTTGTGTAATTTATTGTGATGCATCCAAAGTCAACCAAGGTTGTGAGTTGATGCAGCAAGGTAAGGTAATAACTTATGCTTCGAGGCAGATTAAGGTTCATGAGATGAACTATCCTACTCATGACCTCGAGCTCGCATCCGCAGTATTTTCCCTAATGATTTGTAGATATTACTTATATGGTGTGCACATAGATGTGTTCACAGACCATAAGAGCCTTCAGCATGTGTACACTCAGAAAAAGTTGAATCTTCACTAGAGGAGATGGCTTGAATTCCTCAAGGACTATGATATGAATGTGCTTTACCGTCCTAGTAAGGTCAATGTAGTAGTTGATGCCCTTAGCAGATTATCTTTGCGTAGTTTAGCACATGTTGGGTGATAGTAGTTAGTAGTGTAGCTTAGATAGAGGTCCTCAATTTAGCTCTTATTTCAGGAGGTCATTTCAGAAAGGTCTTGGTACTCAGGTAAATCTTAGCACATCATTTCATCCACAGACGGATGGTACGACAGAGCGTACCATCCAGACTTTAGAGGACATGCTGAGGGCTTGCGTGATCGACTTTAAGGAAAGTTGGGATAGTCACCTACCTCTCATAGAGTTCGCTTATAATAATAGCTACCATTACAGTATTTCGATAGCCCTTTATGAGGCATTCTGTGGGAGTAGATGTAGATCTCCTGTTGATTGGTTTGAAGTAGGTGAAGTAGCCTTAATAGGGCCAAATTCGGTTCATGATGCTATGGAAAAAGTTTAGCTCACCACAGATAGACTTAAGATAGCCCAGAGTCGTCAAAAATCCTATGCAGATGTAAGGAGAAGAGACTTGGAGTTCCAAAATGATGATTGGGTTTTCCTGAAAGTGTCACCTATGAAGGGAGTGATGAGATTTGGCAAGAAAGTGAAGCTCAATCCCAGATATGTAGGTCCTTTCCAACTCTTGAAAGGATAGCTTAGAAATTCGAAGGTTAAACTAACTCATAAATAAGCTTAATAGGAAAATCATTAATAGGCTCTAGAGTTAGGCCAAGTGGGTCGGTAGGAAAACCATTTATAAACTCATGGACGATTGGAATGGACTCAACTAGAGGGATCTCCCTATGCACATCACAAACATAGGGCAAATAACACAAGAACTACCTTGCCGCTAGTCTCTGATCTTAAACAAAAGAGATAAATCTAACCAGTGTACTACCAACATAGCCCTGCCAAACAACTGGGGAACACCATGCATGTCTAAAGTAACGTTCTTTGAGAAACAATCTAATATTACATGGTAGGAAGATAAATAGACCATGCCTAGTTTCACATCAAAATTAAGCGCGTCTAACATCATAAGGTCATCTTGGTTATCACACACCAGGATAGTAAATAAGCAAGGTTGAAAGACATGATCCAATACTAAAGACTCACCCAAGTTGGTGGGCACATCCAATAGTGTTGCCATAGGCTCAGAACTCACACTCAGATTAGAAGCATAATACAAATTCAAATAATAATAGGTTGACCCTTGATCAAATAAAGTTGAGGCAACTTGATGGCATAAAAGAATCAGATTTGTGATCACATGATCTGATGCTTCAGCCTCCGCTCTCATAAGAGCTTCATAGAAAAGACCCTATCCACTTATGCCCTACCTATAAGTTTTACCACCTGACCTGCCTTCATAGGGTACACCCCTAAAACCCTCAATTACGACAGTCCTGACCCTAACCTTAACCCTTTACTGGGTGCTGGTGGTGGAGCAGGTAGAGATAGCTATGAAATTGGAGCGATCTGCTTATGCAAAAGGCAATATCTGGCCCAATGATTAAACTCACCACAAACAAAACAACTCAAAGGTGATGTGGTCCATGAAGCACGACCACCACGGAATTAAATAGTGGCTTGATAGCCATGAATTAGACCAGAGCAACCCTTAGTCTAGTTATACTAATAACCCTTTCAAGCCTACAATGAGGCCTTGACAAGCCTAATAGGTTAAACCTACTAAAATAGTTTTTGAGCCTTTTCATGTGCATCTTCTGGCTTTGAATGGCACCATCTACAACTACCCTCATATCTAACTCCCTTGTCACTACCCCTTTGGGCTTCACGATAGTTCTTCTCAATAGTATGAGCATGATAAACAACATGTAGAAAGGAGCAACCCTTAGAGACTATAAATGAGTCTTAACTCGCAGCTATAATCTCAACCCAAGAACAAAACACTGAATCCTCTCCTCCTCAGTAGGTAGAATCATTGTTGCATAACGAGAGACCTCATTAAATATTGCCTCACACAGAGACATTGTTATAGAACCTTCTACCAACTTAAAGAACTGATCCCAAAAAGTGATATTTGACGATTTAGTCTCAATATATACGCCACCACTTCTTGGTTGGCCGATATATTGGTACACAATAAAGTTGGTTCCTCTCGACTCCACCAAACTCAAGGTATATAGTTGTTCATAGAAAGTAGTCAAAAAGATATAGGCATCCTTACTCACAACTTGGGAAAAATTCGGAGGTTAAAGCCCCAAGATTACTCTAAGAATTTTTTGCTTTTTTAGAGACATAGCACCGGCCACTATCACGGGTTGGAAACCCCTAAGTTATTCCTAGGCCTGAGGTGCCTCTACTGAAGGCTAATTCTTCTTAACTGGTATTGTTAATTATGTTGGTGCTGGGGCTAGGTGCATGACACCCAATACAATCACAAGTTGTGTAATGGCTTCATCAAGGTCTTGCGTCGTAGATGGTATGGGTAGTGGCTAAGTTGGTGCCACCCCACTGGCTGATCGGGAACAAAGACTGCTATAGGATTCACTTAGGGCTTTGGACCCTGCTCTATAACTAGGGGTTCATTGTCACCCCCTATAAGGAAAGGTATGTTGATGCCTACCCCCTGTCGCATCGCATCACGTACGAGTCATCTGGAGAAAAAAGTGAAACAAGTGAAATTTCAAGAAACTAATAACACAAGGTTGAATGAAAACAATACAAACAAGAAGAATTTCTAATGAAACCATATAACTTTCCAATAATAGGATACGAAAGTCTCTGCACTGATTCATATGTCTCTAGTAGGTATTATCTTTGTACTAGTGAGATCGAAGAACCATGTACTCTAATACAAACATTTCACGACCCAACTTCCTGAATCATGATGGATCCCAATTCTTGAAGCATAACAATAAACAATAAACCCATCGATTCCTTCTGGTAAAGTCAACACAGGAGCGAAAGTAAGTCTCTCTTTCAATTCTTGAATACTCCTTTCAAAAGTTTCCGACCTTAAGAATTTGGCATTTTTTTGGGTTAATGTCGTCAATGGAGAGGCAATAGACAAAAACCCTTCCACAAATCTTAAATAGTAACTGGCTAAACCCAATAAGCTTCTAATATCCAAAGGGGATAGAGGTCTAGGCCAATTTTTCACCATATTTTCTTTTTAGGATCTACCTTAATGCCCTTTGTGGAAACAATGTGACCAATAAAAGCCATGGACTTTAACCAAAACTCACATTTACTAAACATTGCAAAGAGTTGTATGTCCTTGAGGACCTACAACACAATCCTCTACTAATCAGTATGCTCTTCTTCACTCCTTGAATAGATCAATATATTACGAATGACCACCATCACAAACATGTCAAGGTATTACTTAAACACCCTATTTATCAAGTCCATAAAAGCTGCCACTGCATAGTCAAGCCAAAGAACATCAACATAAACTTATAATGACCATACCAGGTTTGAAAAGTCGTTTTTGGAATATCATCCTCCTTCACCCTCAATTGGTGATAACCCAAGCGGAGGTCAATCTTAGAGAAGTAACTTGCTCCTTGTAGTTTGTAAAACAAATCATCTATCCTTGTGAGAGGATACTTATTCTTAATGGTAAGCATGCTCATTCTATGATAATCAAAACACATACAAAGTGAACCATCTTTCTTTCGAGCAAACAAAACTGGACACCCCATGGATAGATACTCGGTGGGATGAGACCCTTATCTAACATTAGAGCCATTCGGTAAGGAGGAATAGAGATATGTTGCATATTTGGGAGAAGGTAAATACCAAAGGAATTGGGATGTTTGGATGTGTTGTGCTTGTTGAGATTCTTTTGAACTCACTTGAAGCTCAATAGTTAATTGAGAAGCAACTATTGTACTGAAAACCTAGCCTACCTATTGACATTCAACAATTTTAAGCAACTAGTAACTACCCATTACACATAATTAGCATTTGACTGATCACATTCATAAGGTTCAATCTCTAATTGTTTACTTCCTGTGTCAAGTAATCTTTGTCATAAATTGGTTGTGAAAACCCCCATTAGATTTCAATCATTGAAACTTTGTGATTTGTTTTAATGCTAAAATTTTTTTACTTCTACAACTGATTAGGACACATATTTACTTATTAATTAATTTCTTTACCATATCACTCCCTGTGGAATCGACCCCAACTCTTAGTTTGGTTTATTCGTTGTTAGCGACCACCTATACTTAGAAATGGATGAAGTATAGTTTAGCGTTATCAATATGGAGAGAATTCAAAGATAATTTTTAATTCTCGTTCGCTTTTTTCTTCAAAACTTGCAATGCCAAGCTTGTCAAACTCAAAATAGTATCAATATCTTTTGGTAGCTGTTTACTAGAGAAATAAATTTGAGGAGAGCTACATAAGTGGTTGTGGTTTGATAAAACATTACCAGTGTAATTGCTTTCCATGTCTATGTGATTGCACTTAAACACATGAATTCGGTTGATGGTATTGTGAAGTTTTTGAATGAGTTCCCTAGTAGACCATGAAGGTTGAGAAATTTTATTGATCTAGTTAATAAAGAGTTCAGAATCTACTTCCAATCACCTTGTTATGTCCCAAGTGAAGACACTGTGATAGTCCAATGCCTTTTGCCTTAGTTTCTACTTTGTTGTTACTGCATTGTCCCATTCGAGAAGCAAAGGAAAAAATAATATCATCCTTATGGTCACTGAGGATCCTTCCCACAATAGTTTTCTGGGGTTCTCTAGTGCACTGCAATCCGTGTTCAATTTGACAATGTTATCAGGAGGTGTAATCAAGCATACCCTGCTTACCATCATGTCATGGGTGCAGCCTCCAATTATGAAGATTGGTTCATTCCAGTTGGAAGACCATTTGATATAAGGAAAGACAGTAGTGAGTAAATTGCATATTTCTCCAAAGATAGAGTATATAACCCTGGCAAGATTTGACTGTTTACCCCCACACTTGCTAGAGCACCTACTTTTCCATAAGTTCCATCAAGTGAAATGAGGGTGGATTGTAGGATAAGCTTCTGGGCATCATTCTTAAATTTAGAAATCCACCACCCATTTAAAAATGTTTCTAAGAGGGGTGTATTCTTTGTCAACAACTAAAGAATCAATATAGAACTTCCAAATCATTCTTGAACTTAAATATCCCACAATTGCATGATAGACCAGCTGCTTAGAGTAGAATTTAACCTCTTCAATTTTTGATGAGAGGTCAAATAAGGTTGCCGTCAATTTTCTTGTTCCATAAGTTTTTGACTTTCTCCTTGAAGGATTGTTGATCAATCCAGCAATTTAGAAATTTAAAATATTTGACATGATTTGCATGTTTCTCCATTAACTCTATAAACAAAGGGAATGGTCTGATCCAACTAAGGCAAATGAGTGATGGTGGTATGAGGAATTATCTCCAAACACCTATCATTTACAATAGCGTAATCTAGTCTTTTCAAAATTTCCGAAGTTGATACCCGTTTGGTTTGATCAGGTAAAATTTTGTCCATATAAACGAATGTCCATAAAACCTCAATCTTCAATCACAATGATAAATTCAAAACTCTTCTTTATGTTGTATAGCACCCCTAAATTTCCAATATGGACTAGAAATCACATTAAAATCTCTAATAGTACACCAAGGGATATTAGTGTTAGCATGATAAATCACTCTGTCCCTTAAAGGTCTTCTAAGAGTGACTTTGCATTTTTCATAAACAATGGTGGTTATGATTCGATTAGGGGACATGACATGACTGAAATCACAAGTGATTTGCTGATCATCACTATCCACAACTATACAAATCATTTGATAGACCATAACAACCATATTTTTCCCTCTAGATTAGGACTGAATGATCCATGTTGAGTTTGATTCTAAACTTGTGAATTTGAAAATTATAAGAAAATGGCTCCATAATTGATAAAAGGGAAATTTTGTGTATATTTTTGAGGTTTTTTTAATTCTTTCCATAACACCCTAGGTATTAGTAACCCTTATTTTCCTAATGATTGTACTAATCATTGGAAACCTTTGGAAGAATAGGATCTGGTATTTGGTCTGCAAGCATGGGTAGAGTTGGTGGGACTTAATTTTTTAGTATTGAACCTAGTTTTATGGTTGCCTTTAGGAGATAGACCTTGATTTGTGGGTTTCAAATCAATATTTAAGGGTTTCACTCAATTATGATTCGTTATTGTTGATTCAGTCTTCTAATGCAAGATTTAGTGTTCATACATGATAATTAGTTGAAATTATATTGACCTGTGCATGATCCATTAAATTTGATTCAAAACCCAAGATGAAGCTTATGAACTATGAATTAGGAATTTACGAAGATACATATATATATTTTTTTATCAAATTGTTGTATATGATTTGGGGATGCTTTGAAAGGAAAGTATCAATGTTACTTAAAAAGATTTCTCACTCACTATTATGATCATGATTCTACAAGGTATTTCTCCCATATGGATTTACATTGGTGAACGGCTTTTCTCATTCATATTGACTAATTTTTAAGGAGATATTCTATGTTTTGACCTTAAAAGTGTAGATTGATATTGATCATTGTCTTTCCTATGTTAAATTTGACATTTACCTATTCTGTTGGGATTTAGACTTAGTACCGAGAGGGCTTTGAGGTGGAAGCTCAAATATGGTACTCTCTAGTAGAACCATCTACTTCTAAACTATGTGCCCTCATACATTTGTCTTAAATGACCTATCTTGTTGATCCTCTCTAGCAGAAGTTGATACATACGGATTCTACCTTGGCAAGTAGATTCCTCTTCTTTTGGTATAAGGGATATACAAGATTCCATGAAATAGAACTCATTGTCTTATTATCTGATAAAGCTAAGATCCCACGAAAGTACTATGTTTTTTTTAAAGCTTTTCTTATGTCCCCTAATTCAAATGTATTGACTATATCCCATTATTTTCATGTTTTTCTTCTTTAAGTCACTAAATGTATAAGAATAATTATGTCTACATGTTTAAAGCAATTCATGTTTCTATGTATATTTTATGCATATTTCCCCATACTTAGTACATTCCATTTACTAATGCATATTTACGCGTACATTATCTCATGAATGTAGGGTCCGACGCTTCTTCATTGCACAATCGTGGCTAGACATCTGTTGGGTGCTTCAAGTTATTGGTGATTCCTCATATTCCCAAGACTGATACACATTATAGTTTTATGTCATTTCCATTTTAGACTTTGTAATGTTATGTATGGGTTACGTCCCAATAACTTTCCTTATGATGTATTAGATGGCTTAGGGAAACTTATGTTAGACTTTCCCTTTGTCAAATTCTTTTAATATATGTTATGCTATCTATTAAAGTGATTATTTATATTCTCTTGGATGTTGTATGTTAAGTGGATTGTGTAGGGTCTCTTGGGTCATATACGTCATGTTACACCTAGGGTATACTTTGATTTGTGATATTCGAGATCCATAAAAAAAAGTTGTGTTTGTCTAAGTACATTTGATACGATTTTTGAAGCAGCAGAAGCATTTGATGTGACTACTATTAAGTTTCACGGGATGAAAGCAAAAACAAATTTTCCATTAATACACCTCCGATGAATTGGCCTCCATGAAAGAATTGTTCTATTGAATAAACAAATGCGGTGTTGGCGTTTGAATCACAATTGTCGTTTGATCTAATATTTGGAAGAAACTATTCAACCTCCTCCATTGGTGTTTTTACCGATGGTCTAGGTAACAATTTGTTTCAAAATCGTAAATTCCATATTTCTTCGATTGCTTTAGGTGTTCTGTCATTGTATCAATGGTGCACTTTTAATTACTTTATATGAGTTGAAATGATTCATTGCCAAAATGAGTACCATAAGTAGAAGGTGGTGTTCATTCATGGAGGTGGTGGTGCTTCTGATTCCATAAGTAATGCTTCGTCCTTGATTGATTTTATGGGTAGTGCTTATAGTAAGCACATTGAGATCGACCTTAATTATCCAGTGGCAATGGAGGACATGTGAAAATTGCATGAGTTGATGATCGATGACTTTGCATGTTCTATCCTGTAATTTAAAAGTTGTTATGTTGTTAAATTAATGTAATCCCCCTTTTCATTTTGAGTTAGAGTTAAAAGGGAAACAAAACAAGAACGATGACGATTTTCTCATCGATATATGTTCACCATCTTATGTTAATGTCCAAAAAATCTTATATTCATGAATGATGACTTCAAACTTATATTTACTACAATTTTAGTGAACATTGGATAAAAAATGAATATTTTGATCAATTTGGTGGTATATTCACTTGTATCAGTGTAGATTATCTATTTTATATCTTTTGAGCACATATTTTTTTTTAAAATTTTTGTAAATTCAGAATGATTAGTTGGTGGGGAATTGATGGAGGAGGGGGTTACATTTTTGATGGAAGACAAAAGTTGTTATTGTTATATTTTAATGAACTATTTATCTTCTATTTACTTGTATTGAAGCGTACTATCTTATGAGTGTTTTTTTCTATTTTTGAATCTTAAGTGAATGTCAATGCAGAACGATAAGATGAGAAGCTGATGAAGAAGAAAGTGGTAGTGGCAATGACGATTATAATAAAAAGAAACAGACGATTTGGCATGTGTGGGTTAATTATAATAGTAATTACTATGGATAATTATGTATTTATTCCTACATTTAACTTGCAATGAAAAATTAATAATCTTTTTTAATATTAGGGACGTTGTTTCCATGTCGAGTATCCCTCCACAATTTAATTCACCTAGCGTTATTTACATCTAAGTTAAGAACATGTTTGAATTAAGTTATTAAAATTTTGTAAGGTTTGATGGATAACGAAAATGTTTCTCTGGATAAAGTTTTTAGTACCCCTTAATTCTTTGGTTACAAAGTGTGGGAAAAGTTATCCCAAAATTATTGATCATGAATGGGATAGTTATCCCTAATTGTGGGTGGAATACTAATTCTGGCATAACTTATCCCGAAATAAAATTTTTAAATTACAATACTACCACTTAAATCCTCTTATATACATTACTTCTATACATTTATATTAATATTATGGTCTTATTTGGAAAGTGGATTGAAATTATAAATATTATGGTCTTGGTATTACTCCCTTCGTTTAAAAACACGTGACTTACTTTTCTTTTACTCTGCTTAAAAAAATAACCCTTTTTTTCTTTCTCTCTGGAATGTTCAACGCCACAAGATTAAAAGACATTTTGATATATATGACATAACTTTATTTAATTGAGGACCACAAGATTTAAAAGCCTTCTTTATTTTTTCTCAAACTCCAGATCAAATCAAACTAGGTTGTTCTTTTTAAAATGGAAGAATAATAAAATTTTCTAGTAAATATAATATGCGAGAGCGATAAATTATAAAGCAATAAACTCAAGAGTAGAAAATATTTATGGAGCTATGTTATTCGAAGTTATCAGGTAATATTATTGGTACGAAACTTTATTGCTTAAGTTATAATTGTGAAGGTATTACTGTATTTCGTATAAAAATTCTATGATATACAAGTAAAAGGAAGTGATACATTTATAGTTTAAAATTTGAGTTAACATGGTATACGATTTTCATAATAATAATATCTGCATGTTTGTGTCTTAGTACGATAAAACAGTTCTGACTTCTGCAAAAATGCTACAAATGAATGTTTTGAGTCGTTGCTGATGTGCTCCCAATTTCGCTATTTATCTTTTGATTGGCAATAGGGGTTGCAAATTTAAACCCAACCCGCCAAATCCATTTAAGTTTAGGGAGATTGTTTACTTGCTCATTTATGAGTTCAGCCCATTTTAATTCAACCCATTTCAATCCAATAAAAGTTATTGGCTCATGAGAAATCTTGTCATGATATTTTATTTTTTTTAATTTTATATATTATATATAGCCATAAAAAATTACTAGGTACTAAAATATTTTAAATGACCAATTAAAACAATTAAGCATAGTAAAAATAGGTTAGATTGAATCTTCTCCCGTTATATACCTTATGATCTATCCGGTTTTGGCCCAACCTATTTTGACCCAAGAAAACTTGGGTTGGGTTGGATCTTTAACCAGTTGTTGTCATAATCCATTATAACTTGTCCGAAATTGATCCAACTTTCCCAATTATCACTTCTAAATAGGCTGGAAACATTGTTTTAGCTTTTGAATGTACAAGAATAAAATTATCGAATATGATTCTAGGTGATACTAGAGCTATTTAATATAAATTGGACTTTATTAAATCAACCAAAATTAAGAAACATAAATTGGATTTACTATAACTAAGAAGAGGCCAAACAAATCTTAAAACTCGTCATCGCATGTAGCTAATATATTATAAAATTTACTTAAAAATCCTATATTGATACAATATTAAACTTAATAAGAATATATTTTAAGGCAACTCTTATCTAATAGAAGTGGGAAAATGACTTCTAATGAGGAATGACGTTCTATAGTAAATTCTCTACGAGGTGTATAATCATTACCCTTTTCTTTCGATGAATCAGAGAAGTTTTATTTGCATCTAGGATGTTTAGGTGACAAACTGAACAATGCATTAGAAAATACACTATTCTTATGTAAGTAAGAGGTTTAGCAAAAAATTATGGAGTCTACAAGGTTCAAGTTTAGCAGGACCAAAACAAAATATTTTAAGTCCAAATTCAGTAGAGTTAGATGACGCAGACGTGAAAGTAATGCTTTCCACACAAACTATTTCAAAGATAAAAAGTTTTATGATTGTTGGATCGGTACTCCAAGATAGAGGGACATTGATGATGATGTCACACGTCATATTGGGGCAACATAAATAAAATGAAGGCGTGCTTTGTCGAGTTTTGTGTGATAAGAAGTTACCACCTAAACATAAGCGTATGTTTTACCAAGTGGTTGTTAGAACGTCCTTGTTATATGTGATGATGTGCTGGCCAATCATGAACTCATATGTTCAAGAGTTGCTTGTTACAAAGATGTAAATGTTGAGATTGATGTGTAGGCATACTAGGTGCGAAAATCATAAGAATGAGTTTATTTTGGAGAATGTAAGAGTGACCTCTTATGTAGAAAAGATGAGCGAAACGATATTGAGATTGTTCGGACATGTGAAAAAGAAGGGATTAGATAATACATTGAGCACTTCAGATTATAGGGAACATGACTTTACATAGGATGGAGTAGAGGTTGTGTTTTGAGGTAGAAGGCTAGTAGGAATTAAGTGTTGTCTTGTCGTGCGTAGGTTCTAGCTTTGTTAGTTCTTGTCGTACTACTAGTCGCATCCTTGTAGTTAATGCGTTATGTTATGTGTTTTGTTTTAATTAACACATTATTTTTTGTTATTATTGTTTCTTTCTTTCTGATAGACTTTACATTGTTTTTCTTATTCATGTCTATGCTTTCTTCATTGTTTCTTGTTCCTTTACTTGAGTTTGATGAACTATAGCCGAGGAAGTTTTGGAAACAATCTCTCTACCTTATCAAGGTAGTGCTAAGGTTTCTGTATACTCTATCCTCCTCTAATCCTACTTATTTAAGTATTACTTGGTATGATATTATTGTTGTTGTTGTATATGTATCATTTTATACGATGACTATATTTAGCAAATGCGTGCCGGTTGAAATCATCAAACAATAAAATTAAAATTATTAATTGTTTTTTGAAGTATAGTTGAAATAACAAGTGAAACACTAAATTAATGAACCAATAATTGACATTGATAAACTTAACAAATTTATTAGCATGTTGGTTGGCATGACTTTTTGACAAAAGTCATCCAAAAAAGTAAATATTACGTGAGTTTGATAGATTTAAATTACAGAACTTCAAAAATAACAAGTGCATAATGAAAATCCTATTGGAATACAAAAAAGGAATATGAATATATTTAAAGTTAAACGCTAAAAAAACATGTAGTTATATTAAATAAAATTATGCATAGCTTATAAATTTTTAGTCTTAAAATTTTCATATAAAATTTTAAGAGAAGAATAAAAATCATATATAAATTATCTTTATTTTTCAGATTCATATTTGAACTTGTCCAGTTTTTCTACTTGAACAATCGTAATAGTGCAACACCTCGGACTTCGAGAAAGGGCTAAAAGGGGAAATTTGGGAAAGTCAACTAGTCTAAAATAGACCATGGACCCTTCACGTCATCTTAGACGGTCCATGTAGGGGACCACGGTCCATTAAGGATGTCATGAGTTACCATCTAGTACTACCCTAGGAAAGGTCACCTCGACAGCGCCCTAGTCGGCCCGTGGTGACTTGGAGGGCCCGTCTGGGGGTTCGTACAAGTCACCCAATCAAAGAAAGTTTCACCCAAGACAGGTCTTGAGTGTTGGGGCAACTTCAGACGAAGATATTTGTTAGCACAAAATGAATTTGGTGGCCCAAGACCTATCATATTGAAGCTCTCTGAGTCCTCTTTCCAACACCACAACGTTTGCCTAATTTTTAGCCCGGAGTAATAAGTTATGCTCATTTTAGTGAAGCCTTGTTAGGGAGAGCATCTTCACTACCCACCTGACGCACTATGGTGCTCTAGATGGCCCGTGAAACATGTCTTGAAGTCACTTATCCAGTTTTTAAGTTAGTTTTCACCCCAAAAGTCACTTGTTGAGCACCACGAATGTCTAAACATTCCGTGAAGCTCTACATAGACCATGAAGTCGTCCATCAAGGGAACTTGTCACACATAGAGTTTAGTGTCAACTTTAAGTGACCATATATTTAAACACAAAATGAATTAGATGGCCCGTGACATATCAAATTAAATATCTCTGAGTCATCTTTCTAACTTAGAAAGAAAATAATAGAAGCAGGCGACAGTTTCTCCCAAAAACAAGTGAGATTTCACTAGTCAGTTCCTCTCACCCTTTAGGTCACTAGTGTTCAGTCAACTATTTGATGCTTCATAGTTTATTTAGACCTAGGGTTTTTAAAACCTTGAAGATTCATTGTGTTTTAGATACTATTGTTTTCATGCTCTACTTAGCATGTTTCTTGGAAATTTTGCATAATTCCATGTATGGAAATCAATACCCAAGCATACATTGTTCATCAGTACTCATGAATTCTACTTGCTAGACAAATCAGTCATAAGATCATGCTTTAGAATTTTAATGCCATACTTTTTAGCATATTTATGTGCCTTCCAAGATAGCATGTTAGTATTTTGAGTTACAAAGTACTTTGGTGCATTTTAGCTTTCCATTAAATTGGGAGTAGACTTAGCAACGAGTTAGACTAGGGTTCAGCGTACCTTCACAGTCCCAGTACTACATGCCAAAATAGGTTGAAAAGTCCCCTCTGTTGGGCATAAGTTTTAAGTGATCACGCCATAGTCATGCCTCTATACCCATAGAAAGGTGTATTGAGTCCTCTCAATGGAGTAAATACATCAGACTCTATGTTTAGCTCACTTGGTTTATGTCGGTTAATAGTAGCTCCCAGAGTCTTATTCCTGGCATTGACCATGTTATCAGTTGTTCAACATATCAGCTATATGAATAGTACTTGGTCATTGCATTTAGCTTACTTTTTCAGTTACACTTCAGTACAGTCAATTTCAATTCTCATTAATATATTGCTCATTTATATGATTGTTTAACTTAATATCTATATCTTGCATGCTCAGTACATTCAACATACCGATGCATAATTTGCGCTACATCGTTTTATGATGTGGGTTCAGGCACTCAACATTCAACACACGCTTAGTTCGAATTCCAGCCTATACTTAGTAGCTACAGTGGTGAGTCCTCATAGTTCAAGGATGTTTCTATATTCTTGGTTTAGTTTATTTATTTTGAGTGTTTTTAAGAGTTAGCTGGCGACTTGTACAGGCAGCTCATCAGTAGTAGACTCTTTCAGACATAAAGTCACTATTTAGTTGTTTGGGATTTTCTTCCCATTGACATGTTCAGAAATATTAATTGTTTGGAGTCCTTAGTTTTGGACTCGTTTATTAGTTATGCTTCAACTTATCTTTGCATGTATTGAGTATGCTTGTGATATGCGAGACTCTGGGTGAGCGTGGGGTCACTTGTGATTGTAGGTCCCGTGTTACCTCTAGGGGTTAGTCTCGAGGCATGACAAATTGGTATCAGAACATTAGGTTTAAAAGTCCTAGGTTTTCTAAAAGCCACACTAAGTAGAGTCTCTTTCATAGGTGTGAAGCGTGCCACATCTATGAGGGGGAGGTTACAAAGTGTTTTATGAAAACTTTATTTTCTTTGCTATTCTTATCGTGTGTGAGTTGTGATTCCATTTATCCTTTCTAATCAATCGTTATATGTTTCATATCATGCCTTCTCGTAGAACTAACATACAAAATGCTAATGCACGCAATGCTACCACAATTCCTCTAGCCCTGGACCATGAGGTCACAAATGCAGAGTTCTAAAATGCTATCAAACTTTTGGCACAGACAGTATCCAATCAGACCAATTAGCAGGCCCATCCCCCCAAGTGTCTTGTAGGCAGGGAAGGGTGCTTTGGGTGTGGTCAGTCTAGCCATAGGTTGAAGGTTTTTCCTTCTGCTAGGAAGGAGCAAGGAGTTAAAAATAATAGGGCTCAGTCTATAGCTCCAGTAGCACCCGTAGGTCACTCAACTCAATAGGGTGCTTCGTCTAGTATAGGTGGCGGTCAACGCCAAAATAGGTTATATTCTCTCCAGGCACACTAGAGCAATCAATATTCTCTTGTTATGGCTAGTGGTACGTTACGAGTCTTTTATTTTGATGTTTACGCATTATTAGATCCAGTGGCATTACTAAAGAATAACCTATAGTGGTAGTTACAAGCATTGACACATCTATAAGCTCACAAGACAAATCCAACCGCATTACATAATAAGTAGACACCTATGAAATGGTAGACCCTGAATAAAATTGAGCATAAGCTGACTGATGAAAGATGGAGATCACACCTATGATAAGAACATCCAATGTTTCAACATCTATTCTCCCCAGAAAAACATACATATGTCAGCGTCCACCTAAACAATCCAATCTTCCTTCATTAGTACAACCGCAATTACCCTAGGGACCACCCATAGTCGACTCAACTATAGCTATATGGGCCCGAACCTGCTAACCCTACTGATTTGGCTGACACCACTAATCTGGCTGACACTACTGATTTGGCTGACACTACTAACATGGCTGACCTTGACTCTTATGATGACTATTAGTAGGACACTCTCTGGAAAAATGACCCTCTACACAACAATCAAAGAAACCTCTACTAGAAATACCTCTCTAAGACAAGTCGGCTAAAACTAACTGGCCACTATGAATGAATACCCTGAATGTGCATCAAGGATCTCTGAACCATTTGAATACTTGCACCTGTTGAGTCACAATCTCTAATCTGTAGAGATACCCGAAACCTCCTACTAGGATGATACATCTATAGATAACCTCAGCCGTAGAACCTTCTACTTTTGGAATGAAATCCACTAAACCCACCCTGATGATGAGGCCTCTTATTATTGCCTCCATAAGACTAATGGCCCTCAATGGTGTGCGCATGATAAACTATCAATAGAAAATAATAACCCAATCCCACAATATACTATATCGCAAATCTAAATGGAAATTAGAGCCTTATGAATAACTTACGAACTCTTTCCTGCTCAATTGGCATAAGCATTGCATGTATTGCAAACTAATTGAATCGTGCCTCGTACTCTACATATGAAAGTGATCCCTTAGTAAGGTCTAATAAATCATCCCACAACCTCTTCCTAAGGCAACAAAGTGCATACTTCTCCAAGAAAGTGTTAGAGAATTGAGCAAAAGTCATCAAAGGTGACTCAACTGGTCTGCAATCTATGTAGGTCCTCCACCACTGCTTCGTTCGCCCCTCCAACTAGTAAGCAGTGTAATCAACCCAATAGAACTCTACTATCCCAAGTTTGTGAAACCTCTCTAGGAAGTTGAGTAGAAACTTATGGGAATCCTCGCCTACATCATTAGTGAACATTGGAGGACCTAATCTGAGAAGAAATGCCTACATCTTCTACTCCTTTGGGGTCATAGTTGACTTATAAGCCATAGGTGGAGCACGAATCTAAACTGGCTAGGCCACTATACAAGAAACTATAATAGTATGATGCACCCGTGGGGCGTGAGTACTATATGCCCCTGCCTGGGCAGATGTCTGAGTTGTTTGAACTGTTACGCATAGTACCTTCTTAGGACATACACTCAAAGGAGCTGAGGATCCTATCTAAAGTATCTTGAAGTATAGGTGGGGAATAAATCTTGTTGGAAGACTAGATCTGTTTGGCCCCACACACTCCTGCTGATGTTGAGCCTACTTAACCTGTATTTCAGGCTTTGGTATTGGTGCCCAATTTTGACATCTTGGTCGACCTCTAGCTCTGCCCCTAGCTAGGGCACTACTTGGAGGTGAAAGGGGTCCATGCCTGCCCATAATTGATCTCATAAAATCTAAGATAGTTAACATATTGGTATAACCATCAACACATGAGAAGAAAGAAGGAACAATGAAGTATTCGTAAGAATTCCCTATAGCCTCTCAAAGATTGGATTCATATATCATTGACTAATTCTCTAGAATCTACTAGATATTTACTACTATACTTGTGAAACCGATGAACCCAAATCTCTAATATCACACGTCATGACCTGAAATCAGGACATGATGGCATCAACTACAATCCATCGAGTGATAAGCCTCAACCAAAATAACAAAATGTAGAAGACATAATATATATATATATATATATATATATATATATATATATATATATTTAAACAGTAATAATAAATGGAAGACTAGAAAATATTATATAGAAGGGTCATATCATACATATATATGTAGAACGATACAAAAATGTGCAAGGTTGGTCTAAAAGTGACGAAAACAACAAGCATTTGCATGTCGGGAGCTCACAACAAATCTAAGTCTATGACCACCATGATAGATCCAGTGCTCACTGAGGCTGGCTCAAACTAGGAGTTGCAACAAAAAGAGATGTAGAAGTGTAGTATGAGTAGTAAAATATAAGGTACCCAATAGGCATCATAGACTGACCGAGCTCCAATAGATCTAATATATATATATATATATATATATATATATATATATATATATATGAAGTATGATAAAACTAGAAAGTTAAGGAAAAGCTAAGGCATAAGAAGATTATAATGGATAAAATGTAGATAATACCGAGGAAATTACACATAAAATAAAACAATCAACACTCTCAAAGAAAACTCATGCAATGATACAATGTAAAACTCCAAGAAAGAAAAGATCCTATGCCCGAAAGAAACATCAGGCCTCATGGAATGATACCTTAAGCTTAATCAAAAGTAAACAATCCAAATGGGTGTATCCATGGGCCACTCCAGGATGGTATGTTGAGCTTACTAATAACCTGGATATTTGTATCAACGAGCTGTGCGGGATGATACTTCAAGCTTATTAATAATTTAACTCTAAAAGATAGACTATAGCTCGAGCCTAAGCTAATAGGTTACCCAAAATGATACATCGCGCTCATCAGAGTATAAGTAACCGAAAGGTGCAATAACTAAGTAAAATGGCCTTTTTACAACTTTTAAGACAAGACGGGTCTCAAGGACCTCCAAATCTTTATGGTAAATTTACTTTTCGCAAACCAAGTTGTTTTTACACAAAAATCATTCAAGTAGAAACTACTCAAAAGAATTATCATGATCAACTCATGTTATTCACAAAGAATCATGGAGAATACCTGTCACACCATGATTTTACTAAACTGGAACTCCTCCCACTCTAATCTACTGGCCTCATGCCTAACAATTTAATAAATAACCAAAATGATAACTCAAGGACCCAGACCATTAAGAAAACCAATCAAATCAATCAAACAAAATACAATCAAACATTTCACACCACCTAGGATCAAGTTCTAAGGCCACTACTCACACAAGATCACCTATTCTAAGGCTTCTTTATCTTTATTATCTAGGTTTTTAGGGTTTAGTGCTTAAGCATAACCGAAAAAACCTAACCTATGGTATAACTATCCAATGATCAATAAAGCTCAACTCAACGTAAGGGTTCCATCTAAATCATGACATACTAATGCTTGCATAATTAAGACACAACTTCTAATGCAAGTGTTTATGATCGTACAATAGTTTAGTAACCCAACCAAGGGTTGGGATCTTCACAAGAGAGTGGTTTTGAGAATTGATAGAAAAATAAAATTTAGTTCTAGCTAGTCGTAGTTAAAGACATTAACAAGTAAAACCATTATAAATTAAAGGGGGACACAAACGTGCCAATTAACAATGGGGAGTTTTGCCACTAGTAAATAAAAACAACAAAATAAACTAGGGTTTCTAAAGAATGAGAGAGGATCCTTGGGATGTGATGGGAATACATGTTAAGCTAGATTTTTGGGTATATGCTTTCAATAGAAGATTCATAGAGTAATTGTGACTAGGCTAAGCTTTAAGAGGGATAAGCTCTATCTCGAGCAACTTACCCCATTTCAAATGTGTTTCTCTCGGACACCCACTTGCCGCATAAAGACCAGCCTACGGCTTCACCCACTCACTCTCTTGAGATGAGTGTGTGGACATAGGACTAACGTTCACTCTCTCGATCTAAACCTCATGTCTACCCGCTCACACTAGCCATCAATCTAGTGGTCTTAGTTTTACGACCTCTCTCTCTCGCAAGCCAAAAACACATAAATAAACTTGTATTTTCAACTATAAATTCATTAGATTCATCCACAACCACTAAACGAAATCACATTTAAACTACGAATATGCTATCAAGAAGCAAGACCCAACAATTATCTTAACCCATATTCGCTAAATCACACCCCAAGAATTGGGGTTTTTAGCCACACATCAAGAGATAAAAATTTATACCTAAATGAGCTTGCATTTAAATGGGTATAAAGATTTAAGTCTTGTTACAGGCCAAGAATGAAGAATCCAAGAGACCCAAGTCTAAATCCTTAGAGATGCAACAGTCTTTTTCTTCAAGTCTCCAAAACCCTCTCAACCTTAGAGAAAAAATATTAAAAAGTACTATTTTATATGAAAATTGTAATAATTGTTCCATTCTAAAACTAAAACTCTAAGTAGTATTTATTGTTTTAATAGATTTGTGTTGCAGCGGATCGTTCGGCGTCGTTAGTCGAAATCGCCGATCAACTCGGTGATTCGCCCTTTGGTGTAGTTCATCGCCGTCTTTCACCAACCCTCACTGTTGTTGTGCTCTAGGTCATTGGCAGCATGGTACTGCTACATGGAACTACTCAGCAATGTGCCGACTGCTGCCTTTTTCCGCCGACTTGATCCTTTTCTTCAGGGCTCAGCACACTAGAACAAAAGGTGAAGAAAGACCCTTCGGCGACTCGCCAAGTTGACTCGGCGATCCTCATGAATTTCTTCATTCTTTTTAGCCTTTTCATTCTTTTTTGCGATGTAGTGTCCATTCTTTCCTTAAAGCTTCAAATACATGAAAGTTAAGGGTTTTCATCAGATATCGAGATAAAATAAGCATTTGAGGACACAATTTCATCAAAATATATCCCTAAATGAGTCTAATTTATGGACTCATCAACACCCCAATTTAAACTTTTGCTTGTCCTCAAGCAAACTAAAGATCAGCCATTCAAAAGGGGTGTCTTGAACAGTGCTACACAAGAATCAATCATGAATGCACACAACAAGACTCAATTTACTTATGCAAAGATCAAATGTGCACTCAAAGATTCAAGTTGTGACTCACCAATATCAATGAATCTCATGCTCACAATATTTGCTTGAAATGCTGCTAATAAAATTAAACCAGAACCTTGCTTCTATGCTTAGTTCTTTCTTTTCAGTCAAAACTCCTTCAGCCAAGCACTTCGGAGTCTCGTTTGAAATTAGTGGAGCTAACCACTTTTTCATCTAATATATCTTTTTTGTTCTGGCAGTGATCCCCAATATTTGTGGACATGGCCAAGACTACGTTGATAGCCTCACTATCACACTTCACCCTCCTGCCTCTAACGACCACATAGTCCACTTCTTTGAAGGATGCTGCTAGCTGCTTTTTCTGGGGTACTAGTGTAATGTATGCATTGTAGAATTCTCTTACCCAGTTTGGAATATAAGGGCCATGGGGATTTGTGAAGATTTTGAACTTATGGTATCTCAGGTACTCCATTATCTATAGGTGACTGTCTATAACCCCGTCTATGGACATACACTTTTCTTCCAGAATTGTACTTAGACTTTACTCAATTCATTGACTTAGGCAGAGGACCCTGTACTAGGGGCGCTAATATAAGTTCCTGTTCTAGAACTAGAGTTGTAGTGGTGGTAGGCTGTGAAGTCCTGAACCTGGATGGATCATTTACCTTTTTGGTTCACTGCTCAACCCTCTATGCTATTAACAAATCATCCTCATCAGAACCCACACTTTCGCTGTTAAATTGGTTGGGGTCATTCTATAAAAACCCTTACTCTTAGTTCTTGCATCTGATAATTCAAAGGTCTTGTCTTTGCCATTGCCTTTCCCACCAGTTGTGGAAAGTTTAGCAACCTTGCTTCTAGATGTAGCCACATCCTCATTGATGGTAATCCCTTTTGTTTTACCTTGGGGTGGCTTTCTTCTTCTTGCAACTTTAGATCTAGCCATTTTTACAAAGAATTGGGAAGAAGTTAAAACAACTAAATCAAAGTCATAGGGACACAATTGCAGAATAACTCGCCAAATCGCCAAGTTGCTTTGGAGAGCATTATTTTATCTACTGAAATGTACAGTGTAACAAAGGTTCAGTGGTGTAGAAAAAGGGCGATCAATGAGACTTTCGGTGGGTCGCCGAATTCATTTAGTGATCAAAGACTTCTCGCCAAATTTACAAAACCCATATCGCAAGTAGCATGAAATTAAAGGTGAGATGGGGTCATTAGGCGGACCACTGAGTGGTTTGGAAATCTCAAACCAACTCGCCAAACGGCCCAACGTGCCTATTTCCCACCTATCTTCTCGACTTCAACCCCGCAACCCCCAAAAATAAAAATAAATTATGCACTAGTGAAATTAAGCTCAGATCCATAACACTTAATCATGATAAACACCCTGCACGCACAACCCCATAAGGTTTAACTAATTTTTACAATGCAACAAAAAGGGAGTACAAGAATTAAGATAAGATGGGAAAGATTTACAAATTGAATTCGGCCTTTTCCCACCTTAAACAGTATGTAGGAGCACCTCATAAAATTTCATTCTTGCTATTTCATCAGAACGGGAATCCAAAATTCAAAGCGGACGGGTTGGATTAGTGAATCAAAAGAGGCACTTGAATAGTCTAAATTTATCAGAAAGGCACAGTACATGACATAGGATAAAATTACTTGCAATGAGAGTATAAATAGCTAAATTAAATGCAGGGTTTGGAGAACCAACCTTTTAGGCAGATTAAGTCAAGACTATGATGCTAGGCAACAAGTTAGTACAGATCCAAGCACTACTAAATTAGCTAAAATACTTACGAGGTGCAAAAATTATGAAAATACTAAGCAAATGCAATTTTGCGAAAATCAAGAGTGGGAGAATATGAAAAAGGTTGAAAGTCAAAACCAGTGGCTTTATAAAAACCATCCAAATCTCACCCATTCGGCGACATTAGTTGGATTTGCTCCGCTACTTGATGATCCGTCGAGTGTTTATCTACCTCGCTGAGTTTTACAGGACCCTTAGCCAAAGTTAGGAACCAAATAGCGGTCTTTGTCGGGGTCGCTGATCTAGTCATAGATTTGCTAATTGGACTTGTGTATTTCATCCTGTACTTTTCACAAACTTTTCATGACCAATCCTACAAAATCAAAACACCTTTATTTTAAAAATAACAAATTACAAGCATTTAAGGGATTTGGGTTGCATCCAAAATTGCGCCTTAGTGAACGTTGCGACACAACACAAGTTAACACTTATACTCCAATGGTGAGGTTTGCCTCACATTCATCAGGCGATCTTTCTCTAAAATCCAAATAGAGTTCAGTCAGCTCTTGATTCGTTTGAGATCCTAGTAGTTGAATGAGCATAGCATGGGAGGTCGTCATCTAGTTCAACAATGATACATTCTCCCTGAGCTCCTCCGGTACCCTATGTTGCTCGCTGGATTTATGGAGTAGAAGTGTGAGCATTTCTTTGTTCTGTCCATCCTCCTTGTTCTTAATTATCCTTCATTCAAGAGGAGGAACGTAGCACTCTTTCTTATTGCACTGGACTTCAAGATCCACAATTTTCATTGTTAGCTTATCTAACTGAGTTAGCAGGACCACTAAGTTGAAATCTCACCTTTTCATTCCCTGATCTGGCTCAGTTAAGTTGTCTAACAATTTGGCTGCTTCCACATAGGGTTGTCATACTAGACTACCCGAGGTAATTTGATCAGCTATCATTCTATTTCCTAGACTAAGATTTTGGTAGAAAGATTCCAAAATAACTCTTTTGGGGATTCAGTGAGTAAGGCATTGACCCAGAAGTGCTTTGAAATTTAGGCATGCCTCATGAAGCTATTCGCCTTTCGATTACCTAAAAGTTTGGATCGTATCTCAAAGCATCATCCCTTCTAATGACAACAGCTGCATTAGCTTGCAAGTACTGCTCGATATGTTGAACTCCCGTGCTTCAAAACTCTAACAATCAAAACAAACTAAAAATTAAGTTAGTAACACTACAACTAATAAGAACAAAAGTTTTACTAATCGAAGAATTCTCAAATAACACCACTCCCCGGTAGCGGCGCCATTTTTATGTTTGCATAATCAATACACAACTTTCGATGCAAGTGTGTAGATAGCACAATAGTTTAGTAACCCAACCAAGGGTTAGGATCGTCCCAAGAGAGCGAGTTTGAGAATTTATAGAAAAAATAAAATTTAGTTCTAACTAGTCGTAGTTAAATAGAATAACGAGTAAAAACATTCTAAATTAAAGGGGGACACAAATGTATCAATTAACAATAGGGGGTTTTGTCACTAGTAAGTAAAAACAACACAATAAACAAGGGTTTGTATACAATGAGAGGGGATCCTTGCGATGTGATGGGAATACGGGTTAAGCTAGATTATTGGGTACATGCTTTCAATGGAAGATTCATAGAGTAATTGTGACTAGGCTAGGCTTTAAAAGGGATAAGCTCTTTCGCGAGCAACTTACCCCGTTTCAAATATGTTCCTTTCGAAAACCCACTTGCGTCATGAAGACCATCCTATGCCTTAATCCACTCACTCTCTCGAGCTAAGTGTGTGGACGTGGGACTAGGGTTTAATCTCTCGAGCTGAACCTCATGTTGACCCACTCATACTGGACATCAATCTAGTGGTCTTCGTTTTACGACCTCTCTTTCAAGCAAGTACAAAACACATAAATAAACTTGTATTTGCAACTACAAATTCATTAGATTCATCCACAATCACTGAACAATATCATATTTGAACTGCGAACAAGAAGCAAGACCCAAGAATTATCTTAATCTATATTTGCTGAATCACACCCTAAGAATTGGGGTTTTTAGCCACACATCAAGAGATAGAAATTTATACCTAAATATGCTTGCATTCAAATGGGTATGAAGATTTAAGTCTTGTTACAATCCAAGAATGAAGAATCCAAGAGACTCAAGTCCAAATCCTTGGAGATGAAACCCTCTTTTTCTTCAAGTGTTCAAAACCCTCTCAAACTTAGAGAAAAAATGTCAAAAAGTTCTATTTTATATGAAAATTATAATAATTGTTCCCTTGTAAAACTAAAACACTAACTAGTATTTATAGTTTTCACAGATTTATGTTGCAGAAGATGGTTCGACGACGTTAGTCGGAATCACCAACCAACTAGGCGACTCTCCATTTTGTGTAGTTCGTCACCGTCTTGCACCAGCCTTCAGCATCGTCATGCTTTGGGTCATTGGGTGGCATGGTACTACTTCGCAGAACTGCTCGGCAATGCGCCGACTGCACCTTTTTTCCGCCGACTTGATCCTTTTCTTTAAGGCACAGCACACTGGAACAAAAGGTGAAGTAAGACCCTTCGGCGACTCGCCAAGTGGACTCGGCGATCCTCAGGCCTTCATTTCTTTGTTCTTTTCAGCCTTTTCGTTCCTTTTTTGCATCCTAGTGTCCATGCTTTCCTTTAAACTTCAAATAGTTGAAGCTTAAGGGTTTTTATCAGATGTCAAGATAAAATAAGCATTTGAAGAGACAATTTCATAAAAATATAGCCCTAAATGAGTCCAATTTGTGGACCCATTGCATACTACCAAAAATATAATTAATCTAACTAAGAAAAATCTAAGAAAAGGAAGCCATAACCTACATTAAGGCTGAAAACCGCACTTGAACTATAATATTGGCATTTTTTCCATTCCAGAGAACCTCGTCTCATTTCCAAGCTATTAAGAATACAAAGAGCAAGTTAATACGGATCAAAGGATACCCATATCACTAACCTAAATTTCAATTGGGTCGAAAATCAACCCTTGAACCAAAGCAATAAAATTATGAAAAGGAAACCGCCATAATGCCCTCCCTGGAATGAGGAAGACAAGGAAGAATGGTGGGTGAAAATGGAACTCTATTTTGTCCCCAAATGGTAAATTGACAAGACGATAAACTCTAGAAATTAAGGAGTTTGAGGTCGAAAGTGATAGTGATTAATGAAATTAAAGTCGTAAAAGCGTAGGGGATTTGGAAAGGAAGAGAATCAACTAAAAATGGCTTAAGTTGATCAAGAAATTCTCCAAAATTTCCCAAACCAAGCTCTCAAGAAGTTGGGTTTCATCTTGCAAATAAAGAAGGATAAAGGGTCTTTAATCCCAGTGTCTCTGCAAAAGAGGATGAATTTTTTCTTTTACGGCAACATAGACTATGCATAAGCAAAGCCTGCCTAAGAGGTGCCCTTTGCTTAAGAGAACCTATAGTCGCTTAAGCGACCTTCACAAAATCCATTGGCTGGTAGCATAAGCAACCCCCTCCCAAAAGATGCCCTTTGGTTAAGTGGCCCATTGATCTCTTAACACAATATATCTTAAGTGATCAAGGATTCTTAAAAGATGATGAACCAAATATCATATTTTTTAGAGTGTACAAAAATATCAAACAAGCCCTCAAAATTAACTCGAAGTCTAAACGATGTAAACAAAAGGGTAAACCACTTGGAAACAATATTCTAGACTCTACAGAATTGAGAAAATCATAAATCGAGGTCATCTCATCAAAATGCTGACCAAAGTCAACAATGACAATGAAATAACAAGCAAAACACTACGAAACCTCTCAGCTACCTCGGGACTCAAACAAAATGTCATTTTAAACCAAACTCGACATTCCTTAGCTAACAACACTAACAAAATTTGATTCTGAGTGTGTTTACCAAGAAATTTGAATGAAATCAAACTTTACGAACAACTGAATAGCTAAAACACCTAACCACACCAACTACAAATGGAAGACTCAAAATCCATACCGATCATCACACTTGACTAAAATAATCTTTCTGGAGCAGACAAAATTCTAATCTTATATTAGAATCTCCATATGTTGATTGACATCAACTCTTTCAAACATTAAGCTTCAAAAATTCAAAACTCACACCAAACTCAACCAAATACCTAAAGGAGTGTGCTGCCAAACCCAACACCACACAAAAGCTATAAGGATACAACAGGAAGGGGAAAAAATGAAAAGCATGTAAAAAACACTTATATGACCTTGAGGATCATTACAATTAAGTTCATATTTGACCGAAATCTTATTTAAAAAATATAATAATTATTCATTTATGTAGGGTATGCATATTTTAACAAATAACTCTCATAAATGTTCAATGAAAAATGAAGAATCTTGAAGATATGATTGACGTATGTCACGTTTCAAGCCTACACCCTGGATGTAGCCGGCACTCGAGAACTATCGTTGGTCCCCAAGAGAACCCTTTGTTTGTATGACTATATATCGGAAGACTAACTAAAGTAAAAATAGAGACTCCAAATACAAACTTAACTCATATAGTCTCAAAACAATTTAAATCAATAAATGTTTGAAAGTACTTAAATAAACATAAGGAATTAACTCAAAGTCTAAAAGAAACATAAACAAGGAAAAATAGGGAAAGACTCCTCAACTACTACCATCTACGAAGCCTTCAAATAATACGATTGATGTAGGGAGAAGATCCATGACAACCGAACAAGAACAAAACAATAATGTGAAGCCCTCCAGAAATAAATGAGGCTCACCAAAGTTAGCTGGAATGCAATGGGATAAACGAAGCACCTATTGATGACCTTGATTAGTTGTATCTACATCTTAAATAAGATACAAATTGAATGACATCAGTACATTGAATGTACGAGATTTTAAGGGGAATGTTGAAACATAAATGACTTAATTGATACTCTCCAAAGACATACTCACCTCACCTCAACTCAAATGCGAAAGAAACAATAAGAGATACAATATATAAAGCTTTTAAAATAGTTGATTTCAACTCATTTGGTATAATAATACATTAATAAACTCTTTACTAACCATCATTATGAGCTACATGATGATACAACGTCTCACCCATGCTACTAGACCTGTCTTATATCTTTTTGGGGTATTAAACTCCTCAACTAAGTGAATCCACTAAGCTATACTCAAAAGCAATTAGGAATCATCAAAAAGTATGACCCTTTACCCATTTTAGCATACATGGTTTATGAGGATTTTGAGTTGTCCAAACTTATCAATATACCGGTGCTCAATACTACTTCCAATAATATATAACTCATGCTCAAATGTTTAAAACATAACTCTTCCTCAACTTGAGATAATTACTCTAAAGATCCTCTTAAAAGAGGAAATTTTGAAGATTCCTCATAAACTCATTTAGAAATCAATGTTTCTCTCATTTTATATGTAAAAATATTACACTTGGGAACTTTCCCTTATACTCATTTTGAAGCATACAAGACAACTCTCCTCATTCTCATACTCATTTACTAAAGTCTTCTTTTCAGTTATAAATAATTGCAAAAGACTTCTAGAAATGACTCATAAATGACTTCTTGAACTTTTCTCTTAACTTTACTTTGATTTGAAATTATGAATTTAAAAGCTATGATTAGTATAGGTAGGATCTCTAAACGATTAATGACAACTTAAATAGTTAGTATTAAGAAGAGAGCAATGACACGATTTGAAAGAACGCATACCAAACAAAGAACAGAGACGAAAGGGGGTAAACGCCTCAGGCGTGGCAGCGACGCACCACGCCAGCCCCAAAAGTGTTGGGTCTGGTTTGGGGTGCACTATAGGAACAGGGCGCCAGCCCCTTGGCTTTATGGAGGCGCTTTGCCCCAGCCCAGACAATCTAATATATTTTCTTCCTAATTTTTCGTCCTAACTACTCTAGAATAGATTGGTTTCTTCCAAACACCCTACGATTCATAAACCCAATACAGATAATGAAAATCGACTAAAATTATATCAAGAAACACCACTCTTTTACAAAACCCTCACCTCAAGAACTCAAAAATCTCCATAGTTAAAGAATGGGGTTAAAACTCAAGAACTTCTCAATAAATTCAATCTATCAACTTCAAGAATGAAATCATGGATGAAATTACTTGATTGGACTAAGCGCGAACAAACCCAACACTATGAGAGCTTTCATACCTCAGAGAATAGTTGTTCTTTGCGACATTCTCAAGTTCTTAAATGAACGCTTGAAACCTTTTTCCTTTCTCCTCTTGAATTTGCTCTAAAATCCCTAAATGTTTTTGGAGTGTCTAAATTAACTTAGAGTTAGATTAGACCCTTAACTAGGGTGGGTAAAACATGGGTAGGTTTTTAGGAGTAAGGAAAATACCGAAATACCCTTTCCTTAAATGGATGAAAAACCTTAACTAGAGAGGTGCAAATCAAATGGGCATAATTTCTTACTCCTAGCTCTAAATATAGCAAACTCGAGTACGTCAGAAAGAGAACTCAAAGAACTTAAATTTTATACCTCATGGGCCACCTAAATCTTTATTTGCTAAAAGATATGGTCATTTGAAATTGACCCAAAACTACAAACTGAAGTTTAACTTGTACGAATCTCTAGTTGTCTTTTCGAAGAACGAGTTGTTGCAATATCTCCCCCTTGTGAACATTCGTACACGATTGAGCTTACACTAAGCTAAAAATAAGGAATGAGAAGAATCTAGAAACCTCAACTCAAGTACACAACATGCATTTAACATAACTCAACATATGAACGTATAGAGTACTTTACAAAGAGTTTGTACCTTGATTTGAACTTTCTCTAGAAGGAAATAGAATTAGGTATCTATTCTTCATATCCTGATCATCCTCCCAAGTACCTTTCTCTACGAATTGATTCCTCCATAACACCTTGACTGATGTAACCTCATTGGTTCTCAGCTTGCAAACCTGACGATTAAGAATCTGAACAGGTATCTCCTAAAAAGGTAGGTTGTCTTTTATACCAATATTCTCAATAGCTAAAATAAGCAAAGAATCACCCATACAATTCTTTAACATAGAAATACTGAAAACCAGATGGGCTGCTGCTAATTCTGATGGTAGCTCCAACTCATAAGCTACGTTGCCAATTCTCTTGGATATTCGGTAAGGACCAATATATGAAGGATGAGTTTTCCCTTTTTTCCAAATCTCATAAAACCGATCATGGATGACACCTTCAAGTAAATCCAATCATCAACCTCAAATTCCAAGTCTCTTCTCCTAACATTTCTATAGGATTTTTAAGGACTTTGCACTGCTTTTAGTCTTTCCTGAATAATCTTCACCTTCTCCATGGCTTGATGAACCAAGTCTGGCCCTATCAACTCAGCTTCACAAACCTCAAACCATCCAATAGGAGATCTAAATCTTCACCCATAAAGAGCCTCATAGCGAGCCATTTGGAAACTAGTGTGATAAGTATTATTGTAAGCGAACTCTATGAGCGGCAAGTGGTCATCCCAATTACCATTGAAGTCTATGACACATGCCCTCAACATGTCCTCTAATGTATGAATTGTGTGCTCTACTTGACCATCAATTTGAGGATGTAAAGTAGTACTCATATATATGTTTGAACCCAAACCTTTTTAGAAAGAGTTCTGAAATTGAGATATGAATTGTGTACCTCTATCTAAAAATATAGACACAGGAACTCTGTGAAGTTAGACTATCCCTTTGATATGTAATCTTGCATAATCTTCGACTGAATTTGTGGTCTTTACCGACAAGAAAAGGGTTGATTTAGCCATATGATCTATAATCACCGAAATTGAATCATGTTGCCTACGAGATCATGTCAAACTAGTAATGAAATACATATTGATCATCTCCCACTTTCGTTATGAAATAGCTATATTCTAAGCAATACCACCGGGCCTTTGGTACTCTACCTTGACTTGTTGGCAATTTTGGCACCTGACAATGAAATATGCAATATACGTCTTCATACTACCCCACCAATATACTTCCCTCCAGTCACAGTACATATTTATGGAACTGGGGTGGATCGAATTTCTTGAGCTATGAGCTTCCTCCATGACTCTCTTGGAGCTCATCCACCTTTGGCACTGACAGTATACATTGATACATCAACACACCATCTCCCCCTTTTTCAAAATCCATCACCTTTTGCTTATGAACATTCATTTTTAATTCAAAAAAATAGGATATTGATCTTGTTTCTCCTTCACTTCAGACACTAATAACGATTTAGCCCTATTCATCACCACCACTCCACCTTCAAATCTAACAAAGATACTCCCAAATATGCAAGTCTATGCACATCTTTGCCAACTCTTTCTTGCCTTCCTCAATATGGGTAGTACTTCATATACATAACTTGCTCAAAGCATTAGCAACAACATTAGCCTTACCTGGGTGATAGAGGATACGTTTGTCGTAATCCTTGAGTAAGTCTAACCACGTCCACTATTTGAGATTAAGCTTTTTCTAATTGAAACATACTAAAGACACTTTTGATGGATGAAAATATCTACATGAACACTATAAAGATAGTGACACCATATTTTAAAATCAAATACTACCGCTGCCAACTCGAGATCATGATTTGTCTAATTCTTCTCGTGAATCTTAAGTTGTCTAGAGGCATAACCTATAGTCTTACCATTCTGCATCAATACACAACCAAATCAAACTTTTGGTGCATCACAATAATCAACAAAGCCTTTTGTACCCTTTAGTAGGGTCAATGGTAGGGCACTAATTAACCGAGTTTTCAATTCCTGAATGCTTTTCTCACAAGATTCAGACCATTGAAACTTTACTATTTTCTGAGTCAACTTTGTCAAAATGGATGAAATAGATGAAAACACCTAAAAACACCCTCTGTAGTAACCAACCAATCCCAAGAAACCCTTAATATTAGTTGGAGATGTGGGTTAGGGCTAATTCTACACTGCTTCAATTATCTGTGTGTCAACTCGAATCCTTTCAGTAGATACATTGTGGCCTAAGAACGGCACAAACTTAAGCAAATACTCACACTTAGAAAATCTGGCATACAACTCCTTATCTTTGAGAGTTTGGAGGACTATTCTCAAATGACCAATATGATTCTCCTCACTCCTCGAAGAAATAAGGATGCCATCAATAAACACGATAGCAAACATGTCTAGATATAGTATAAACACCCAGTTAATAAGGTCCATGAATGCTGTAGGAGCATCAGTCAAGCCATAGGACATAACAAGAAACTCAAAATGACCGTAATGTTTCTTGAATGTTATCTTGGAATATTACGCTCTCTTACTTTTAACTGATGATAGCCAGATCTGAGGTCTATCTTAGAAAAATAAGTGGCACCCTGGAGTTGATCAAAAATGATCATTCATTCTTCGAAAGAGATACTTATTATTAATAGTTACCTTATTCAATTGGCGGTAGTAAATACGCATCCTAAGAGAACCATCTTTCTTCCTCATAAATAAGATCGGAGCACCCTAAGGTGAAAAACTAGGTCGAATAAAACTCTTATCAAGAAGATATTTCAAATACTCTTTTAACTCGGGTGGAGTCAGTCTATATGGTTAAATGGAGATAGATCGAGTATGTAGAAGGATGTCTATTCTGGAGTTGATTTCTCTCTAAGGAGGGACTTCGGGAAGATCGTCTGGAAAGACCTCTCAAAACTCAGTCATAATTGGAACTGATTGAATAGGTGGTGTTTCAATAGAGTCATTAATCAGACTAAATGATAGAGGAACCCCTTAGAGACTAACTTTTTGGCTTTAAGGTATGAAATGAAACAACCTTTAGACACTGTCGAACTACTCGTCAACTCTACAACACACTCATTAGGAAACTAAAACTTGACTACTCGAGTTTTACAATTAACAGAGGCATAAAAGGCATGAAGCCAGTCCATACCTATAATAACATCAAAGTCAACGATGTCTAATCGACTAAGTTATCCATGGTGTCCTTGTGATTGACAAAGATGGCACAATCACGATAAACTCTCTCCACTAAAATAGACTCAGAAACAGGTGTGGATACAATGAAGGGTTCAAAAAATTGTTCGGGAAGAATATTGAACCTCATAACTACATATGGAGTCACAAAAGATGAACTCGTACCTGGATCAAATGATGCATATACATCAAAGTAAAGACTTTGATCAAACCCATGACAATATCTATTGAATTCTTCTGTTCATGGTGAGTGGTTATAGAATAACAATGGTTTGATCCTCTAAGCAGCTCTATCTACTGGAGCCGCTGCATACAATTGGGCTCTATTACCCCCATTACCATTTCCTTGCATGTTCTTAGGGCATTCTCTCATAAAGTGACTTATCTGTCTGCACTTGAAGCAACCATTTGAGCCATCATGACACGCTCCTGGGTGGTTTCTACGACACTTAGTACATGTAAGAGCCCAATTAGCCCATTATAACATACTACCCTGAGACTGAATAGGTCTAGCTTTGGAATTTTGGGAGTTCTGGTTCTTAAATCACCTCTGTTCTTTGTTACAGGTGCAATAGTTGATGATGGAGTAGGTCCTATTGGCCTTTATTCCAGAGATGACCTGTTCACATTTTCGGTTTTCTTTTGTTCGGACTCATGACCTGTTGTCTTAGCCCTCTTACTCTGGAACTCTTCTGTATCTTTCAGCTTATCTTTCTCAAACTGTTGCACATGGATCATAAACCTAATTATGTCCATGTTTTCTATTAACATATTTGCCTTACTCTACTTATTTGATAGGCGAGACAACCCAGACACAAACATACTTATTATGCTTCTCATATCTGCCACCATCTCCGAAGCATATCAGGGAAAATGGATGAACTTAAGGCCGTACTCATGCACACTCATGGCCTCCTATTTAAGATTCAAAAAATTCGCTCACCTTTACGTCCCTTAGCTCATGGGGGAAGATGCGCCCTATGAAGGCAGGTCCACAAATAGTCCAACACACACATAATTTCCCTTCAACCTTGCTCTTTTTCCATTGGTTGTACCAAATCCTAGCAACATCCTTGAGTTGGTATACAACTAACTCTACATTCTCAGCATCAACAATATACATCACTTCAAAAACTTTCTACAGTTCATTCACAATTTTCTCCAGATCCTCAGTGACATTTGACCCTATAAATTCTAGAGGATCCATTCTCAAGAACTCATAGATCATAGATGTATCAGTGACATCCGGATGAACAACACTTTGATAAGAAGCTTTAGTGGCCACACCTTGACTTAACATTCGAATAGCATCCCGAAACTCATCTTTTGTGACCTCTCCTTGAGGGGGTTGCACTTCTGGTGCATTGGGTACCCCTAGATCTTAAGGATTAATATTACACTTGGCAGGATATTCTTGAATAGCTCTTAGTGGAGGCATAATCTGAAAAGATATGCACAAGCACGAATTAGAAATGAACTTTTATTGAGTTGATGGCTATCGCAAGAAAAAGAGTAAAAAGTAAGTGAAATCTCTTCCTAAATGTCACAGCATCCTAATTATAGATGTGGCACACTTCATACTGATAAATAAGACTCTACAGAAATGGACTCATAGACACCCTAGTATTCTTGAACTCTGTGCTTTGATACTAAGTTTGTCACGTCCCGAGCCTACACCCTGGATGTGGCCGACACTCAAGAACCATTGTTGGTCTCCAAGTGAACCCTTGGCCTAGCTGAATACATAGCGGAAGACTCACTCATGTAAAAATGGAGATTCTAAATACTAACTTAATACATATAGTATCAAAACAACTTAACTCAATAAATGGTTGAAAGTACTTCAATAAACATAAGTAATTAACTCAAAGTCTCAAAGGAACATCAATAAGGGAAAACAGGGAAAGAATCATAAACTATTATTTTTTTTGAAGCCGCTAAATAATATGATGGATGCCATGACAAGACCTCCGACAACCTAAGAAGAATAAAATAATAATTTGAAGCTCTCCGAAAAGCAAGAAGGTTCACTAAAGATAGCACAAATGCAATGGGATCAACGAAGCACATATTGATGACTCTTTATACCTGAATTTGCATCATAAATAAGATGAAGGTTGAATGACGTCAATACATTGAATGTAGGAGCATGTAAGGGGAAAGTTGAAACATAAGAGATTTAACTGATTCTTTGAGAAGACATACTCACCTCATCTCAACTAAAATGTGAAAGCAACAATAAGAGATGCAATATATAAAGCTTTTAAAATAGTAGATGCGAACTCAATATGTATAAAAATACAATAATAAACTCATTACTCTTATTTTGGAGATTCTCTAACCGACAACCATCACTATGAGCTACGTGGTGATACAACATCTCGCCCATGTTGCCAGAAATGTCCTATATCTTGTCGGGGTATAGAACTCCTAAACTAAGTAGATCGACTAAGCTATGCTTAAAATCAATAAGGAATCATCTAAAAAGTATGACCCTTTACCCATGTTGGCATACATAGTTTATGAGGATTTTGAGTTCTCTGAACTTATCCCCATATTGGTGCTTAATACTACTCCCAATAATATATTGCTCATGCTCAAATGTTTAGAACATAACTCTTTCTCAATTTGAGATAGTTACTCAAAACATCCACTTAAAAGAAGAAATGCTCAAGATTCCTTATGAACTCATTTAGAAATCAGTGTTTCTCTCGTTTTAGATGTAAAAGTATTACACTTGTGAATACTTAGCTCCCTTTTATTTTGAAACATGAAAGAAAACCCTCCTCATTCGCATACTCATTTACTCAAGTCTTAATTCAAGTTATAAATAATTGCAAAATATTTCTCAATATGACTCAAAAAGAACTTCTTGAACTTTCCTCTTAACTTTACTTTGATTTGAATATGTGAATTGTATAAGAGCTATGATTAGGATATGTAGGATTTCTTAACGATTAATAGAAACTTAAATATTTCTTATTAAGAAGAGAGCCATGACACTGTTTAAAAGAACGCATAGGGGATGAAGAACGAAGATGAGAGGGGTTGATGCCCCAGGTGTGTCAGTGGTGTACCGTACCAGTGCCAAAAGTGATAGGGTTTCTTTGGAGCACACTGTAGGTGCTATGGGGGCGCGTTTCCCCAATCTCGAGCCCAGAAAATATGACAAATTTTCTTCTCAATTTTTGCTCGTAACTCATCTATAATCAATTGGTTTCTGCCAAACACCCTTTAATTCTCAAATCCAATGCAAATATCGAAAATCCATTCAAATTCTATCAAGAAGCACCACTCATTCGTAAAACTCTCACCTCAAGAACTCAAAAATCTCCATAGTTAAAGAATGGGGTTAAAACTTATGAACTTCTCAAGAAACTCATCAATCAACTTCAAGAACGATTTCATGGATGAAATTACATGATTGGCGTGAGGGCAAAAGAACCCAACACATTAGAGTTTATATACCTTGAAGAAAACTTGTTCTTCATGAAATCCACAAGTTCTAGAAAGAATGCTTGAAACCCTTCTCCTTTCTCCTCTTTAACTAGCTCTAAAATCGCTAAACACGAAATGTCTAAACTAACTTCGCTTCTGATTAGACCTTTAACTTGAGTGGGTAAAACGTGGATAGGCCTTTAGGAGTAAGTAAAAGACCAAAATACCATTTTCTTAAACGGATGCAAAGCGTTAACTAGCGAGGGTCCACTCAAACGGGCATAACTTTTTACTCCTAGCTCAGAATGAAGCAAACTAGGCGGCGTTGGAAAGAGTACTCAAAGACCTTCGATTTAATAGATCATGGGCCTTCTAACTCTGTAAGTGCTAAAGGATATGGTTGTTTGAAGCTGAACCAAAACTACAAACTAAAGTTTAGTTTGTACAAATCACTAGTTGGCTTTCCGAAGAACGAAATGTTGTAGTGCATGTTCAGTGCAACGCCATGGATTAGAAAATTTTTTAAATTGTTGTTATTGAATCCTCCCCATTTTAAATCTATCTACACATATCCTTTAATTGTCACTTGTAAAATGTATGGCCAAGTTCAAAAATATAAAAGGACATTCTAAGAGTTTGTATCAAACATATTTTAGTAAAGATAATTATGATGAGAGTAAATTCATAATGTTTATGGAAGTTAATCTTATAAAGATGACTGGATAGAAAGATTCAAACTAAGGGATACTTCAATTCAATATGATTTATCATTTTTTTTATAATTGAACAAAAAAATCCCTATTTTTTTTTTAATGTTAGATCGTTTTTATATTTATGTGACTTTATTATAATTTTCTACCTATTAACATTTAAGATTTTCAGTTGGGTCCATAATAGAAATTAATTTTAAACTTTATAATATGCCCCTCATTTAATATTTCTTATCAAACTATTAAAGATTAATATATAATTATTGAATTTTATTACTCATTACACATATTTTTACATAAAATATAAATAATTCTAAAAAATTTATAAAAATTCACATGGAACACAAGTAGAACTCACATGTCTTGAAACTAGTTTTTCTTTTAGTAAAAAGTGAATACAACTTATAAATCGTGATTTTTATGAGAAGATAACAAAGAAGAAGATAACACTTACTTATATTTGCCATATTTGCATTAGCTGGGTTGTTTTGAATTAATTCATAGTTCACCAAAATCTAATTTATAAAATCTTACAACTACCCAATAATGTAGGGTATGCCTATTTTAAAAAGAAACAAATTGAATCATAATTAACCAAGTGATTTTGTTCCTCAAAGAAACAGTCAAAAATTTTCTTTAAGTAATGCAGAAGCATAAAGATTTGGTGGGTACATCTTCAGTGCGACGCCACTCAAAAGAAAATAAAAAAACGATGGCTACCGAATTCACCCAATATTTTATTGATGTCGATGTATTCTTTAATTGCTACCTTTTAAAGTCAAGTAAAAAATTTAAAAGGATATTTTAAGAGTTTGTATGAGACATATTTCAGTGAAGAAGATTAAGATGGAAGTGCATTCATAATGTTTATGACAAATAAACCTACAAAGACTTAGAGATTATTGGACAGAGGAAGTTAATCTAAGGGATACTTCATTTCAGTATGATTTACCTTTTTATAATTCCTAGAAAAACTCCCTCACTTTTATATTTTGAACATTTTTTTACATTTTTGTAGCTATATTGGAGCTTGCTTTCTATTAACATTTAATATTGACAGTTAGCTGCATAAAATAAATTAATTCAAAATTTTAAAATATGACACTTGATGTTTCTTATCAAACTATTAAACATTAATTTATAATTATTTTGTTTTGTTACTCATTATACATTTATTTACATTGAATTTCAATAATTCTAACAATTCTATTAAAATTAACACAGAACACACGTGCAACTCATGTATCGAGTAACTAGTTTTATCAAAAAAATGAATGCAACTTATAGAAAATAATTTTTATGAGAAGATGAAAATAAATAGGAGAACACTAATTTGTTTTTGCCATATTTGCATTAGTTGGTTTTGGTTCATTCAATTCGTATATCACTAAAATCATATGTAAAAAATCTAACAACTACTCATTATAGTAGGGTATGTCTGTATTAAGAAAAAAAATTAAATCATAATTCACCAAGTGATTTAGTTTTTCAAAAAAAAAAAAAAAAAAAAATCCAAAAAAATTATTAAAAAATTGAGAAACTTGAAGATATGGTGCGTGCATGTAAGGTGCAATGCCATGAATTAGAAAAATGAAAAATTGTGGTTGCCAAATTCTCTCCATTTCCAATAGAGGTTGACATATTATTTAATTGTTACCTGCATAATTTTTAGGCAAGTACAAAAAATTAAAACGACATTTTTAAGAGTATGTATGAGACATATTTTAGCGAAGAAGATGACGATGAAAGTGCATTCATAAAGTTTAAACGTGCAGAAACTTATAGAGATTATTGGATAGAAGATGTCAAACTAAGGATACTTCATTTCAGTATGACTTATCTTTATATAATTATCCAAAAAAAAACTCTCTCATTTGTCCTTTTTGATCAGCTTTATTATTTATGTAGCTTTATTGAAATTTAACTATTAACATTTAAGATTAACAGTTTGATCCTTAAAAGAAATTAATTTTAAACTTTAAAATACACCACTCATTTGATATTTCTTATCAAACTATTAAGGATTTTGTTACTCATTGCACATATATTTAAATATAGTTTTAATAATTCTAACAATTCTATAAAAAAATTATATGAATAACATGTGCAACTCATGTGTCGAAAAATTAATTTTTTTTTTTTTTTTTTAAAAAAAACAAGTTATAGATCATTATTTTTATGAGAAAATGACAAAAAAGAGGTTAACACTTTCTGTTATATTTGCATTAACTGGTTTTAATTTATTCAATTCATGTTTGACAGAAATATCTTTACAAAATCTAACAACTACTCATTAATGCAGGGTATGCCTATTTTAAATAGAAAAACATTTAATCATAATTCACCATTCACCATGTGATATAGTACCTCTAAAAAAATACTCAAATTCTGTTTTTGAAAAATGGAGAAACTTAAAGATATGATGGGTGCACGTTCTATGCAACACCGTTGAATAGAAATTTTAAAATTGGTGGCTGCTGAATTCTTCCCATTTCCAATCGATGTTGACGTATCCTTTAATTCCACCTTCGAATTTTTTTTTTCACATACAAATATTTAAACAGACATTTTAAGATCTTATCAGACATATTTTAGTGAAAGAGCCAAATATTAGACTGCATTTTTATTGTTTATGGAAGATAAACTTACAAAGACTTATAGAGATAATCGAATAGAGGAAGTCAAAATAAGGGATACTTCATTTTAGCAAATTTCTCCTTTCATTTTTCATAATTGGCAAACAAATCACTCATTTTTCCTTTTTGATCATTTTCTTATGTATGTGAATTTATTGGAATTTTCTAAGTATTTACGTTTATGATTAATAGTTGGTTCCTTAAAAGATATTGATTTTAAGATTTAAAATACATCATTTATTTGATATTTATTGTCAAACTTTTAATGAATAATTTATAATTATTACATTTTATTTCTCATTACACATAATATATATAATTTCGATCATTCTAATAAATCTATTAAAATTGTGTAAAACACAAGTGCAACTCACGTGTCAATAAATTAGTTTTAAAGAAAAAGTGAATAAAACTTACAGATCATGATTTTTGTTTTTGTGCAGATGAAAAAGAAAAAGATAACACTTCATTCTTTTTGTTATATTTGCATTGGATGTTTGTTCAATTAATATTTTGCAAGAATCTTGTTTACAAAATCAAACAACTACTAATAAATGTACTGTATGCCTATTTTAAGAAAGAAAATTGAATCATAATTCACCATGGATTTGAAAATTGAAAAATGGTAGCTACGTAATTCTCCCAAATTACAATCAATGTTGATGTACTCTTTGATTGTCAGCTGCATAATGTCTTGCCAAGAAGCAATTGAAAGGGACATTTTAAGGGTCTATATCAAACATATTTTTTTGTGAAGAATATAATGATGAGAGTGCATTTACAAAGCGTATGGTAGGTAAACTTAGAAAGACTTATAAATATGACTGAATAGAGGAAAAAACACTAAGGAATACTTCATTTGTATGATATATCTTATTATTTTTTTATTATTATCAACATAAAATCCCTTATTTTTCCTTTTTCATCATTTTCTTATTTACTTGATTTTATTGAAAATTTCTAACTATTAAAATTAAAGATTAACAATTGGTTCCTTAAAAGAAATTAATTTTAAACTTTACAATATGCCACTCATTTGATGTGTATTATAAAACTTTTAAGGATCAATTTATAATTATGGTATTTTGTTACACATAACACATTTATTTTCATATAATTTTTGTTATACAAACAAATCTATAAAAGTTCACATGGAACACAAGTGCAACTCACGTCCAGAAACAAGTATTTTTTAAAAATGAATACAACTTATAGATAATGATTTTTATGAAAAAAAGACAAAGAAGAATATAAGACTTGTTTCTTTTTGCCATATTTGCAGTTGATAGTTTTGATTCATTCAATTCATATTTGACCAAAAATCATATTTAGTAAATCTAACAACTATTCATTAGTGCAATGTATGCTTATTCAAACTAAAAATTGGAATCATAATTCACCCAGTGATTTAGTTCTTCTAAAATACACTAAAAACTTTTCTTTGAAAAATGGAGAAACAAGAAGATATGGTGGGTGCATTTAGTTTGACGCCAACAATTTAAGTATTCTTTAATTGTTACCTACAAAATCTCTAGTCAAGTGCAAAATTTTAAAACTACTTTTTGAGAGTCTATATGAGATATATTTTAATAAAGAAGATGGCGATAATAGTGCATTCATAACTTTATGGACGATAAACATATAAAGACTTATAGAGATAATTGGATAGAGAAAGTAAACTAAGGGATACTTAATTACAATATAATTTCACTTTTTATTTTTTACAATTAGCAAAAACAATTGCCTCAGTTTTCACTTTTAATCATTTTTTTAAAAAAATATGACTTTATTGGAATTTTTTAACTATTAACATTTAACATTAATAGTTGGGTCTTTAAAAGAAATGAATTTTAAACTTAAAAATATTTCACTAATTTGATGTTTCTTATAAGAATTTGGAGGATTTATTTTTAATTATTTCATTTTACCACACATTGCACATATATGTAAAAATACTTTCAATCATTTAAGCAATTTAATAAGAATTCACTTGGAACACACGTGCAACTTATGTGTCGAGAAGCTAGTTTTTCTAAAAAAGTGAATACAACTTATAAACCATTTTTTATGATATTAGAAAGAAGAAGAAAACACTTATTTCTTTTAGCCATAATTGCATTAGCTGATTTTGATTCATCCAATTCATATTTAAAAAATCTAATAACTACTCATTAATTAATGCAAGGTATGCCTATTTTAAGAAGAAGAAAAAATTGAATTATAATTCACCTGGTGTAGTTATTCTAAAAAACATTCAAAATATTTATTTTAAAAATGGAGAAACTTGAAGATACGGTGGGTGAATGTTTAGTGCGTGTTCATGGATTAGAAATTGAAAAATGATGATTGTCGAATTTTCCTAATTTCCAATCAATGTCGATGTATCCTTTAATTATCACATGCAGAATATTTGGTTAGGTACAAAAGCTTAAAAGGACATTCAAATAGTCACTATCAGACATATTTGAGTTTAAAAAATGATGATGAGAGTGTATTCATGTAATTTCCCTTGGGGTCATTTATGTATATTATGCGTGCTTTTCTTGTTTTTCCCATTCTCTTCTTCCTTATAACTTTTGTATGATGTTAGGCTAGGTGGAACACTTCCTGAGGACCACAATTGAGTTTGGTTAGAGTTTTGAGTTATGGAAGCTTAATATTTGAAAGAGTTGACTTTAGTCAACATCAGGAGATTCTGACGTTGGATCAGAATTTTGTCAACTTCATCAGCTCCGAAAGGGATATTTAATTCTAGTGTGATGATTGGTTTAGGTTTTTGGGCTACCATTTAGAGTTAGTGCGATTAGGCATTTTAGCTTTTAAATTTAGCAAAAAGTTAGACTTGGGGAAACTTTCTTTGTAATCATACTTGGAATCAGATCCCGTCAATTTGGTTAGCTCTAGAATGCTAAGTTTGGTCTTGAATGACCTTTGATTTTCATCCCGAGGATGTCGGTGTGAGTTTTATATTTTTTGCATTTTATTGTGTTTCTTTGTTCAAGTGTTGACTTTTGTAAATTTTTTGATGAAACAACCTTAGATGACAGTTTTGTTAATTTTGTTAAACATCCAGTGTCATTTCCAAGTAGTTTGCACTTTTGGTTTATGTTATTTGGACTCCAAAGGAATTTTGAGGGCTTCTTAGATGTTTTGGACACTCTGGTGTCTGGTGGGACGGTTTAAGCGAGCTCTTGCTTTCTTAGGTGATGTTGGATTAAGAAACCAAGAGGCCACTTAAGTGATGAGCATCTTATGGGCGGGGGTCGCTTAAGCAACCAACCCTTGGATGTTGTGAAGGCAGCTTAAGCAAGGGGCGACTTTTAGGCAAGCTCCACTTTTACGAAGCCTTTTGTCGCTTAAGAAATTTTTTTGCCTCTATTGCGAAGATCACTGGGTTGAAATCCCATTCTTCTCCCTTTATTCTCAAAAAGACACCCATCATCTTGAGAGCACAACCTTGGGAGTTTTGGAGCAAATCTTGATCATTTTCAACCATTTCAAGGTGAGTTTCTGCCTTTCCCTCTCCTCTATGTTTTTATGTGTTTCACTTCATTGTTCCATTCCTCTTTAGACATCAAAATTCTTAATTTCAAATCTTTAATGTTCGGTAAATTGACCATTTGAGGAGTGAATTGAGTCTTCGACTTCGCCCTTCTTCCAGAATGTAGTCCTTATTCCAAGGAGGACAATATGACAGTTTCCCTTTCCTAATTCAGTTGCGTTGATTTGAGGGTAAATTTGTTACCCAATTCTAGTTCAAATTTAGGGTTATTTATATGTGTATCGTTGGATCTGTATAAACTTGCTCTTTTTTTCTTGATAGATTGGCAGTGATCCAAGGATCTCTAGAAGGGAAAAGCACTGGAGTTATAGTTCATTTATGGTTTCGACCTCGAGGTAGATTATGGTTTCGACCTCTTCGATTTGTCTTAGTTAGATTGATTATATTTTAGTAGTAGTGCATGATTTAATTTGAAGCCTTATGTTTTGTAGAGCTCTATTGATACTTGGATAGTTATGATTTTTGTAGTATTACATGATTTTGGTTGAACCCATAGGTTTTGTAGAGCCATATTGATCCTTGGATAGTTATGACCATAGGTTGGGTTGTTTAGCTTAAGCTTTAGTTGGTGAGGCCTTATATTAGGTGATCCTTGTATAAGTAGTATCCTTAGATTTTCCTTGCAGGAGGATTGTGTGGTATTTGATTGGTCTTGTTGATTTGATTGATGTTGTGGATCCTTAAGTTGTGACTTTCGTTGTTTATTAAATTTTTGGGCCTGAGGCTGTGAGCTTGGATTAGTAGGAATTCCAGGTTAGTACTCTTGTGGTGTGAATGTACTATTCTTGATTTTGTGTCTATGACATGACTTGGTTGTGATAATTCTTCTAAGGAGTGTCTACTTGATTTATTTTGGGGAAAAAAGACTTGGTTTGCAAAAAGGAAATTAACCTTAATGAGTTGGTGGTCCTTGAGACCTTTCTGAATAAAAAGTGGTAAGAAGGTGTCACAACCCAGACCGTCGTGATTGACACTCACACTAACCTCTGGTGGGAGAACCATTACTACAACTCAAACTAAACAACTCAACCAAAAGCTAAGGCATTTAAAGATACAAAAGCAAGTTTAAATGCATAAATTATATAGAGTTCCCATAAACTCCCAAGGTTATAAATAAACTAGTTCCCATAAACTCCCAAGGTTATAAATAAACTAGTCAAACTAATGTGGAAGAACAATTCCTAGAACCTGAAAGTCAATATACCAAAACTCTACTAATGATAAGTCTAAGAACAAGGGGTACAACCCCGAAACTAAACAAACACCTTAAAAAAATAGTCTGAGCCCGTAAAGAGTGGACTTAAACAAGAAAGATCCATGGCAACCTGAAAGAACTGGCTCACCCTTGAATCTGGTCACCCTCAATAGTCACCTAGCTGAGGTCTATCAATAGCCACCTAAAGATGTCCTATACTCAACAAAGAAAGAGCAAGTGTAGTATTAGTACACAACCACAGAGTACTGGTAAGATCACGTGGCTATCCCGATAAGTGTAATATACATTAGTCAATTCAACAATATAATCACATGCATATATCGAACATATACAATATCATCAACACATACGAACAATGAACAAATTCACGATTCTCATATATCACAGTTATATCAATTTAGAGCAACACACTGTCTTCCAATATCAATCATCATTAGATATGAACGAACTCATCACAAGTAGATATACACATAATTCAATGGTCCTCTCAAGGAACCCAAACCCAAGCAGTTAGCATACTGAAATGTGGTATCCGATTTCATAATTAAGCTGGTACTCGCAACCGATCCCATAGTTATGCAGGAAGGTGATAACCAATCTAAGTTAGTTATACTGGAACGTAGTAACATATCCAAGTTAGTTATGCTGGAATGTGGCAACCGATACATTCAACACATCACAATCACAATCACAAGTATATATTCAAGATCATACATTTAAGTCATAATTTCATGGCAAACATCATTCATCTATCTCATTTACAACAAATGTGATCAACGTTGCAACATTTATACATATACAAGTATCATAATGAAGCAAGAACAAACATACATCATCACCTACCTCTAATTCAAGCTTAAATCCCCTAAGGCACTTGAATCTTCCCTTTTCGAATTATTCTCGGCTGTTCGTGGTCAAAAAACATACAATTAATGCAAGGATCTACAATCAAAGGTCTAATTATCCAGATTATAGCAAACGCAACAACCCTAAACCAAATCCAAGAATCTAATACCCAATTTAGGGTTGTTTCCACTATATAATCTATGAAAAAACCCTCACCCATTAATATTTATCCATTCTATTACGTTCTACGAATCAAAAAACAGATTCGAGGAGTGAAAAGCTTACCTTTAGCTTCAAGAATGGTGAAAAACGAGTAGCAGTTGCTTGGGAGTCGTTCCTTAGCTCAAAAAGTCAAAAAGTGCATAATGAGGTCGTTTAGGGGCTTATTAATGACTTTAATTTGCGCTGAGCCCGCCACAGCGACCACCACCCCGCCATAGCGGCCCGCCAAAGCTGTAAAACCCAGTGCCAGAGCGGCATTCTCGAGACAGAGAGTTATTTCAAGCATTACAAAATTCTCATTTCACAGCACACCTCTAACCTACAACGCTTAGTTAAAACCTTTCACGCTAAGATCTATTTTGGGAGTTCTAATCTCCCGAATTCAATTCCGTAAAATCGTACGGATTCCTTAACAAGTTATCTAACTAATCATGTAATCAAAATCATAAAAGATTCACTCGATTGTTACCAGATTTCTCTATAGCTCAATGACTCTGATTTCATCCAAATCTTGACAAGGTTGGAAAAATCCAAACACTACAGAAAAAGTTTTTCGACCCCAAATTTTCCCCTGTTGGTCTTTCTATAACGACGGGAACAGGTCGTTACAATAGAGACCAATTTACCCATCACTTGTCACCGAGTGATCAACTAGGAAAGACCAGCTAAAGTAAGGGTAGAGTAGTATCTCAATCGTCGAATTAATGGGATACTTGTATTGCATGCCGTTCTTACCAAATCTCATTACCCCCTAAGGGTTCCACATCTCTAACCTCAAACCAACCAATTGAGCACCTACACATCTTCCTATACAATGCCTCAATGAAGTCATCTCAATACTCGAGTGCTAAATATTGTTGTTTGTAAACCTAACTAAACAAAAACGATTCCCAATAACGACCAAAGTTTATCATACACACGTCTACAATATGTTATACAGTATCCTGGCACAACCATCAAGACTAAACCCTTCTTATATAAGCTTGATAACATTCTAAATCAATACTCGCTACAATTAGAAGTGAACCTGAACTAGCCAACCCACAATCATAATACCCAAACAATCATAGTTCTTATCAAAATCTCCATCTAACAACCCAATTTCCCATGAGTTTAAGCTACAAAAAATTTGATCCTTAGACATCAAATACTTATCGAAGGATATGCCCAAGCATACAAACCCTCTAACAACACTACCTCTTATGAATGGTAGAATTGGATTCAATGATCCCAACATTCAACCACACATAATCGATACATGAACTCGACGACAAGATGAAATATTAAAATTGCCGAACAACCACAAATACCTATGGTAGCTCTTCTATAATTTCTCATAAGCAAGGTGGTACATGTAGAACCACTAAAATACTTTAACAACTCAAAGACAACACCAAGTATGTCATTCGAAATAACCCAATCTTCCCAATCTTTCCACTCAACCAAGAGAACATCGCATGATTTGGTACCCCTGATCCACCACTAGGGATCCACCCACAAAAGTGAAAACACACTAGAGCATAGCTAGTGAATCATACTCACAATACTAACAACCATCACACACACTCCAACCGTTTACCTTATTATAAGCCAATACTTTTAAAAATGAAACCTTTCTTAGGTACTTAACAATCAATAGTAGTAGACTTACGACTCAACTCAGGTGTAAGTCCTTTCAAATGCTCAATACCGAATACAATTAATCATTTCTCACCTTTCCAATACATACCTTGACAAACTATATCACAAATGTAGACTTATAATGAAAAATCTGAATTGTAATTTCCACTGTATTACACAACCCCTTTTCTCTATCAATATTAGCTTGTACCTCGAAGATTCTTATGAATTCATGGATCTTTGCTTATCATTGATCGCATCTCCATCAATCTTACAATATCCTTATCTAAAATTCAATAACACTCATTACCAAACTCAAAACAAAAACAAAGCACTTATCATCACACTTGAGCTAATGTCTGTACACTCCTTTCTGAACTCTTTTTTGATAACTTTTAACGAATCCGACACACTTGTGACCCTATTATCATAGCCACAACAAAATAAATGAAATAACACATCTCTGAACCCAATTATCTACTCCTCTAAGGATAACTCTTTAGCCTTATGAATCAAATAAAATTTTCTTTCTCTAGCATCTCTCTAAAGGTTGTACTACATTCTACTATATTTTCCTTCATTATAACTCTAGCTCTTTAACATTCTATTCAAGTGGCATCCTACCATCTCTTATAACTTTCCACACAACCACCTTACTCACCAAATATTAGAAAACCACAACCTTAGGTATTCGCAAGGCGTAATTACTATACAAATTTGCTTGACCAACAATCTTATCATATAGTTGCATCCCGTCACAATCCATTACGACTCTTATCACCATTACGCTCCGTCATCCTTATTATCACTAAGAAGTCAACTTTTTCATCAATACAACACCTCAAACTCAAGTATACTCATCAAATTTAGAGGGCTAACCCAATTTATATGCCCTTTCTTACTAAAATACTTCAATTTCCTTCACCCAACTATAAACATTGGGACCTTCCTTATCCATAAGTTTGTCATTCTGGTATCAATCCATTCCTTTATGGCTTAAGATAAATTTACCCATCCTTATAACACCGTCCTTCTTCTTAACAAAGAAGACAAGAGCAACCAATGGGGAAGCACTAAGACGGATGAAACCTTTATCATGAAGCTCTTGGATTTGAACTTTAAGCTCTCTCAATTCTAACACCATAGGAATAGACTCAATAAAGGGGGACTCAACCTCAACACCCCAAATATGAGCCAAATAAGACAAATAACCTGGCCCTACCAGTTTCCTAGCCCGAATGAAGGATATGATCTTAGCTAGCTTAGGCTTGTACACCCCTTCCCACTCTAATCTTTCCCTATCGGAGATCTTTGGAGTTACCGACTTAGTATTACAATTAAGCCTTATATATTGGGGGGGACAACCAAGTCATGCCTAAGATTAAATCAATTCAGTCATATCCATCATAATCAAATCAATCCAAATCTGAAAAAATTCATTAACACAATAGGACAACACGATATACAAGGGTGACTATGACTGACTCTTCAACTAGGGCAGAAACATGGATAGGGGCATCAAATATATCACAAACCAAATCAAATCCCAAGGCAATTGAACTGACACATACGAATAATTAGAACCTAAACCACAAAAAAAAATAGCCATTTGGGCATAAAAAGAGCAGCATTAGTGACCACTACATCACACACTTGAAATTCGGTCTTGCTCAGAAAAGAATATAACTGAGCCATGTCGTCATGACAGGCAACCTTCTCATATTCCTAGGTTCTCCATAATTTAACACACTTTACCACTTATATTTGATTTCTGAACAATGAATTAATCGGGGGGTCAGTTCGGGTACTATTCGGGGTCCATAATTGTGACTAGGGGAAAACATAGAAGACATGTTGAAGTTCTACCTCTCCTCATCCCGCTCTGACGGGAAAATTTCTGCACTGGCGGCCTTACTTTGGCGGGAAGAATCCTGCCCCAGCAGCCCTAACGGAAATAGAATCCCTACGAATAATTTTTCACATTTTAGAATAATCCTTACAACTAGTATAATCATTATCTACCCCTAGTCAATCCTGTGATACAAAACCAATTCATTCTTGTCAATTCAGCACCACAACCCACACACTCCCATAATACACCCAGTCACTCACACGATCCTTAGTCATAACTTTCTTTCACAATAATTTCACGATACTCAACTATTTACAACTTGCATAACTTCAATGACCAAGCCAACATATTGTACATATAAAAGTTCAGACACACATTTATTGTGTACATAATGACCTCATTATATTCAAGCAATTACAATTTTACATTCGCTGTTAATTCAGACAACTAGAAGCACCCATTCAAAGTTTTCAAGATACAATTTAAAGATAAGTCCAAATTCTTAATTAATTATTTCACTCCATGGATGATAATTCCTGATCATCCATGCATTCACACCAACTCTAGGGCCAGATACCAATTAGAACCTTCTCAATTTCCAATTTGCTTTGCCTGTGACCCCTCAGCGTGACCATGATGTCTAGTTCACTTCGTTGAGATACGAATTGGAATAGGGAGATACCAATTGGACTCAAATCATACCACAAGTGACAACAGTATCTAGTGAGCCCACAAAACTGCTGATTTCAATCATCGAACTTGGTCGGACCCAATTCTTAACCGCCTCAATCTTTAGCTGATGGTAACCATACCTTAAATCAATCTTAGAGAAATCGATGCACCTTGAAATTAATCAAAATGGTCATCTATCCAAGGCAATGGATACTTGTTCTGAATGGTGAATGGTTTTCGGTAGTATATACATATCCTCTCTTGCTAGCGATGGTGTTACAAATTTTGTTGCTATAGTTCGGACCATAAAGTAAAAGAGGAAAGATACCAATTTGTATCACCCAAATAGCAATTGGATTCAAGCCATAGAACGAAGGAGTAGAAAGAAAAGAGTTTTTCCTAAAGTCCTATAGCCTCTCGAAGAAAAGTACAGACGTCTTCGTACCGTTCCACAAGACTCTACTAGACTTGTTTTGGTACAATGAGATCAACGAAGCTAGGGATCTAATACAAACTTTTTCATGACCCAAAACGTCATGATTGACACCCACACTAACCCTCCGATGGGAGAACCATTACTATAACCCAAACTAAACATCTCAACCAAAAACTAAGGCCTTTAAAGATATAGAAGTAGGCTTAAATGCAGAAATTATATAGAGTTCCCAGAAACTCCAAAGGTTTTAAATAAACCAATCAAACTAATGCGGAAGAACAACCCCTAGAATCTGAAAGTCAATGTACCAAAACTCTACTAACGACAAGTCTTAGAACAAGGGGTACAACCCCGAAAATAAAAAAACACCTTAAACAAAAAGTTTGAGTCGGAAAAGAGTGGACTTAAACAAGAAAGATCCATGGCATCCTGAAAGAATTGGCTCACCCTTGAATCCGGCCACACTCAATAGTCACCTAGATGAGGTCTATCAATAGTCGCCTGAAGATGCCCTATACTAAACAAAGAAAGAGCAAGTACATTATCAGTGTAACGCCCCTTCCGAAATAACATAAGCCAACATCTCATGAGATTTTTATGCATATATCATCCTCACACTAGTAAAAATGATATAAAAAGAATATTATCAACTTTTCGAATACCCAAACTAAGTGGTTCATGGTTCATACAATCATTCAAAACAAGTAGTAAATTTAATATATTACAAGACTTGGACTTAAACACCTCAGATTAACAAAACATGTAGCCATACTTCTATTACAAACCATGGTGACATGATCCCATTAGCCCTCAAAATTACATGCAAATATACAACACATAGATCATGTATAAGTCCCAATGTTTATGCAAAATATAAATGTTTATATGCACATGTGATCTTCCTTAAGACTCTCAAAATTTCTATCTCCAATGGCCAGCTTCATGCCTCCTCTCGATCATTCCCTACGATAGAAACAACTATCACTAAGCATATAACTTAGTGGTGTAAAAACTATAGGTTTGGATCCCTCAAAATTCACCAAGCTACCTTTCTCAAGTCATGAGCAGCACAATTGAAACACAATAAATAAATCAAGTACCAATATATAAAGAGTATCAAGTTTAATATGTAAAGATCCAAATGTAAAGAACTTTCATAGCACCATTTTCCAAGAGATTCAATAACAAGGCTCGCCCAATATATACATCATGTCATCACACCGAGCACAAGCAAGTGTCAAGAATGGCTGATGCCCTGTATCAAGAAGGGTCAAAGCCCAATAATCAAGAGAACCAATAACCATATTAAAAATGGCTTTCTAGTTCGTACTTAAAATGGACAACTTCCATTCCTAAGAAGGACTAAAAATCGAGAGTCAAGATGACAAATAATCCGAATCAAAAGGCATACCAATAGTGACAAAGTCACAGCCACATGAAGGACAAGGTCCCAATAAGAGTGTCAAGTGATCAAACAATTCATACAAGTGGGTGAGTTACACAAGCATCATACAAACACGACAATACAAAGTGAAAAGACATAACCAAGGTACCAAGATCAACTTTCAGATATACAAGTAGCTAAAAGAGTGTAAGTACAAGTTTAGACACAAACCTTAATACTTTATCGTAGAAACAGTCCAGCACAACTTCGCGAGTTCAAACAGTAGATCAACTAATGTATCAAGGTCCTCAACTTGTTCATGAGTATACACAACCTTAAAAATACAATTAAATAACATATTTAATTCCTAGAATCTCAATAATGTCGAAGTAAAACATGATCATCATCACAAGTAAGCTTAGCCTGTACAATTACGACTATGCTCCCAAAACAGTGATTCTGGTAAACCCAGTACTCATGTTACAACTTAGATTTGAAAAAGAAAACAACAACTCTAGACTTTATAACCTTCATGAAAGATGTAGGTACATATCTTAAGGTTGTAAAAAAACAAGAATCACCGTAAAATGTATTTTGTACAAAAATATATCATCGATACACTAACAGTTGTTCATATAGGATTTCTAAACCCGAATTCTGTACAAAACTTGAACTATGTTGCGTCCCATATTTCAAATTCATAACAGCTAAATTAGAGTTCTACATAAGCATAATAGTTGTAGATATATGAATTAGCTTTCCAAATAATATTTATTCACCCAAAAATGAGTTTTAGAGATCGAGATATTCTAAAAGTAATGCACAATACTTAGCTACAAAATATTTTTTGACTACTTACCAAATAGCAGTGTGTGTCTCGAATTCTAGCCAATAGGACCAAGTTTTTCTTTTGTGGTTTTGAAGAAGAAATGGTTAGATAATGCTCTAGAGTTCTTAGACTTCAAGGGAAACTAAATTCACTAGAAGAGGGGTCAAAATATAGTCTCAAGAGTGATGTTTATCCCAAGTCCACAAATGTCGCTCAAGGGCTGCCCAAATAGTTTTGTGTGCTGTAAAAAATATATACATATACCCTTATATATATATATCCTTCACCTCCTTCTAAAATTATACATAATTATAATTAAAATATTACAATACCCCAATCAAATCCCATAAATTACGATATAATTTATGTTAACCAAGGTAGCAATTCTCAAAAAAATTCAGCTTCCCAAAATGAGAGTAAAACATATTGTAGTAATTAAGGAACTGTAAATCGACATACGACTCTTGTTAGCATTCAGGGGTGTTACAATCAGTACACAATGATAGTGTACTGGTAGGATCACGCGGCTATCCCAATAAGTGTAACATACATTAGTCAATACAACAAAATTATCACATGCACATATCAAACATATACAATATAATCAATATATACGAACAATGAACAACTTCATGATTCTCACATATCATAGTTATATCAATTTAGAGCAACACATCATCTTCTAATATCAATCATAATTAGATATGAACGAACTCATCACAAGTTGATACACAACACAATTCAATGGTCCTCTCACGAAACTCAATTCAATGGTCCTTTCGTGGAACCCAAACCAGTTAGCATACCAGAACATGGTATCCGATCCCTTATTTATGTCGTTACGTGGTAATAGATCCCATTGTTATCCTGGAATGTGGAAATCGATCCAAGTTAGTTATGATGGAACATGGCAACCGATCAAGTTTGTTATGCCGGAACGTGGCAATCGATCCAATCAACACACCACAATCATAATCAGAAGTATATCATCAAGATCATACATTTAAGTCATGGTTTCATGGCAATCATAATTCATTTATCTCATTTACAACAAGTGTGATCAACATTGCAACATTCAATAATATACAAGTATCATCATGAAGCAAGAACAAACATACATCACACAATCATAGAATCACAACCATCACCTACCTCGAATCCAAGCTTGAATCCCCTAAGGCACTTGAATCTTTCCTTTTCGGATTCTTCCCTCTTGTTCGTGGTCTAAAACCATAAAATTACCACAAATATCAATAATCAAAGGTCTAATTATCCGGATTATAACAAACTCAATAACCCTAGACCAAACCCAAGATTGAAATCAAAAAATGGATTCGGTGAGTGAAAAGCTTACCTTTAGCCTCAAGAATGACGAAAATGAGTAGGAGTCGCTTAGGAGTAGTTACTTAGCTCACAAAGTTGAAAAGTGCGTAATGAGATCATTTAGGGGTTTTTTAACAACATTAATTTGCCTCGGGCCCGCCACAGCGGCCACGCCAAAGCGACAAAACCTAGTGCCAAAGCGGCATTCTCGAGAGGGAGAGTTATTTCAAGAATTCAAAAATTATCATTTTACAGCACACCTCTAACCCACGATGCTTAGTAAAAACTCTTTACGCTAAGAGCGATTTCAGGAGTTCTACTCGCCTAAATTCAATTTCATAAAGTCGTACGAATTTGTTTACGAGTTATCTAACTACTCATGTAATCCAAATCATAAATAATTCACTAGATTGTTACAAGATTTTTCTATACCTCAATGACTCCAATTTTGTCCAAATCTGGACAAGGTTGGGAAAATACAAATACTACAAAAAGTTTTCCTGCCCCAAATTTTTTCCCATTGGCTTTTCTATAACAATGGGAACATGTCATTACATAAGGCCCTTTCACTACATTTATCACACCTTTCGGATGATTCTACACCGATGAGATTGATGTATTATTCAGGACAGCCCATTGGCTTAGGCTTGAGCTACAATTTATTACTTAGATGTTACTTTGTTGATAAGCTCAAAGTTTCATCCTGGGTAGCCCGTTGATATATATATATATATAAAGGTTATTACTAAGCTTGACATGCCATTCTGGATGGCCTGTCCTTATATGTATTCGCGATATTGGCTTATGGTTAAACTTGTGGGACCATTCCAGGTGGCTCGATAGTTCTTCTTGGCTTAAGATCTTTCCTTATTTGGAGTTTTACATTGTATCATTGCATGAGTTTCCCTTTGAGTATGTGGATTATCTGGGTTGTCTATTTCTTATAGCTGAATATTGATACTATCTGCCTTCTCTCTAATATATTCTCGTTTTCTTATAGCTGAAAATTGATACCATCTGTCTTCTTTATAATATATTCTATTTATCCCTTAGTTTTCTGTCATCTTACTAGTATCGTCGTGCTTCTTTTATATATTTGATCTTTCTGAGCTCGATCGGTCTATGATGCCCACTAAGTACCCTATGCCTTGGTACTCATACTGTACTTTTGCATGTTTTTCTTATGCAGATCCAAATTTGAGCCACCCTCAGTGAGTGTTGGATCTCCCGTGGCTGTCACAAACATGGATTATGGTTAGTTTATAGTGTTCAAAGACTCGCTGTTGTATTTTTTTTGTAGTGACTCTTATATTATATTTTCTATTAGTCAGTTCTCTGTACACACACACACACACACACACACACACACACACACACACACATATATATATATATGACTTTCTATTTATAGTAGCTCTTGTAAAGGTGACACACCAGGTCCCAGGGATTGGTAGCTTGTGTTAGTTTTTCTTTTGGTCACTTTTGGCCTATTTTGTACATTTTGAATTGCACTACAGATATACATGATATGGCCCTTCTTTTTATATACATTATCCCTGTCTTCCACTTGTTATTACTTATGTTTTTCTATAAATCGTGTCTTTCGCATTTGGTTTTGTGCACTATAGGCTTGTTCAGTCAATGGGTTGTAGTGGATGCCATTATGGCCCGAATTCGATTTGTGATACAATGGTATCACAGTTTTAGGTTCACAAGTTTTACAAGTACATGAGAAAGTTTCTAGTAGCGTCATGTAGATCGGTACGATGATGCTAGTATCAAATTTTGGAGAGGCTATAGAGCATTTGTAAGAATAATTCATTGTTTCTTTTAGTGCATTGATAGTTGTACCAATATCTAAAATCCATTTGTTTCACTCTATCTCAGCTAACAAAGATGAGATCAACTATGGGCAGGCATTGATCTTTTGAACCTTTCGATGGAGCCCCAGCTAGAGGCAGAGTTAGAGGTCTACCTAGAGGTCAGGATCCGGCACCAGCTCCAGAGCCCAAGAGTGAGGTTGAGGAGGATTTGTCTCCATGACATTAATTATGGATACATTAGCCAGGATCCTCAGCTTCATAGAGGGTATGTCCCAAGCTGGTACTATGCATAGCATTTCTGCCAAACCAGAAGTTACAGATGAGGCTCAGACTTCAGCCTAGGCAACAACATAGGACATTCAATCCCCACAGGTGCATACATGTTGCTATAGCTCCTCATACAGTGGTCGAGCTAGTTCTGATTATTGCTCCACCTATGGCGCCTAGGCTTACTATGACCCTTGGAGAGCAAGAGATGTTGGGGTAGTTTATAAGATTCGGTCCTCCCAGGTTCCTCAGTGCAGCAGGATAGGATGCCCATGAGTTTCTTGTTAGAATCTAGGAAAGGTTGCATAACCTCAGGTTAGTGGAGTCCATGGGGTTGATAACTCTGCTTACCAACAAAACAGACTAATGAATGAGTGGTGGAGGTCCCACTAAGATTGTAGGCTAGTTACTTCACCTTTGATTTCTTAGGCTTAGTTCTTCGAGGCTTTCTTCAGGAAGTAAGTACCACATAACTTGAGGGAATATTTACGAATGAGTTCTAAGATCTAACTTAGGGATGACTTTTAGTTGCTTAGTATGTGGTACTGTTCCATGAGTTGGCGAGATGTCACACCTCGAGCCTACACCCTGGACGTGGTCAGCACTCGAAAACCATTGGTACCAGCAAGTAAACCATTGGAATGACTCAACTCTCTGCGGATGACTTACTCAACATTAGATGAACTCAAAAGTAAAACTTTAACTCAAATGACTCAAATATTTGAATTAGAATATTTAGAAATAAATATTTAACTGGTGAAAGAGGCAACTCAGGTCTTCAAACATTTAGCAATAGAAATGAAAAGACTCTTCAACTACTACTATCTATCTATAAAATCTCTAATATCTGTGACGGAAGTCGGGACAAGACCTGTGAAATCCTGAAAAAATAGAAAGATATAAATGGAATCCTCCACAAGTAAGGAGGCTCACAAAAGCTAACTCGAACTGAAAGTCGTATCAACGAAAAGCCTGTTGATTACCCTGGACTCCTTTATCATCATAAAAGATTCAAGCATTAAGGTCAATACATGGAATATACGAGCATGCAAGGGGAACTCTAAACCACATACATAAGCTTGGACTGATAAAAATGAAGTACATACTCACCTCGACTTAACTCAACTCAAAGATACTCAAGGATATTCAAACATACTCACAAATACTCAAACTCTAAAGTACTCAACTTAGTTCAATGTAAAAGAAACTATAAAGATGAATTATAAACAAATCTTTTAAAACAGTAGATAGTAACTCAATGTATTTAAAAAATACAATAATAACTCTTTTACTCTTATTTGGGAGATTCTCTAACCGACAACCATCACTATAAGCTATGAGATGATACATCTTTTCACCCACGTTGCCAGAACTGTCCTATACCTTACTGGAGTATAGGATATCCTCAACTAAGTGGATCCATAAGCTATGCTTAAAAAGTAATAAGGAATCATCTAAAAAGTATGACCACTTCTACCCACGTTGGCATACATGGTTTATGAGCACGTTGAGTTGTCTGAACTCGTCCCCATATCGGTGCTCAATATTACTCCCAATAATATAACTCATGCTCATATGTTTAAAAATATTTCCTCATCCATAAACCTTTATATTATTACTCAAAAGGTTCTCTTAAAAGAGATTATACTGAAAAACTCCTTATGAACTCATTTAGAAATCATTGTTTCCTCTCATTTTATATGTAAAAACATTTAATCTTAGGAATACTTGGTTCCCATATATTCATTTTGAAAAATGAAATTCCACTCTCCTCATCGTCATAGTAAAGTACTCAAGTCTTAAAACAAGTTTTAAAAGTTTGCAAAAGACTTCTCAAATGACTTAAAAGAACTTCCTCGAACTTTCCTCTTAACTCTATCTTGAATTTTAATTATGAATTCAAGAGTTATGACTTGGATATGTATGATATCTCAAGGATTAATGAAGATTTTAAGTGTGGATATCAATTAGAGTTCTCTATTATGAAATTTATGGTCGTTTGAAGTTGACCTAAAACTTACAATCTAAGGCTAACTTGCAAAATTTTTGATTTACTTCTTACCAAATTGGTTCTTGCTAAAATTAGTTCTAAGACCGAAGTGTTACAATATCTCCCCCTCAGGAATACCCATCCTTAAATGAGATTACTCTTAATAGAACTAAGGGTGGAAACATCTAACACCCAGCTCAAACATCCAACATGCAATTTAACACATATATAACATATAAATTTAAAGAGTGCTTTACAAAAATCATTACCTTTGGTCTGGAATTACTCCAAAAGAAAAGAGATGTGGGTACCTCTTCTTCATATAATCCTCCACCTCCCAAGTAGCTTTCTCAACAAACTGATTCCTCCATAAGACCGTTACTGATGCTACCTCCTTGGTTCTCAACTTGTGAACCTGACAATCAAGTATTTCAACGGGTACATCCTCATAACATCGATTGTCCTTAATACTAATATTTTCAGTAGATATAATAAGTGAAGGATCGCCTATAAAATTCTTCAAACATTGAAATATGGAATACTGGATGGACTGCTTCTAACTCTCACGGTAGCTCCATCTCATAGGCTACATTGCCAATCATCTTGGATATCCTATAAGGAGCATAATACCAAAGACTGAGCTTCCGTTTATTACCACATCTCATAACACCTTTCATGGGTGAAACCTTTAAGTAAACCCAATCGTCCACCTCAAACTCAAAATCTATTCTACTAACATCAGTATCAGATTTCTGATGACTTTGCACTGTTTTCAACCATTCTTGAATGATCTTCACTTTCTCCATAGCTTGATGAACCAAGTCTGGTCTTATTAACCCAGCTTCACCAACCTCAAAATATCCAATAGGAGATTTACATCTTCTCCCATACATAACCTCATGAGGTGAGTGACCATCCCAATTACCCTTGAAATCGATCACACAAGCCCTCTACATATCCCAAAAGTCTAAATTGTAAGCTCTGCTTGACCATCAATCGAATGATGAAAATTAGTACCCAAATTTACCTTGGAACCCATTCCTTTATGGAAATACTTCCAAAATTGTGTGGTGTATTGCACACCTCTATCTAAAATGAAGGATATCGAAACTTCATAAAGTCTGACTACTTCTTGAATATATAACTTGGCATAATATTCTATAGAAAAAGTAGTCTTTACCAGTAAGAAATGGGCTGATTTAGTCATTCGATCTACAATACACCAAAATGAATCATGTTGTCTACGAGACCATGGCAACCCAGTAGTGAAATATATATTGATCATCTCCCACTTCTATTACGGAAGATCTTTGTTCTAAGCCATACCGCCAGGCCTCTGGTGCTCTACCTTGACTTGTTGGCAATTTGGGCACTTAGCGATGAACTCTGCAATACTCCTCTTCATACTAATCCACCAATAGACTTTTCTCGAGTCATGATACATCTTTGTGGAACCCGAATGGATAGAATATTAGAAGCTATGAGCTTCCTTCATGATATTAGGCTCTTTCTAACTGAATACATACTGAAGATTCTTGTGATTTGTGAACAAATCTACATGAACACCATAAAGATAGTGACGCCATATTTTCAAGGAAAATACTATAACATCCAACTCTAGACCATGGGTTGGATAGTTCCTCTCATGAATATTAAGCTTCCTAGAGGCGTAAGCTATGATGTTTCCCTTTAGTATCAATACACAATCCAATCCAACTCTAGACACATCACAATACACAACAAAACATGCATACCACTCCAGTAAGGTCAACACGGAGGGTAATAGTCAATCTATTTTCAATTTCATAAAATTCTTCTCACAAGCTTCGGACCATTAATACTTTCCTATCTTTCGAGTAAACTTAGTCAATGGGGATGAAATAGATGAGAACCTCTCAACAAACCTCGTATAATAACCAGCCAATCCTAAGAAACTCCTAATATTAGTCGGGGATGTGGGTTTAGGAAATTTTTGTACTGCCTCAATTTTCTGAGTGTCAACTTGAATCCTATCCCATAAACAATGTGGCCTAAGAATGCAACCGACTCAAGCAAAAATTCACAATCAGAGAATTTAGCACACAACTCTTTATCCTTGATAGTTTGAAGAATTAATCTGAGGTTACTAGCATGATCTTCCTCATTCCTCAAATAAATTAGAATGTCACTCATAAACACGATAACAAACATATCAGAATATGGCTTAAACATTGTTTATAAGATCCATGAATGTTACAGGAGTATTAGTTAGGCCAAAAGACATAACCAAAAACTCATAACAAACATAGCGGGTCTTGAAAGCTGTCTTAGGGATGTGACTTTCTCTTACTCCCAACTAATGATAGCCTGATCTTAGGTCTATCCTAGAAAAACAAGTGGCACCCTAAAGTTTATCAAAAATATCAGTCATTCTCGGAAGAGGATACTTATTATTGATAGTAACCTTGTTCGACTGATGGTAATCTATACACATTCTAAGAGAACCATCTTTCTTCCTCACAAATACGACCAGAGCGGCCCAAGGTGAGACACTTGGTCAAATAAAGCCCTTATCAAGGAGATCTTTTGACTACTCTTTTAACTCTTTCAACTTAGTTGGAGCCATAATCTGTGGTGCAATTGAGATAGGACGAGTGTCAAGAAGGATATCTATACTGAAGTCTGTTTCTCTCTTAGGAGGGACTCTGAGAAGATAATCTAGACAGACCTCTGGAAACTCACTCACAACTGGAACTGAATGTATAGGTGGTATCTCAACACTAGAGTCATTAAATCTGACTAAGTGATAGATGCACCCCTTGGAAACTAACTTTCTTGCCTTAAGGTACAAAATAAAATAACACATGGGCATTGCTAAACTACTCCTCCACTCTATAACAGGCTCATTAGGAAACTGGAACTTAATTACTTGAGTACTGCAATCAAATGAGGCATAACAGGTATGAAGCTAGTCCATACCTAGAATAACATCAAAATCTACCATGTCTAACTTGACTTAGTCAGCCAAGGTGTCCTTGTGATTGACAGAAATGGTACAATCATGATAAAATCTCTCAACTAAGATAGACTCACTAACAAGTATGGAAATATTGCAGAGCAGAAGAAGTTGTTTGGGAATAATATCAAATCTCATAGCTATATATGGAGTCAAAAAAGATAGATTCGCACCTGGATCTAGTAATGCATAGTCATCAAAAGTAAAGACTTTGATCATACTAGTGATACCATCAGGTGAATTCTCTTTCTCTTGGGGAGTGGTGATAGCATACAAATGGTTTGGCCCTCCGTCCGTCCTTGAAGTAGCTCCTCTAGGAGCAGCTCTATCTGGTGGAGTCGCTGAAGAAGATTGGGCTCTATTGCCCCCATTACCACTACCCTGCCTGTTCTTAGGGCACGCTCTCATGAAGTTACCATTGTAACCACACTTGAAGCAACCAATTGAGCCATCACAACATGCTCCTGGGTGGTTCCTATAACACTTAGCACATGCAGGAGTCCCATTACCTCTTTGTACCACACTACCTTGAGACTGAGCATGTCTAGCTATGAAGTTCTGCGAATTTTAATTCTTGAACTCACCTCTGTTTCTTGGCGCATGTGCACTAGCAGATGATGGAGCAGGTCTATTTGGCTTTTTCTTAAAGGATGACTTGTTGACATTACTTTTTTTCTTCCTGTACTCATTTCCTGTCGTCTTAGCCTTGTTGTTGCAGAACTGTTCTCTATTCCTCAGCTTATCTTCCATAAGCTATTGTATATGGACCATCAACTTAGCAATTTCCATGTCCCCTATCAACACCGCAACCTTACCTCTGTGCTTGATAGATAAGACAACTAATTAACTCTCAAGCACAGCTCATCCAATTCTTGGTGTAAACGATCGTTAAGAAGTATAAAACCCAATAAATGAGTTACGGTCGTATCGCACAGCGAGCAGTATGTGTTCAAATTTCAATTAAGAAGTACGAATGTTATCTAACTAGATATAGGAATAGATATTATTGAAAAAGACATCAAACAAGTTAAAGGGGTGACATTAAATATGAGATGCGGGTTTTTGGTTTGAAATTATCAACTACGATGCAGTCACAAAAACTTTGAAATAACATTAAGGAGAGTAATTCTCAGGATGTGATCGATTATAGGCAAATTTATATATATGGGTAATTGACACTACTAGTAAATAACTAAATATCAGTGGGTAGGCTAGACTATAATTAAATAACTTTTCTCTCGAACAACTATTCTGCTTCAACTGATTTCTCTCACACATCAACAAGCATAACAATTAAGAACAACCCATAACCCTAATACATCTTCTCTCTCGAGCAAGATGGGAAGGATTAGGTTTAGGATTCACACTCTTGAGCTGAACGCAAATCAATCCAATACATACAACTCATTAATCAAAAGCTTTAGTTCAAAATCCTCTCTCTCGAGAAAGCTAAGAACACAAAATTAAAATTGCATTAGCAACTGAAACTCATTAATTAGCCCATAGCTAATGATTAAACCAACTTTAATATAGCATTAAAACTAGTAACTAACAATACCCATAAACTAATTCAGCCCATAATCACATGATCACACCCTAAGACTTGGGGTTTTAGCCAAACATCATAAAAAAGTAAAAATGTCACAAAATCGACTATCCATCAACTGGGTAAGAGTAATTACACAATGCTTTGATATGAAGAAAATTCAATACCAACTTAGAAAATCTCCAAACTTAGTCTCAAACCTTTAAGTCTACTCAGAAACTCTCTAAATATTGTAAAGAAAAATTCCAAGCTAAAAGATAACTCTAAAAAACTCAACTCGACTCAACTCCTATAATTTACAATTCAAAATCCTATTTATAGTCCCTGACAATTAGCCACGTAAGGCCATTAGGCGAGGTAAGTCGGGTTCACCGAACCACTCGGCAAATCGCCAATTGCTTTCTTCTATCACCTTTCTGTCTTGTCTCTCAACATCCTCAAGTTCTGTAACTTTGAGCGATCTATCTTTGCATTGTGGAACTACTCGATGATTCACCGACTACTCCTTTTTGTCACCGATTTAGTTTCTTCCTTCAGGGCTTGGCACACTGGAACTTTAGGCGGTGAGTTTAGCCACTCAGCAACACACCAACTGCGTTGGGAGATCTTCAGGCCCACCCTTCTTCGTTTCTTCAGCTTATTTTATTCCTTTTTTCCTGTTAGTGTCTTTTCTTTTCTCCTCAATTCATATACCTAAAATTCAAGGCATTATTATCAGTTTTTTAACATTAATTAGGCATTTAAGGACACCAAATCTATCAAAACAAAGCCCTAAATGAGTCCAAATCTTGGACTCATTACCAACCCATACAAAAACAAGCTCATCTTGCTCCTCATGTCAGTAACCATCTCATGAGCATAACGGGAAAGTTGAGTTAACTTAATGTTGTACTAATGCACATTCATGGATTACTGCTTAAGTGTGAGAAATTCCCTTACATTTGCCTCTCTCAGTTCACGGTGAAAGAAACGCTCCATGAAGCATTTTCAAACACAACCTAGCTCACAATTGGTGTACCCTCAACTCTAGTCTTCTTACATTGATAGTACCATACTCTAAAAACACCCTTCAGTTGGTAAACAACTAGTTCCACTCACTTAGCATCAACAACATGTATAACTTCAAACACCTTTTGCAACTCTTCCACAAAGTTTTCTAGATCTTATGTGACACTTGAACTAGTGAAGTTTGGAGGATTCATCCTTAAGAAGTCACGAATTCTGGATGTATATCCACATAGTGTTGAACTCCTCTCTAGTTCCCAGCTTTTTGGTCACAACTTGAATCAACATCCGGATAGAATCCTAGAACTCAACATTAGTGACCTTTCCTTGGGGTTGCACTGCTGGTGCATTGGGCACCCCTTGATCCTGAGAGTCAATATTTCTCCTAGCAGGATGACCTCTAACACTTCCTCATGGAGGCATGATCTGAAAGATATGTTAAATCATGAATTAGAAAGAAACTGCATAGAATTGAACTCTTTCACATGAAAAAGGTATGAAAGAAGTGAAATAGCTCCTAAATTTTATAGCCTCCTAATTATAGATATGGCGTGCTTCACACAGATAACTAGGACTCTACAGACACAGCTTCATAGATACCCTAGGACTCTTAAAATTTATGCTCTGATACCAAATTTGTCACACCCCGAGCGTACACCTTAGAGGTGGTCGGCACTCGAGAACCATTGATGGCCCCAAGAAAGCCGTTTGCTTTGTTCAATACTCAATGGAAGACATACTCAACAATTAAAGAACATTAAAAGTAAATTTAGTGATGATTCCACGATTTGGACTCATTTAGGGCTTGATTTTAATAGAATTAGTGTCCTCAAATTCATATTTTGTCTTAATTACTTATGTAAATACTTGAATTTCAGGTATTTGAACTTACAGACAAAGCATAGACACTGTGGAATAAAAAGGAACAAGGCACCGAAAGAACTAAGAAAAAAAGGGCTAAAGATCGCCTAAACTATTGGGTGACTCGCCGAATGGCCTTGGTCTCACACAAAGTTCCAGTGTGCTGAGACCTAAAGAAAAAGATCAAGTTAGCAATGAAAAGGAGCAGTCGGCGTGTCACTGAATAGTTTCGTGAAGCAACACTGTATCGCCCAATGATACAAAAGGTGAAGATGCTGAAGGCAAAAGCTAAAAGGCCGTGAACCAGACCAAAGGGCGGATCACTGAGTGCATCGGTAATCTCGACTAACTGCGCCGAGTGGTCCTTCGCTTCACACTTTTTGACAACTATAAATATCTATTTGAATTTTTAGTTTACAATGAAATTTTAGAAATCAATTTTTATATTTTTAGAAACCAATTTTTAGTTCTTAGAGTTTTTGGAGACATTGTTCTAGAGCTTTGAAGATTTTAAGGTTTACAATTCCAAGAAATTGGAAGTGGGTCTTGAAGAATCTTCACCCTTGATGTGTTTAAAGACATTTTCTATCGTATCCAATTGATGGAAACACTTTTGGTATCAATTTCTATCTCTTTATCATGTCTAGATAAAACCCTAATTCTTGGGGTGTGATTATGTGAATATGGGTGAAATTTACTATTGGGTATTGGTCATTGTTAGTCTATTTGTTGTTTAAATGTGGTTTCATTTGGTAGTTGTGTTTGAACTTAATGGGATTGTAGTTGCAGATATGTTTTCATCTTAGTGTTTTTGTCATGCTCAAGAGAGAAGTTTCAAAACCAAAACTACTAAATCGATAGCCTATGGTTATTGGGTCGTCGTGGATTCAGCTCGAGAGAGTAAACCCTGTACCTTCTCCCATACATTCAGCTCGAGAGGGTGAATGGCCTAAGGCAAAGGTTGTGCTTAATTGCTGTAACTTTGTGTTTAAGAGAAATTGAGTTGATTCAGGGTAAGTTGTTCAAGAGAAAATTTACCCCCACTAAAGTCTAGCTTAGTTACAAATGTTCAGCAATTTACTATCAATAGCATTTACGCAGTTGCTTATTTTATCCCATATTCCTATCATATCCCAAGAATCCCGTCTCCCAAATTCGCATCTTTATATTCTTGCTTTTTTTGTTTATTAGTTGAATACAAACCCCCTATTGATAATTGAAACTTGTTTCACCTTTTTGATCAATCATGTTTTTACTCGTTAATGTATATAGCTATAATCAACTTGAACATAATTTTGCTTTTCTATTGATTCTCAATTACAAATCGCTCCCTATGGGAATGATCCTAACTCTTGGTTGGGTTATATTACTACTCACGATTGTTGACACTTTGAGCTGGAAGTAGTGTCCTGATATGTTAAGTCAAAATGGCGCCGCTGCCAGGGAGTGGTGGTAATTGAAAATTTTTAGTTCAGTTGGATTTTAATTTTATTTACTTATAGTCCTACTCACTTAATGTTTGTCTTTTTCTTGTTTGTGCGTTGAAACATAGGAGGTGAGTATGTCGAGCAGTACTCGCGAGCTAATGGAGTTTCCTCCAATAGAAGTAAAGATGTTCAGGGATCACATTCTAACCTTAAAACACTTGGAAGGTGAACGGATTCTTGAGGCTTAGGCAAGGTTTAAAGAATTGCTAGTTCAACGCACAACTCATGAAAATCCCGATATGGTCCTCCTGGATTGCTTTAGAGAAGTATTGGTCCTGGAAACAAGGTGTTGGCTGACCAACTCATTCCGGGTGATATTACACAAGAGCCTTATGTGATAGTAGCCCACCTGCTTGATAACATGGATGAAACAAACCAAGAAGTAGTGAAAGACTTCATGTTGGCCGCACTGATGACTCAGATGGATGAGTTGGCTAATAAGGCAGTGGAGATTGAAGTCCAATGCAAAAGAAAGGACAAATGCATCCCTTCTCATGAGAGAAAAAGGCCTAAGGACAATGAGGGTAAATGTGTCAAAGAAATGCTCTCGATCATTCTCCACAAGGTGAATGAGCATGATAGAGTGCTGGAAGAGATGAAGGAGAACGTCGAAGTGATGAAATAGATGATTGGTTTTCATTCCAGATCGATCCAACTGCTCGAGAACCTTATGGGTCATGCGATGCCTCAGCTCTACCCATTGCAAAACAGGGGGTTGCCAAGTGATGCTATGGTTAACCCCAAGAGTGGAATTTAGGTGTTAACTTGCATCGTGCCACGACGTTAACTAAGGTGTTGTTTGGGAGGAAACCCAAAACCCTTTATTTCTTTATTTTTGTTTTCGAAATGATGGTGTGTTGATTTTGCAGCTTAAAGTGTGAAGAGTGTTTTATATTTGCATGTTGGCGAGCTACAAGGTCCAATCGGTGCATTGTCGAATAGGTCGGCGCACCCAATCTAAACCGTCGTTTCATTCAAGACAGCTTTAAAATGGAGTCTATAAAACTCGGTGAGCCTAGGTAAATAATGGCGAGTCACCCACCAGATTAGCAAACCCGACATAGACCGTCGTTTGAACCCCCACATTAATTAGAGGTCCTGCAAAACATGGAGAGCTCGGCTTGTGGATTGGCAAGAGCAACTAACGTTGTCAAATTGATGAGAACTGGATGGTTTTAAAGGCCAATGGTTTCAAAGTTTCAAAATCTTCGCTTTCCCTTGCTTTGAAACTTCACAAAATTGCACCTAGTTAGTATTTTATATATTTTTTACACTCCATTAGTATTTTTGCTATTGATTGGTGCTCGGACTTTGGATTACATTGTTGCCTCGCATTTCAAAGTACTTTAATCGGCATAAAAGGATGGTTTTCCAAACCCTGAGTTTAGTTTTTTTTGAATTTGTACTCATTTGCAATGGTATTATCTTAGTGATGTGTGCTGGTTCTCTCTGATAGGACTAGAATATTTAAATACCTTTTAAATTTGATTATCTTGTTGTATTGTTTTGATCATTGAAATCTTATAAATTTGTGCCTTAAAATGAGTTAAATTTTGTGGGGTTGTGCTTGCATGCTGGTTAGGTTGGGTGAAGTATAAGTAGCTCATATTTGTGCTAAATGGAGTAAATTGCGCAATGATGGAGTGGGTGACACCATTCTTAAGGACAAAAGTCGTCAAATAGTCAAATTTGGCAGAACTAGGAGAAGTCTTAGTATCCTGAGGTGATGGGTGTTACGGGTCTGAGCTTAATTTAACTAGTGCATGATTTGATTTTGTTTTTGGAGCTTGCGGGGTTGAATTTGAGAAGTTGGGTTGAAAGTAGGCACGTTGGGTCGTTTGCCTAGCTGGGTTAGCTCGCCGAACCACTGGGCGGTTCACCAAAGGTCCCCATCTTTCCTTTAACTTCATGCTAAATGTGTTGTTGGAGTCTTTAACTTTCGACGAGAAGCCTGCGGTCGCTGAACGATTTCTTGATCACCCGTTGTCTGCACCCTTGAACCCTTATTACACTGTAACTTTCAGCGGGCTAACCTAGTTCACCGAAATAATTCGGCAACCCACCAACAATTTTGGTGCGACTGTCTACGCCTAATTTTCTTTACGTTTGTTTGGATATTTCCTAACTTCTCCTCAAGGTTTGCAGACATGACTAGATCAAAAGTAGTTGAAAGAATAATACCAGCCTAATAGAAGACTAGGGGGATAACGATAAATGAGAATGGAGTTATATCCAGAGTCAAAGTTGCGAAACATCCCATAATGGGTGGGAAAGGCAAGGGAAAAGGTCCACCTCTAATAGGAAGACCTATATCAGATATCCTAATGTTCCTTCATGGGCCCGAGGATTCTGTGCACGTCTTTCTGGAGGACTCGCACGTGACGACCCCTAGTGGATCTAGCACTGCCGTTCCTCCTAAGGTGACCCAAAAAACATATGCTCATACTAAGAGTGATGGATTGTGCACTAATTCCCAAACATATGGAGCGACTGTGTAGATAGGACCCTCTCTTTACCTCCATCTTTGCCTTTCTTTATTTCGACTTGTGGATGTTTTTAATTTTTGTGGGGTGAGGCCCATCTTTTCTGACTCCATTTTGTACATATATTTTGGGTTGAAATCTATAATTGTGTTATACACTGCTATTTGAGAAAGGTTTGAGCTTGTGGCTCCCTGCTTTTAATTGTAAATGATTTTTGACCCTTCCAAAAAATTTTTGCCACCTCTTGTATGTGTTGAATGTGGCTATTCTCTTGCAAATTTGAGTATCGGTTTTGATCAATACTGATTACTTGAATAACGCTCATAATAGAACGTAACTGAATGCGCGGCTATGAAGAGGCCAATTGAATTTGCATAGACAATATGTGATCCCTTTGCATCTCGTTATGACTAGCTAATATGGAACCGATTTCTCTTGTGATGAACATTGCAAACTAGCAAAAGTGCGGAGTCTTGTTTGACTTTGGTGTTAATGTCTTGTGTGATGAGCTTACCATGAACCATGCATTATGGCACCTAGAATATTTTTCCCCGTTGATTTGGTTGACTAAGTGATGCAATTTCTATAGATGATCTTAGGCAACTTTAAGGAGTGTGAACCAATTTGATATTACACCTCTTTTGCGGCCTACCTTGTGAGTGTGAACCTCTTTTGAGCACCCTTTGAACCTTAACCTTTTCTTGGAAGAAACTTGATAACATTGCTACCTTTTATTGACCTATTACCTATAATCCTCATGATGTGTGGTTTGTTTGAATAGCCAACTTAGGCCAAAAGCCTATGTTGGGGGTGTGGTGAAAAGAGAAGGCAAATCAAGTAAATGCAAAGGAGTTCCTCATGCCCATGTTATGAGAAAAATGGAACCCCTCCATACAAAAAAAAAAAAAAAGAGAGAAAAATAAGAAAAGATTGAAAAAGAAAAAGAAAGAAAAAGTCATGAACTAATGTTGTGGAAATACAAAGAAAATGGGGTTTCCAATGACTCATGGAAGATGAAGAAGAGGTGACCATTGAGCTTGAATGAAAATGACAAAGAGAAGGAAAGAAGGTGTTATTCACATCACATTTCATGAGGATTTTGAACTTATAAGCCTAAATGATCATACCATTACACTAAGCCCCATTACAAGCCTTGAAAAAGACCTTTTTGATCTTTAATGAGCTGAAGCAAAAGCCGATTAGAAAATAAGGGCAAACCTATGGGTGAAATCGTACATTGTGTTCATCTATGTGAGTGTGAGTGTTGCATTTAATTCTGGAACTTTAAGTTTTGAACCATTGTGTGTGAATACAGAATCATTCTTTGTGTAAGGGCATTTGATTTCATTTGTAGAGCTTGAATGTGCATTTGAAGCAAGTATAGTGAGCTCGAGGTTCTTTGATAATGGTGAATCGCCCTTGAAACTTTGAGTGCACAATTGATCTTTGCATGAGTAAGTTGAGACTTTTTGTGTGCATTCATGATTGAGTCTTGTGTATCACTATTGAAATATCATTTTTGAACTGTTGAACTTGAGTTTTACTTGAAGACAAGCAAAAGTTTAAGTTGGGGTGTCGATGAGTCCATAATTTGGACTCATTTAGGGCTTGATTTTAATAGAATTAGTGTCCTCAAATGTATATTTTGTCTCAATACCTTATGTAAATACTTGAATTTTAGGAACTTAGGGACAAAGAATGGACACTATGGAGCAAAAAGGAACAAGACAACTGAAAGAACGCAGAAAAGAAGGCCTGAGGATTGCCTAAATCAATAGGCGATTCGCCGAATGGCGTTGGTCTAGCACAAAGTTCCAATGTGCTGAGCCCTGAAGGAAAGATCAAGTTGGCGAAGAAATAGAGTACTCGGTGCGTTGCCGAACAGTTCAACAAAGCAACACCATATCGCCCAATGATTCAAAACGTGAAGATGCTGAAGGCAAAAGCTGAAAGGCGATGAACCAGACCAAAGGGCGGATCACCAAGTGCATCGGTGATCCCGAATAACTGTACTGAGTGGTCCTTCATAGCACACTTTTTGACAAATATAAATACCTCTTTGAATTTTTAGTTTAGGATGCAATTTTAGAAATCAAGTTTTATATTTTCATAAACCAATTTTTAGTTCATAGAGTTTTTGGAGACATTGCTCTGGAGCTTTGAAGATTTGAAGGTTTACAATTCCAAGAAATTAGATGTGGGTCTTAAAAAATCTTCATTTTTGACGTGTTTAAAGACATTTTATATCGTACCCATTTGATGGAAATACTTTTTGGTATCGATTTCTATCTCTTTATCATGTCTAGCTAAAACCCCAATTTTCGGGGTGTGATTATGTGAAAATGGATTAAATTTACTCTTGGGTATTGCTCACTGTTTGTCTATTTTCTATTTAAATGTGATTTCATTTAGTAGTTGTGTTTGAACTTAATAGGATTGTAGTTGCAAATACGATTTCATCTTAGTGTTTTTTGCTTGCTGGAGAAAGAAGTTTTAAAACCAAAACTACTAAATCGATAACCTATAGTTATTGGGTCGTTGTGGGTTCAGCTCGAGAGAGTGTACCCTAGACCTTCTCCCACACATTTATCTCGAGAGAGTGAATGGGCTAAGGCAAAGGTTGTGCTTAATTGCTGCAACTCGGTGTTCGAGAGAAACCAAGTTGATTAGGGGTAAGTTGTTCGAGAGAAAATTTACCCCCACTAAAGTCTAGCTTAGTTACAAATGTTCAGCAATTTCCTATCAATAGCATTTACCCGATTTTTTATTTTATCACATACCAAGAATCTCGTCTCCCTAATTCGCATCTTTATATTCTTGCTATTTTTGTTTATTAGTTGAATACAAACCCCATATTGATAATTGACACTTGTGTCACCTTTTAAATTTATCATGTTTTTACTCGTTAATGACTATAGCTATAATTAACTTGAACATTATATTGCTTTTCTATTGATTCTCAATAACAAACCGGTCCCTGTGGGAACGATCCCAACCCTTCGTTGGGTTATATTCCCACTCACGATCATTGGCACTTGAACTAGAAGTAGTGTCCTGAAACGTGAAGTCATTTACTCAACTGTTTCAAAATATAAACTCAAAATATTTTAGAAATAAAACATTCACTAGTCAAAAGAGGAAACTCAAGTCTTAAACATTAAAAGTTTAAATGTAAAGAGTCTTGAACTACTACTATCTACCAATCTATGGAGCCTCTAAAACTATGAGGGATGTCGAGAAAAGACCCCAGATTAGTCTAACAAAACTAAAATAAACAAAGAAAAATAAGGGATCCTCTGAAAGCAAGGAGGCCTACCAAACAACTCTGGAACTGCAAATGGTATCAAGGAATCACCTATTGATGACCCTGATCTCCTGTATCTATATCATGAAATGATGCAAGCTAAATGACATCAGTACATGAATGTACGAGCATGTAAGGGGAATACTCAACATAACGTAAAAGCTTGAACTTGGAAAGAAGGAAACATACTCACCTCGACTCTACTAAACTCAACCTCAACTCATGGATACTCAACTCAAAGCAGTATAAAAACAACAATAAAGATGTAGTTAATATAAAGCATTTTTAACAGTACCGTATTCAAAAATACCATAATAACTCAGCTTGTATGTAAAAATACTAAATAACTCTTTTTTGACCGACAACCATCACTATGAGCTGTGTGATGATACAATATTTCACCCACACTCCCAGAACTGTCTTGTACCTTGTCGGGGTACAGAACTCCTCAACTTAGTAGATCTACTAAGCTATGCTTAAAAAACAATAACGAATCATCTAAACTGTAAGACCCTTTCTACCCACATTGGCTATATGGTTTATGCGGACTTTGAATTATCTGAACTTGTCTCCATATCGGTGCTCAATACTACTCCCAAAATATAACTTAGCTAATATGTCTATTAACCTTTGCTCATCCTAAACTTTGAGATTATTACACAAAAGATTTCTCTTAAAAGAGATAGTATTCAAAACTCCTCATGAACTATTTTGGAAATCGATGTTTTCTCTCATTTTAAATGTAAAAACATTTACTCTTGTGAATACTCAATTCCCATATATCATTTTTAAAAAATTAACCTAACTCTTGTCATCCTCAAACTCAAGTACTCAAGTCCTAAAACAAGTTTTAAAATATTTTAAAAGACTTCTCAAAAATGACTCGAAAAAAATGGAAAGACTTAACCTTTAATTCTATCTTGCATTTAAATTATGGATTCAAAAGGTATGATTCACGTTATGAATGATCGCTCGATGTTTAGAAGTAATTAATTTAGAGTAGTTAGAATCAAAAGGGAGTAAAGGTATAATTTACAAGAACTAAGATGGAGCAAATGACTAAAGACAGGTCGGGGGAGGTGACCCTAGCGCACTGAGTGGTGCGGGGCTCCAACTCCTAAACTTCAGAGGTGCAGTTCTGGCGCACAGCTGGCGCGCCAGAAAATCTGACAAATATTTTTGTCTCATTTTCTGACCTAATTCACCTAGAATATGAATGGTTTCTTCCAAAAACACTTAGATTCAATTACTCAAATCCTTTACATGAAAATCTACTCAAAAACCCTCATGAATAATGTTTATTAAAGAGATTCTTGACTCTAGAACTCAACCAAACATCAAAATTTAAGAAGGTTAACAAAATTTCAAGAAACTCCTCAAGAACTTAAATCTTTCAATCTTTATGGATGAATTTAAATATGTAAATCATGATTCGCGTGTGGGTGAACAAACCCAACAATATGAAAACCTACGTACCTTGATTTAGCGAAACAAATCCTTGATTCGCAAGAAACATTAATTGTTCTTCCTTTTCTCCTGTTTTCTTCTTCTTGAACCTCTCTCAAAACCCTAAGCATAATTTAGGATTGTAAAACTGACCCAAATCAGATTTGACCCTAAAATATTTACTAAAAATGTTTTAACTTGACGGGGTAAGGAAAAGACCAAAATACCCATTATTAATTCGAGTAACTTTCCTTAAATGGATAGGCTGATTTCAAATGGGCATATCTCCCTAATCCAAACTCAAAAATTAGCAAACTCAGTGGCATTGGAAAGAGGATTCCAAGTTTTATATCTTATATGTAGCCTAACTCATCCTGTACTGAAAGTTATGGTCATTTGAAGTTGACCCAAAACTCACAACTTAAGCATAACTTGCAAAATGCTCAATTTAGCTATTTCCAATTTAGCACTTTCTAAGGCGGGATGTTACAGCCAGCACCTCCAGCACTTGAACTAGTACAGGCACCTCAAGTGCCCCAAGCCCCAGTACATCCTTCCTACTCTATGAACCGACGGAAGGCCGCGAGCTTGCGAAAAATTTTAGAGGAGAAGTGGTTCTGTACAGATGGTGTTATAGAAAAGTATTTGGATGTGTGGGAGATGTTGCACTTCCATAAATTTCAATAATTCACTAATTCCTAGAATCCTTACGTTCCTTCCTGGGTTCAGGAATTCTATGAGAGTTATGCCAGGTTGTTCTCGAAGGGGAAGACGTGGGCTGGGTTGATTGCACCAGTGGACTATGTAGAGGTGCAGGGAGAAAGAGTGAAGTGATGCGAGACTGACATCAATGAGCTGCTAGATTGCACTATGTGCACCATCCATTCCTTGGCTGACCTGGTCAATACAAAATCTCTAAAAGACTTGAACGGGATGGTTGGCCCTATTGCTGTGTGATGCTAATCCTCCCTATCTAGAGGCGGGAGCAGTGATTGAGAAGGAGGAATAGCATGTGGCTGCTCATTATTGGTTTTGATTAATTTCCTGCACCCTGATGCCCGTTAACACCTAATTTTGACCCTTCTTTTCTTTAATTCATTGTGTTTTAGCGTATAAATTAATAGCATATTAAAATGATCTTTTTAAATTATATGTTTTAGTTTTTATATCTACTTTTCTTAAATAATGGATTTATCGTCATTTTATTTAAGAGTTTCATATTTATTTATTTAATTATAAATCCATATTGTTTATATCTATATTTTATATTAATACAAAATCGTAATATTAATATTTTCATTTGATAAATTTTAATTTTCATCTTATAAGATATTGCATTATTTATTAAATTAGAAGCCCAAATTTAAAAATAAAAGTAAAGAAAACAAATTTTCAGTCCAAACTAAAATTCACCCAACATTGGCCCAAGAAGAAGCCCTTTTCTAGCCCACTCTTACATTCCCCTTCCATGTAAGCACCACACAAGCAGAGCGCCAACGTCCCAAAACGCACGCCAACACACGCTTGACTTACGTTCTTCACATGCCATTCATAATCGGCACACGTCTTCCACTTGGCTTCTTCCTATTGGTTGTTTATTTAATCAGAAGCCCTAGAATCCCAAATATCCTAAACTACCTATTTTACCCTCATTTAATCTACCTAAATTATCCCAAATACCCTCAAAACCCTAAATATATTCTGAATTTGGATCAGTCGCATCTGTCTCTTCTCTGTCTCAGCCGAGAATTAGGGTGTGTTTAATATGAAGTATACTTTTAGCTTAAAAGGAAGCATCTTGAATATTTAAAAGACAGATTTTGAGTGCAAAAATACATCATTTCTTAATACCTTTCAATGCAGATTTTTAGCACAAAATGGTTATATAATGAAGGTTTAAAAGGCAAACTTTTTGGTAGCTTTGATTACGTTGATTAAAATTAAACATAGCTTTTAAATGGATAAAATAGGTTGTTATTTTTAGGAGAAAAAATAAAATAATATATATATATATATATATTCTTGGAAAATTTGACATCTTGAGCTTTTAAGATTTGTTTTGAAACCTAATTTTATGAAAAGATTTTCCTTAAAACATTCATTTCAAAAGCGAGACTCCACTAGTTACATGCATTTCCTCAAGCTTTTTGACTCTACAAAAATCGTAGTCAAGTTTCAAGTAATTTAAACCCCATTAAAGTTGTAATGGGTGTTTTATTTTTTTTTCTTAGGTCATTGTAGGTAAAATTAATATGTTTTAAAATTTTCATATTTCAACTTTTCTTTCTCAAGGCTAGTCATATCAAAATTTTAAATTAATACTAATTTTTCTCTTAGCTTTTAATGATATTTTTCTCTCTTTAATTGACCTAAGTTTGATTGATAACCGTATTTCACGGATCTCAAAGGATGCTTAACCCCTTCCCTTTAGGATAAGTAGAACTCTTACCTAGAATCACTTTTGTTAAGTAGGCTTTAAAATGGATTTAACTTTAGACAATAATTGTAATCAATTTAGGTGCCCTAATTGATAAACGCTGAACTACACCTCATTGAATACTAGGTGTAGGTGATCGTAATCTAGTATAAAACCCAACGAAGAGTTGGGTCAATGCCACAGGGAGTCGTACAAGTTAGAATTCAGTTATGAAGTTATAAGCGTGATCTAATAGGTTATAGGAATAATAAATTTTGAAAACATTTAGATAAATCGAGAGGGTGACACGAATGTTAGATTGGGAGATTGATTTATCAATTAGCAACTAAAACAAGAAAGATAACAAGTAGAGAGGAATTCTTTGGTATGTAATCAATTATAGGCTAATTTCGCTATATGGGTAATTGAAGTTTATTAATAAATTGCTGAATATCAATAGGTAGGCTAGACTATAAATGCAATAGTTTTCTCTCGAACAACTATTACGATTCAAGTGAGTTCTCTTGAACCTCGACAAATTTAACATTATAAACAACCCAAAACCTTAAATTATATACTCTCTTGAGCTAGATGGTAGAATTGAGTTTAGGAATCACTCTCTCGAGCAGAACCCACATCACCACAATAATTACAATCGTCAATTGAAAACCTAGGTTCTAGAACCTCTTTCTCAAGCAAGCCCAAAACACTAAGTTAGAATTGCATTTGCAACTACAATTCATAGATTAATACACAATTATCAATTAAACTCATTTTAGGCGGTCAGGATCGAGTTCACCAATCTTTTCGGCGGTCTGTCGACTGTCCATTTCCATCGCCATGTAGGTTCTTCCCCAAGGCTGGCATGCTGGAACTTTAGGTGAGCTGAAGAGCCATGTGGCGGCTCTCAGAATGGTCTTGGCGATAACCAGGATTGCTCTTCTTCAACTTCTTCAGATTTTCGCTCCTTTTTGCTCAATAATGTCCTTGCCTTGCTCCTTAACCTTCATTGCTGCAAATCAACACTTTAACATCACGAACATATATTAGGCATTGAGGACACTAAATCTATGAAAACAAAGCCCTAAATGAGTCAAAATGTCATACTCGTCAATACCCCCAACTTAAAATATTTCTTGTCCTCAAGTAAAATTCAAGATCGATCAGTTCAACAAGGATGCCTACAAACAGTTCTACTCAAGACTCAACACAAATGCACAGAAAAGGCTCAAACCACACGTACAATGTTCAACTGTGCACTGTAAGTTTGAAATTGTGATTTACCATTATCAAATAGAATCAACCTCACAATGGTTGCTTCAATGCCCTCATAACAAGGATGGTTCCATGCTCACACAAAATTCCTCAACAATTTAATATTCTAAAATCAAATACTACTCTCACACTAACAAATATAAGCACCTGCATGATTCCCTTATTTTCCAATTAACATTCTTTTCAGCTCACTCAAGATCACAAAGGTCTTTTTAAGGCTTATAACATGGCTGAGTGTAAAGGTATGATCATTTTGTTTTTAGTGGCTCCTACCTTCATGAAGTATGGCTTGCAAATCACTTTTCCTGCTTCTCTATCACATTCCATGATGTTCACAATCTACCCTATTATTCATTTCAATATGCCTCATTGGATACCCCATTTCTTTTGCTCTTTTCACACACTTTATTCCACAAACTGTTTTTCTTTTTCATTTTTTTTTCCATTTTCACCTTTTATTTTCTTTCACTTTTTTTACATGGAGGGGTTCCATCTTTTTCAAACCATTGTTTTAAAGGCTGATTTTTCACACTTCATGACTTTCCTTCTCTACCACACCCCCAACCTAGGCTTTTGGCTAAGTTTGCTATTCGAAGAACCAATACTTCATGAAGGTTGTATGTGATAGGACAAAGAGGTCAAAGTTGTTCAAGTTTCCTTCAAAGAAAAGGATAGGCTCAAGGTTCACACTTCTCACAAGGTTGCCACAAAGAGATATACTGTCAATTTGGTTCACACTTCAAAACTTTTGCCTATGATCATTTCAATCGCTCACTTCAATCAATCAATTGGACTAACGAGGCATATTCTAGGTGTCATCAAGCACAATATTCAAGACAAACTCACCACACATGGAATTTGACACAATTATCAAACAAGACTTTACACTTTCTAGAAAGCATGCAATGATCATTACAAGAGATGGAGTTATTTATATATAGAAGTGCCCAACACTAATGCCCTAACATTTTTGTAAATGAAAATGGAAGGGAGGTCTGGCTCTGTTTGGCCCTCTTGGCTATCTGTTGCTAAATGAGCAGCTCCAAGTTCTGCCTCTACTGAACTATGATAGAACCAAGACAAGCAACATTTGGGTGTCAAGGGTTCGACTCATTTTGTGAACGCATGATGGTGATGCTAAGGAACCCAAACCAATATCTGGCAGCAACGTTTAGGTCCTTTTTCTCAATAAGTGCACCTACCTTGATCTATCTCGGTGTCACATCAGATATGAGGGGTGCCAGCCACTACTTTAGATCCTTTAGGGTCTTCTTCTTTATGAGGTCGATGTAATCCTACATGAAGTCTCGTGAACACCCAAGAACCTCATTAATATCATATCATCTGCACTTCTTCTTTTTCCCCCAAACAACCATGAAACCAACTAGCATAAAGGAAATTGCCTTCTTCTTCCCTTTCAGCACCAACTCCTCATATGCCGAATAAAACTCCCGGACCCAAGTAGGGGATTAAGTTCCTCAGGGTTTAGTAAAAAAATAAAATTTAAGGAACTTCAAGGTGTTCCACACATCAGGATATTTGTCCACCACACCGTCGGTAGACAACCCCTTCTCTTAAAAATAATCTTGAAACCTTCGGCCTTTAGTTTGTTGAGTAATCGAGGAGGAGGACCCTAAACTAGTAGAGCCTATACCACTGTCTGAGCTTGAGTTGGAGCTGGAGCTAGAGGAGGCATAAGAGGCACCAGGATCCTAGATGGATCATTCATTGCCTTGGAGCATAGCTCCCCTCTCCTAGTTTGTAGAAGCTGATCATCTTTTGGCTAAAAGATGGACGTCGGAGAACTATCTTTAGACTGACCCTCACTACCGAAGGGAGTGAGGTATGTAGTCTAGATCCACTCAATATCGGAGCTCACCTCCACAGGTGTCAACTCAATGGGCCCCTTTCTCTTGAATTTTCCCCTTTTTTGAGGAAGTTTATTTACCGGGGCCCAGGAGGCAACAACCTCCTCATTGATTACTATTCCATTTGCCTGCTTTTGGGGTGGTTGATTTCTTCCTGCTACTTTGGGTTTAGTAATTTTTGCAACACAAAACAACACACATTAGATGCAATTTAGAAAAGAAGTAAATAGTTTAAAACTGCACAGAAATACTCATTGAATCATTCAGCGAGATGCCGAACCCTTTTGGCAAGCTAGGTCGAGCTCGCTGAAAGTTTTGGAGTAAAATAACTCAAAAGTAAAAGAAGTTCGACGATGTCCAGGGTGAATCGGCTGATCGTTGACACCTTTCGGCAAACTAGAAGTAGCTTACCGAAAGTTACAGAAAAATTTCAGTAATTAGGGGCGCATAAGGGCGATCAGAAGGGACTTTCGGTGTGTCACCGAATGAACTCAATGAGCTCATACATATAGCCAAAAGTTACAGAACTAAGACTCACAAAATAGAGAATCAAAAGGCGATCGTGAGGACGTTAGGTGAATCGCCGAAGCACTTGGCGAGCTCGACACAGCTCGCCCAACCTGCTAGTTTTGTACCCCCAAATTCAAAATATAACCTGCAGCCCACAAAAACAAAATTAAACACTCATTTCATGCATTTCAACTAAGAACCATAAGACCCATGTCTACGCAACACTCAAACTTCCTCCGATTTGGCCAAAATGGGCCAATTAACATCTTTTGCCTTTAAGAATGACGTCAACCGCTCTATAATTGGGTAAAATTTGACACTTAGGACAATTCACAGTTACTCATACTTCACCTATCTAGACCCATAAAAATTGTAACACAACCCACCAATTTTAACATTCAAAGACACAGGAATTCACTATATAAGGCAAATTAATTACTATTTTAACTAAATACGGGAAAACAAACCATCATACGATAAACAAATCAATAACAAGCACAGATAAAAACTACACAATAATTATGCATTTGATTTCAACCAATTATAAAATGGGGTTCAGAAACCCAACCTTGTATGCCGACTATTTTAAAAGCTAGGCAAGCAAAAACTCAAAGAATCCTCCCCGAGTCATAAATCCCACACAAAAAGTAATAAAAATGCAATATGAAAGCTAGTAAAAGTGGTTGTGAAAGTTTGAAAGTCGAAGAGTATGAAATGAAGAGATATTGAATTTAAAACGATTTGGCTTTTAAAACTCTTTAGTTCGCGCACCAGTCGGCGACCACAACTTATGTCGCCGACCCACTCAGCGATGTGCCGAGTGGTACTTTAGCCCGCCGAGTTTTAAATAACTCTTAGAAAACTAGGTGGCTCTAACGGTGATCCAAGTCGGGCTTGTCAACATGTTCAGCGAGTCGAGGACCAGACCTTTGGCTCGCCTAACTGCCATTTTCCCAAAATTTCAACTTTTCAACCTGCACATTCAACACCTGTTATTCAAACAACAGGAATAAAATCATTAAAGAATTGTGTTGTCTTCCAAGAAGCCCCTTAAATAACATCATGGCACAACATGGATACACTTTTCAAGGTTTATTTTTTAATTTAGCCAAGGTATCACTTGGTAGACCCCCTTTTGGTCTTGAGTTCAAAGGAGATAAGATTTTACCCATTTGCATTTCCAATTGTTTGATAGACATTGAGAGAGGTGACCATCTAATTGAGTGTGGAGACATCTTCTTTCATTTCATTTAGGACCTTGTGCGACCCTTCCACTTTATTTAGAATCTATGCAAGCATGTCTTCTGTACGAAAGATCTCCAGGTCAGCCCTTTGGTCCTTTGGATTTTGACGTTTGTGGGGTGTAATGTATCTTTATTTCCTGTCACAAACCTATTCCCTCCAATTAGCACCACAATCGCGTCATTCTCTGTCATGCTCTCTCCATCTATCATCCCTTTCTCTATTACAACCTGGATTCCCGCCCGGCCTTACATAGCTCGGATTGAAACCTCTTCCTTGATTCACAAAAAAATTCACTTCCTCATTATATAGAGACTTAAAGTATGCCTCCTCAAAGTTTACTGCACTAATACCAACAACATTTATGCCTTTCAACCCACTCTCAATCACATTTTTATGCTAAGATATCCACTTGGGTTATTATTTTGGTCATATTTTGATCTCGCTCTTGGTCTTTTTTTGGAATTCTCTTTTTTCATTCTAAAAGTTAGAGGAGACACCTGGTCCTCTCGAGTGTACCATGCTTTGTTAATCTTGGTCTTGCCTCGAGGAGATTAGATGTTATTTCGAATGGTTGTTGCATTATACCTCATTGGACAAGTTGATCAGCCACTCCTTTTTTCACCGAATCTAGACTATGATAGAAGTGTTGTAACAAAACGTGATTTGGAAGCCCATCAGCTAGACTTTGAAGTAACAATTTCTGAAATCTCAACCACGTCTCATGGATTGGTTCACCCTCCAAAGGCTTGAAGCCCTAAATTTTTTCTCTCAATGACATCATCTTTGAAGGAGGAAAGAACCTTACGTAGAATGCTTCGGTAAGTTCATCCCAAGTGGTAATGGAATCCCTTGGTATGCTTGCTAACCATTTGGTAGCTTCCCCCCATCAAAGAAAAAGGGAACAATGGAGACAGACTGATTCTTGTGAGATGTTTTTGAACGAGAATGGACCACATACATCCACAAAGTTCTGAATATGATCTAGTCCTCTAGATAATCCTTTCATTTGGAAGAGTTGCAACATTGTACTAGTAACATGAAGGATAGCATTCCCCACAACCCAAGCTAAATGTATAGCACCAATGCAACCTAATTGAATTGGGACATTGACATCTTTCAGATTTCAGATGTCATCTTTGTGGACAAGTTTGATACCGTTACTTTCGTTCACACTCATCTCGTCCTCTGTTTAAACACAACCAATACAAACATAAAACAAGGTAAGTTTATTCAACTACATCACAAGAAGATCACAATCTAAACTTCAATAGGAGAATTCTAAACACAACTCCACTGTAGTAGAGCCATTTTTCATAAACGCTCAACAACACCTCATCAAGTACTAGGTGTAGGCAATCGTAATCTAGTATTAAACATAACAGAGAGTTGTGGTCGAACCCACAAGGAGCGGTACAAGTTTGAATTCAGTTACAAAGTTATAAGCGTGATCTTATTGGTTATAGGAATAAAAATATTCAAAAATATTTAGATAAATCGAGAGGATGACACAAATGTCAGATGGGAGGATTGGTTTCTCAATTAGAAACTAAGACAATTATTAAAATAGGGGAAAGAGAGAAATTCTTAGAGATGTGATCGATTATAGGCTTATTTGGCTATATGGGTAACTCAAGTTTGTTAATAAATTGTTGAATATCAGTGGGTAGGCTAGACTATAGATACAGTAGTTTTCTCTTGAGTAACTATTACGATTCAAGCGAGTTCTCTTGAACCTCGACAATCTTAACACTATAAACCGCCCAAACCTCAATTTATCTACTCTCTTGAGCTAGATAGGTAGAATGGAGTTTAGGATTCACTCTCTCGAGTTTAACCCACATTAACCCAATAACTACAATCATCAATTAAAAATCTTGGTACTAGAACTTGTTTCTTAAACAAGCCCAAAACACCAAATTAGAATGGCATTTGCAACTACAATTCATAGATTAATAAACAACTATCAATTAAACCCACTTCAATAAAGCATTTAAATCATGAAATAGCAATACCCATAAGCTAATTAGACAAATAATCACATGATTACATACCAATAATTGGGGTTTTAGCAACACATCATAAAAAGAAAGAAATCAATACCAATTACGTTCTCCATTAGGTGGGTATTGCTATCCAAGTCTTTACAATGATCCAAAATGCTCAAAATAAAAAACCCAACTCCAAATCTACTTGAAAACTCCTTCAACAAGGTTCCACAATGGAAAACATAGGAAAAACTAGATTCCTAAAAGATTTGATATGTTTTTTGCCTTTTGAAAATCAATTTATAGTTTCTCAAATTTTGACTTCTGGAGCCATTAGGCAAAGTAAGTTGAGCGTCACCGCCAAGTCAACGACGTGCCCTTTGGTCCAATCCATTGTTCGTTTTCCTTGGCTCTTTATCCTCAAGGTTTGGTAACTTTAGGCGGTAAGGACCAAGGTAACCAATCTGTTCAGCGGTCTGCCGACTGTCTAGTTCCATCGCCAAGTAGGTTATTCCCCAAGGGTAGCATGCTGGAACTTTTGGTGAGCTAAAGAGCCAGCCGACGTCTCGCTGAGTGGTCTTGGCGATCACCAGGATTACTCTTTTGTAGCTTATTTATCTTTTTCGCTCATTTTTGCTCGATAATGTCCTTGCCTTGCTCCTTAACCCTCACTGCTGCAAATCAACACTTTAACATCAATTTAGATTATAAATTAGGCATTATGGACCCTAAAACTATGAAACCAAAGTCGTAAGTGAGTCAAAATCTCAGACTCATCACTAATTCACCGTAATTAATAAGGTGGTGACTTCTTAAGTTAGTTAATAATTTAGAAATTACCAAAATGTTGTACACTATTTTCAGCTGGTTATAATGGGGTATAACAACTTGGTGACTTCATTGGAGATTTTATGTGATAAACCATAATAGACTTAAGTTAATTATTATGGCTTTTAGCATTTTCTTCTTACATTTTATTTTTTTGTTTTATTTTACATGCCTAATGCCTTATTTTTCATGCTTATTTTATATAATATGCTTATTTATTATTTTTTTTATATAAATTGTTTATTTATTATTGCTTTATATAAATTAAATATTTGTACTCCTTTATAAACTATCATTCCGTTCATACTTCCTCAATTCTGGAAAAGACACACAATCACACGTACACGCGAGGTGTGTTTTGCGCACCCGTAAATTTCTTTCAAAATACCAAAGTTAGGGGAGTTGGCGTATGTGCGGGGTGTCCATATCATTTTCCGTGTGACCAGGTAGCCTTCTCACTCGAGTTGTCCACTCGGGAACCTTGTATCTAGTAAGCCAAATCTTATGAAACATAAGATGGAGCTAAACCATACCTTTAATTAAAGTCATGTATGTATAAACATTAGGTTGATCGATCATAGGTATCGACTCCACATTTAAGAAATCCACCCTTATATCAACGGGTTCCATGATCCAACAAACAAGAAACATGTTTTGTGCAACATGATTATGATACACAGATCTAAGCCTAATTTTAACATAGTGGGTTCGGAAAGTTATGTGTTTATTTTATTTTGATTTGTATTGTAGGATGGATTTAGTCCCCAAAGTGCTCAAAATTAGGATGGTCGAGGGTATCCCGCACAAATTGAATACATGGGAGGGGGTGAAATTTCAATCCAAGTGAAAAACTAGCGATTGCAAAAAGGTTGGGGTTCCTCCCTATGTTATTCAAGATCACCCCTGAAAAATATGTGATTAGAGCATTAATTCAGTTTTGGGATCCAGACTGTGTTGTGTTCGCATTCAAAGACTTGGAACTAATACCTACATTGGAAGAAATCTACTATTTCACATGTTTGAAGTATCAAGGAAGAGGTCAAATTTTTCCACACAGTCAATTAGGGAAGAAATTCTTTGCTACTTAGAATTGAAAAATGATGAGAAACTTCGGTACTTCGAAAATAACTGGGTTTCGTTCGATTACTTATATGAGAGGTATTGATGCTTGGATAGTTACAAATTGTTAAGAAAAGAATTCTCTTGCACTTCTGTTCATTTGCTAGTTAGATTCCTATTGCATTTGTTGGCTTTACTAGGGAGTTTGGTATTTCCACGAGAACATTGATATATTAGCACTTGCATATGTTCAGTGGCTCGAGTACTTTTTGAAGGAGTAGATGGTGAAGAACTCACTTTTGTTCCTATGATTTTAGCAAAAATATTTCGAGCTCTTGGAAAATGTAAAGATGGGACACAAGCTTCTTTGAAGGTTGTAATCTTCTTTAACAAATGTGGGCAATGGAACAATTTTACCAACGTAAAAATATGGAGGACATATTCTTAGTTAACACAAATCAGATTAAAAAATTTTACGATAGTATGAGACGGTTTGTGTATCTGATTGGTACTGATGACTGGTATGAGCGCCTGGCCTCCCCCACTAGTGATGAAATTCAGTGAAAATATCCATTACTTTCACGTTGCCCTGCCTATATAACATGTAGAAGGTTTTAGTATATCGAGTTTATTTGTTTGAAAGGGATCCATCCATATGCTCCAGTTCGCGTGCTTGAAAAGTTTGGTCAAGCACAAGTAATTACTCTTTGAGCAAACATGAGGATTTTTGAAATTCCCTTTGGACCAATCTTTCAAGTCCCTAGAGCTAGAGATAATCTTCATGAGCGGAACAATATTATGCTCATAGATATAGGAAATGAGTTAGAAAGAGAAATTCCATTATATCAAGTATGGCTTTGAGAAGATCGTGATAGCATGAGCCCAGAAGGTGAGAAGGGCTTCGAGAATATTGGGACGACAATATGGATAAGACATTCTCATCTTGGAACCAAAGTGGTCACTCCTGAAATTTGGGCTCAAATGGAAATATAATGCAATATTTGAACAACGTGGGAGCAGGGTCTAGTGACATTGGAGCATCATCTTCACTTCCTCCACCGGTCTGATTGAGATCAATATTTAGGACAAGTCTTAGATTTTTCTTTATAATATGTCATATTTTTATGTATTTTTAGTTTATTGTCTCTTCATTTTACTCTTTTATTGGTATTTAATGTAAACTTGTCCTTTTGTTTCCCACACTCAAATTGTCACAAATTAATGGCTTGGGCAATCTATCATAATGATGTTATGATTGACATTTATGCCAACCTATTGCAAAAGAGAGGCCCCATGCATAGTAGGATGGACTTCTTTTACCAGGAGACAAACATAATCACCTTCCATAAATAGTAAGGCGCGTACTCTTCGATCTGCATAACTCTTTTGTCGACTCTGGGATGTCAACAGTCTATATTGAATCATACAGACTGCTCCATAGAATCTCTTAGCAAGTCTGTATCCAAAGAGTCCATCTCCACTAAATCAAACCAAACGATTCGAAATCTTCACCGTCTACCACACAACACCTCAAATAGGGCTATTTAAGTACTAGAGTTGTAACTGTTATTGTAAGAAAACTCTGGTAAAGGGAAGTGTTGATCCCATCTCGCACTAAAATCGATTACACAAACTCGGAGCATGTCCTCCAACACCTGAATCATCCACTCAGACTAGCTATCTGTCTGAGGGTGAAAAGTTGTACTCATATCTAAATGAGTACCCAACCCATTATGTAATGCCTTCCAGAAATTGGAAGTGAACAATGAACCTCGATAAGATATAATAGAAATTGGAAAACCATGTGTGCACAATATGACTGATATAAAGCTTGGCTAAATTCTCTGCCATATACTTCACCTGAATTGGAATTAAGTGGACAGACTTGTTTAGCCTGTCCACAACAACCTAAATGGAGTCATAAACACCCACTGTGGTAGGCAAACCCACAGCAAAGTCCATAATAATCCGCTCCCACTTCGAAGTAGGAATGGGAAGCCTCTGATATATACCCCCGTGCAGCTAGTGCTCACACTTGACCCGTTGGCATGTCAAACACCTAGAAACAAAGTCTGCAATGTACCTCTTAATGTCACACCTCCAATAATGGTGACTTAGATCATGATACAACTTCGCCGCTCCCCGATGGATGGAATATCATGATTAATGGACCTCTTCAAGGATCAATCTAATCAACTCGCCCATCGTGGGCATATGAATCCGGCCTACAATATTAAGAACACCATCAGAACCAAAGACAACCTCTTTGGCATCACCTCTTAACAATTTGTCTCAGATGAGACATAACTTTTCATCATCATACTAGTGTACATGAATTTGGTCAATTAAAGAAGATCGAGCCTCAATAAAAGCAATCATACCATCACTCTCTTATGGAATATGCAATCGAATAAGACCGTTAGCTAATATCTAGACATCTCTAGACAATGGCCTCTCCTCAATAGTAAGTGTGGCAAGACTCCCAATGTAAGGATTCTTCCTACTAAAAGCATCATCCACCACATGGACCTTTCCTAGATGGTATAGAATGGTTACATTACAGTCCTTAACCAACTTAAGCCACCTGCATTGCCTCAAGTTCAGATCCTTCAGACTAAAGATGTACTGAAGATTCCGATGATCACTGAAGATCTCATAATGCACCCTATACAAGTAGCGATGCCATAACATAAGCACAAAGACCACGCCTGCCAACTCCAAATCATGAGTAGGGTAGTTCATCTCATAGGAGTTCAACTTCCTAGAAGCATAAGCAATCACTTTCTAGTTCTGCATCAATACACCACCTACTCGACTCATGAAGCAACACAGTACACAGTAAAGTCTACACCTTTCTTAGGTAGAAGCAATATAGGAGCCGAAGTTAACAAAGTTGTGACGTTTTGAAAGATCTCATCACACTTATCGAACCACTGAAAAAAACCACCTCATGTCGACTTAATCTGGTCAACGGAGCTATAATAGTAGAGAAAGTATGAATAAATCATCGATAATAGCCTACCAATCCCACAAAACTCCAAATCTTAGTAGGAGAAGTATGTCTCGTCCAGCCTTTAACTACCTCAATCTTTGTCAGATCTACTCTAATACCCTCCTTGGACACCACGTGTACTGAAAATGCCACCGAATTAAGCCAAAACTCACACTTTGAGAACTTGGCATACAACTTCTCTTCCCTCAACCTCTAAACTACAATCCTTAAGTGTCAAACATGATCCTCTTCGGTCTTGGAGTAAACTAAAATATCATTGATGAAAACAATAAAAAAAGAATAAAGGTATGGTCAAATAACCTTATTCATCAGCTCCTACAATTTTTCAAGGTAGTTAGTCAACCCGAAGGACACCCCTAATAACTCATAATGCCCATACAAAGTTCGAAAAGTTGTCTTAGGGATATCAATGCGCCAATCTTGAACTGATGATACCTGGACCTCACATCAATCTTAGAGACCAGCGATGCTTCATGAAGCTAATCAAATAAGTCATTAATACGTGGAAGAGGATACTTATTCCTCACCATTACTTTGTTCAACTTTTTGTAGTCAATACAAATCCTTATAGTCCCACCCTTCTTCTTCACAAACAATACCAGAGCACCCCAAGGGGATACGTTACAACAAATAAACCCCTTACTCAACAAATCCTGCAACTGATCTTTCAATTCATTAAACTCTACTGGAGCCATACAGTAAGGAGGAATATACATGATCTTAGTACCTGGTTCCAAATAAATAGCAAAATCAATATCACTATATGCAGGAATACCTAGACGAATCATATGTACTGGTCAGTATAATCTCATTTATTAACCTATTCTTCACGTGAATTCTGATTTATTATCAAAAAGGCGAAGAAAGATCATAAGGGAATACATCGAGAAACTCCTATGCCATGGGAATAAAATCTATGTGAGATGGTTCAATACTAGTGTCCTGAATAAAGGCTAATTAAGAAGAACACCCTCTATCCATAGATCTCTGACAACGGATGAAGGGGATGACCTTGCTAGGATAAGAACCACTAGCACCCTTCCAATAACCCTCGGAACACTAGGCATCGCTAAGGTCACACTCTTAGCATAAGAATCACGAATATCTTGATAAAGAGAAAGCCAATTCATACACAAGATAACATCAAAGTATATCATCCCCAGAATGATTAAGTATACCCAAGTGTCATACCTTTCCAAAGAAACAAGAAAGGATCGATACACTCGAACCATCACTATGGGCTAACCCATGGGTATAGAAACATAAACGATTGCATGCATGCTATCATACATCATATCAAATTTAGCAGAAAAATAGGTAGACACATAAGAGAATATAGACCATGGATCAAACAATACAGATACAGATCGATAGAAAACTGGGATCATACTTGTAATAGCTGCATCACAGTCTGCCCAAAGCCATGATGGTACCTACAAGTAATGGGCCTGAGGGTAGAAACTAAACAAGAGAAGGAAAAATTTAAGATAACAATTAAATAACAAGTAGATGCAAACCAAAACATATATACAAATAAAGTTCCCTCCCAGAACCTGGAAGTCACTAGTACAGAGCTACTAACAGAAAGAGTACAAGTCCCAAAAGTGGACCGCAGAGACTAGACTGTCTCAAAAGGTAAAAGACAAGTCTATATATACAGATGAAGACTGAAATAGTACAAAATGCCATATGTTCACCCCCATCTCCGGATCATACTACTCCAAACTGTATCAATGATGGCCACTGGTGCTCAGACATGAATCACAAAACAGATACAGAGCATAGCATGAGTACCAAATGAACAGATACCTAGTAGGCAACATAGGTCGATTGAACTTGAAAAGTAAAGGCAATATGAAAATAAGGAATAACACACACGGAGGTCAAGAACGGAAAATTAAGTAGCAATGGAATGCACATGAGTGTAGAAAGTACTAACTAAAGTAATCAATAAGCTAACTACACCTAACTGGACCCACATAAGCACGGATGTGCAAGTTAAATTTAAAATCTGCATGAACACCCAGAAGACCGACGAGTAGGTAAGCCAACCCATAACCCGGAACAACAAGTAATGGGTCTGAAGGTAGAAACTAAACAAGAGAAGGAAAAATTTAAGATAAAAATTAAATAACAGGCAGACGCAAACAAAAACATATATACAAATAAAGATCCCTCCTAGAACTTGAAAGTCACTAGTATTGGGCTACTAACAAAAATAGTACAAGTCCCAAAAGTGGACCACAGAGATTGGACTCTCTCGAAAGGTAAAAGACAAGTCTATATATTTATATGGAGACGAAAATAGTACAAAATGATGTGTGCTCACCCCCATCTCTATATCAAACTACTCCAAACTGTATCAACGCTAGCCATTGATGCTCAGACCTGCATCACGAAACAGATGCAGAGCGTAGCATGAGTACCAAAATAAAAGGTACCCAGTAAGCATCATAGGCCCATTGAACTTGAAAAGTAAAGGCAATATGAAAAGAAGGAATAACACAAACATAGTTCAAGAACGGAAAACTAAGTAATAGTGGAATGCACACGAGTGTAGAAAGAACTAACTAAAGTAATCTATAAGTTAACTACACCTAACTAGACCCCCATAAGCCTAGAAGGTACACTCGTGCGCAAGTTAAATTAAAAACCTGAACGGACCCCCATATGCTCGACGAGTACACAAAATAACTATAACTAAAGAGAATTTCATAAGAGAACCGAAGAACGAAGTGCATTGAACCAGAACCTCAACCCCAATAGTTGAATTTGACAGTACGGAGTCTGGTCCTCGAACTGGATACTCGCTAGAAGTACCCAAGTAACCAATCGTAAGTATCAAGTAACTGAGGCCGGACATCTAACCGGATGCTCTGTATAAGTATCTGGGTGATAGACCCCGGACCTTATACCGGATGCTCTATTTTAGTATCTTGGCGATATAGGCCGGACCTTAAATTAGATGTTCTTCAAAAATATCAGTGAGGTCGAGACCAGAGCTCGATTCCGAATGCCCTACAAAGGTGCCAATGTAGTTTCTGAAAAATTCTCAGTTGATCCATGCTCATAAATGTCCGTGGAATACTGTCCACACTTAGTCAATCAATCCAAGTCCTTGGAATTGAAGTGAAAACTAATTTCAAATTGTGAATCAGAATATGTGTCACCAAAGCAACTCGTGAAGTCGTAACGTCGGAAAAACAAGGATAACTATAATTGAAGAAAGCGTATCTCTTAGCTAAGGCCCAAACTATCAGACTCAAGTCTGCTACACCAGTGTACAGGGATCTAAGTCGACTGAGCGATGTAGGGGCAAAACTAAGGCCAATCGGTTCTGAATCATGCATTTCTAAGGCAAGCCCTAGTCAAACCTAAACTAAGACCCAACATGCTTCAAATAAACAGTAATTAAGCATACAAGTACTCCACATAGCAAGGATGATCAATTAGTAACACCAAGCATGCTCACAGTTACCTGATGAATTTCGAAAGAGGCGGAAACATGGTTTCTAAACACGTATGCATTATTCAATAACTATCGACCCAAAATCTCATCTAAGAGAGGAAAGTCGTAGCCTACTTGTAGGCCAACCACGCTCGCTCCAAAAACACACCTCCAAAGCTTTTCCATTCCAAACGGCGTCAAAAGACTTCCACTCTTTAAAAAATAGAGTCACAACGTTATTACGGTCGTTTAGACACTAAAATCGCAGGAAATGGAGATGGACCAATTTCAGGGTCTAAACGGGGAAAGTGGGACACACACTGAAAATTTTGGAATTAAACCAAAAAATAGGTCCAAAACACCTCCCCAAACTTGTCTTCCAAATTGGAACAAAATTTGGGGCTCGAAACAATCCCAAACGAACATGCAATGAAAAACTCAAAATTACACTAAAAGGGACAACAATGGCAGCACCTATTTACAAAACATTAATAGAAACAAGGGTCCAACTGTTGAAACAAATCACACCACGATGATCCTCATAAAAATCCCCACAATCTAGGTCCTTGAATCACTAAAGTCGGACCTAAAATGGTCAAGAAATAATCTTCCAAAATTTCCCAAAAATTGAGCTGGAAATTGAGTTGTGGCAGCAGCTAAATCATAAATCTTACCTCCAACGAAGCTTCAAATATGCATTTCAACCACGCCAATGCGTTCTTCTTGAAAAACCACTCAAGATAGCCCCAAGAATTACTAGAATCGGACTTGAAATGAGAGAGTTATGAGGGTTTGAAGTTTGAAAAATGAGGCTCAAATGAGGCTTTTAAAGGGGCGAAACTGGTATCTAAAAAGACCAAAAATCTGGTCATTAAAAGCCCAAACTCTAGTCGCTAAAAGGACTGCACCAGATTTCTGCTATTGCCATCTATTCAAAGTCTCCTACGGAGGACTCGAAATTCGTTCGGAACCTAATAAAGTTAAATAAGAAATGCTACCCTACTAACTTTGGCACTCTGAACTCAACGGTGCTGACGAAATTTGGATCAGAGTTCACCTCGGTAAAAAATGGGTCCCACTTCCAAAGCGCATGTTTAGCCAAAATCCATCGAGGGGCTCGGAATAAGTCCAGAGGCCTCGTGAGTCGAACGAAAGGACATTCTAGACCAAACTCGACATTTTAGGGATAATCGTGCTGACGAAATTTTCATCTGAGTGCGTTTTCCATGAATGTTGACCAAAGTCAACCTCAGGCCAAATTTCAAAGGCAAAAAAAACTAAGTGTCCAAACTCGTACTGAAGGCCTCAATACTCATGCCAACCATGCTTCTTGCCTAACTTGGCCATTCCAAAGCTGATGGAACTATCAGAATTCCATTTTGAGGTCGTTTACCAGACGCTTTAACTAAAGTTAGTTATTCAAGCTTTAAGGTCTCAAAAACACGAAAAACAAAAAAAAATCCAAACGAATGACCAGGCGACCGAACATTCAGAGCTGGCATGTTATAAATGACTTGGGGTCGCTATAGGAACACTCTAAACAACGAAAATGAGGCATAAAGGCAAAAATGACCTGGAGGGCCATTATAATATCCACTACTAAAAGAACTTTCGTCCGCGGAAAAAAGGATAAGGATACACCTGAGGGATCAAATAAGCTGGGGAACTGCTCCAACATCTCTTGCTCGGTCTCCCAAGACGCCTCCTCGATTAGACAATGCCTCCAACGAACATTAACAACAGGAATGGCTTTCGACAGCAACTGCCTAACATCTTTTGCTAGAATGGTAACTGGCTCCTCTGTAAAGGTCAGACGATCATCCAATTAAACCGAATCATACTAGAGCACATGAGACTCATCTGTAACATTCCGGCGCAACATAGAAACATGAAAAACTTGGTGGATAGTCGATAGTGCTGGAGGTAAATTTAACTCATAGGCAACCTCGCCTATTGCTCTCAAAATCTCAAAAAGGCCTATATACCTGGGCTAAGCTTGCCATGCCTCCCAAGTCTCATTACGCCCTTCATTGGCGATATTCGGAGAAATACCCGGTCTCCAACTGCAAACCTCAACATCCGATGCTTGTGATCCGCGTAACTCTTATGTCTACTCTAAGCCATTCTAATCCTATCTAGAATTACCCTTACCTGATCCAAGGCCTCCTGAAGTAAATCTGTACCACGCGGCCTAGGCTCTGTAGACTCAAGCCAACCAACTGGAAAGCAACAACGCCTACCATATAAATCCTCAAACAGGGCCATCTGAATACTAGAGTGGTAGCTATTGTTGTATGCAAACTCTGCCAAAGGTAAGAACTGGTCCTACTGACCTCTAAAATCCATAACACAGGCCCGCAGCATATCCTCAAGGACCTGAATAGTACGCTTTTACTGGCCATCCGTCTGTGGGTGAAAAGTTGATCTAATGTTGTCACGGGTGCCCAATTCCTCCGAAGAAGCCCTCCAAAAGCTGGAAGTAAACTATGAACCTCGGTCTGAAATGATAGAAACAGGCACGCCATGAAGACGGACAACCTCCCTAATGTAGATATGAGCCAACCTCTCGACACTGAAAGTAGTATGAACAAAGTGGAAGCATACTGACTAGTCAATCGATCCATGATGACTCAAATGCTGTCAACACCTCTATAATTCCATGGCAAACCCACAATGAATTCCATAGTGATACGCTCCCACTTCCACTCTTGAATGGGTAATCTCTGGAACTCACTACCAGGCCTCAAATGCTCTATTGGCAGTAAAAATAATGAGATACGTAGTCGGCAATATCTCTCATCATACCGCTTCATCAATAATGTTGCCTCAAATCACGATACATCTTAGTCGTGGCTAGATGGATGGAATATCTGGAATCATGGGCGTCGCTTAAGATCAATTGATACAAAACCCCTGCTTTAAGAACACACAATCGGCCATCGAATCTCTAAACCCTATCTGAATCTAAGGTAGCCTGTCTAGCATCACCTGCCAACACCCTATCCCTGAGTGCCACCAAAGACTCATCCTCGAACTGACAACCACGGATCCTATCTAGTAAAGACAACTGAATTCCCACATAGGCTAACACCCGCCTGGAATTTGAAATATCAAGTTTGATCATCCGGTTAGCTATGGATTGGATGCCCAAAGACAACAGTTGCTCCGAAATAGAAAGGAAGGCTAGACTACCCATACTCCCAGCCTTCCAGCTCAAGGCGTTCGCTACTACATTCGCCTTGCCCGGATGTTAGAGAATAGAGAGGTCATAGTCCTTCAGGAGTTCAACCAGCGACGTTGCCTAGAATTAAGGTCTATCTGGCTTATCGGGTACTGGAGGTTTCGGTGATCAGTGAATATCTCACAACGAACCCCCTCTAAATCTTTAGCATGAAAACTACTGCCGCCAACTACAAGTCATGGATGGGGTATTTGTACTTATGTTGCTTCAGTTGCCTTGACGTGTAAGCTAAAACCTGGCCTCGCAGCATCAGTACAGAACCCAAACCAACACTGGATGTGTCACAATATACCGTGAAGCACTCACCCTCAACGGAAAGAGTCAATATAGGGGCAGTAGTAAGCAACTCCTTAAGCTTCCAAAAGCTCCTCTCACACTCCTCTTACAACATGAATGGTACATCCTGGAGATTCAACCAAGTCAAAGGGGTTGCAATAGTAAAAGAGCCCTAAACAAAGAGTTTGTAGTAACTCGCTAACCCAACGAAGATACAAACCTCACTAACAGAAGTAGGCCTATCCTTATCACGAATAGCCTCAATCTTTATCGAATCAACCCTAATACCCTCCTCAGACACCACGTGCTCTAAGAATGCTACAAACTCAAGCCAAAACTCACACTTTGAGAACATGGCATAAAGTCGCTAGTTTCTCAAAGTCTGGAGCACTATCCTCAAATGCTGCACATGCTCACTTCGGCTCCGCGAGTACTCCAGTATGTCATCAATGAAGATGATAACAAATGAATTAAGGTATGGCCTGAACACACATGTCATCAAGTCCATGAAAGAGGTAGGAGCATTAGTCAACTCAAAAGACATCATAAGGAACTCATATTGGCCGTAACGAGTCCTAAATGTGGCGTTAGGGATATTCACTGCCCTAATGCTCAGTTGATGGTACTCTAATCACAAATCAATCTTAGAAAACACGGCGGCGCCCTGAAGCTAGTTAAACAAGTCATCAATACAAGGCATGGGGTAATGGTACTTCACCATCACCTTGTTCAGCTGCCTGTAGTCAATGTACATCCTCATAGTCCTGTCCTTCTTCTTCATAAACAGAACAGGAGCATCCCAAGGCAACACACTTGGATGGAGAAACTCCTTAACTAAGAGGTCCTCTAACTGAACACTGAGCTCCATGAGCTCTGCAGGAGCCATGGGGTAAGGGGGATAGAAATAAGATAGGTGTCAGGCTCCAAATCTATGGCAAAATCAATGTCACGCTCTGGGGGTAGGCCATGTAAGTCTATAGGGAACACATGTGCAAACTCTCAAACCACAGGAACTGAGTCAACTGAGGGCCCTTCCTACTCACATAGGCCCTATAAGATAAACATCGAGAAGCAACCAATCATCTAGCCCGCATAAAAGAGATGATCCCCATCGGTGTGTGACAATGACCACCCTGCCACAATACTGGGGGAATGTCAGGCATGGCTAAAGTAACGGTCTTGGCATAGCAATCCAAGACCTCATGGTAGGGGGATAACAAGTCAATGCCTAGAATCACATCAAAATCAACCACATCTAGCATAATAAGATCAACTCTAGTATCATAACCCTGGATAGCCACTAAGCAAGATTGCAATACCTAATCCACTACAGGCCTCACCCATCGGGGTTAAAACATGAATTGGCTCTCCTAAAGAGTCAGACCTCATACCCAATCGAGGAGCCAAATAAACAGATACATACCAGAATGTGGACCTATGATCAAATAATATTGTAGAAGGTTGATGGCATAATAAAAGCATACCTGTGATGACATTGTCAGATACCTTAGCTGCCGCCCTCGTCGGGGTTGTGTAGAAATAGCCCTAAGCATATCTGACCGGTGCTTCCGATCTACCACTTGACCTGCCTCCGTGAGCTCCTCCGCGAGCTCCAACTCTGGTACCCTGTCGCCTATCCCGACGGCCCTGGTCCTGATCACCACCTCTGGTACCCTCTGCAAGCTCCATCTTTAGTAGATTTACAATGTACTCTTAGTAAAAATTCTTTGTTTATAAGATCATCTTGGAATTTAGAGATACATAACACTATAGACAAAATCTCTTTCCTTACAGTAGAATAATTTTTCTGAGCGAAATTCCAGATTTCTGATGTAAAATGACCAAGTTCTTCTGTAGATTCAAGATCTACTTTTTGTTTAAGGATGCCTTTATAACCTATATCAGATGCGTCAGTTTCGACAACCATAAAAGCATTAGGATTGGGAATTCCTAAACATGGGATATTTTGAACTAAACCTTTGACACGAACGACAACCTCAGTGTGTTTAGTAATCCAAGGAAGGGGATTCTTACTGAGTCTTTTATATAAAGGCTCGCACACCTATTTGACTTTTGGAATAAAATCACCAATGTAATTCAAACTTCCTAGAAATCTTTAAAGCTAAGTTTTATCAGGAATTTCATTAGGAAACTTAGATGAGAACTCGATGGCCTTGCAAATAGGTTTATAGGTTCCTTGATAAAGATCATGACCTAAAAATCTGATAGTAGTTTAGAAAAGAACCATTTTCTTAGCACTAACTACTAAACCATTAGTTTTAACAATCTTAAAGAATGTATTAAGATGTTTAAAGTGAGAATCAATGTTCTTAGAAAAGATTACTACATCATGAATATAAACAATTGACATGTAAGAAAAATCATCAAAAATGGAATTCATTATATTTTGAAATTCCTAAGGGGCGTACTTCATCCCAAAAGGAATTACGTTCCATTCATACTATCCAAATGGGATGTTGAAAGCAGTTTTATATTTATCATTTTCAGAAATTTGAATTTGCCAAAATCCTGATTTCATATCAAATTTGCTGTAGACATTAGCTTTAAAAGTCCTTTTCAAAAGGTCATGTTTTTAGGTATGGGATACTTGATCCATTTTAAAAGAGAATTAAGAGGTTTATAGTTAATCACTAGTCTTGGCACTCCTCTTTCTTTCTCAGCGTTATTATTAACGTAGAAAGCATAACAGCTCCAAGGTGACTTAGAAACCCTAATGATTTTGTTTTGTAAAAGAGTGTCTATCTCTTTCTTACAAAATTCCATCATTTCATGATTCATTTGAATAGGCCTAGCTTTAGTTGAAATAGCTTGTTAATTGAATCCATCAATGTATGGTAGGGAAACGATATGTTTCTTGCGTTCCCAAAATGCATTAGGAAAATCTGAACATATTTCCTTTTCAAAATTCTCGCGAAGTTTTGCTATCTTAGTAACCATCTCGGGGTTTTTAAGAATCTTTTAGATTTTCTTAACAAGAATTTCATCCTTTAAAAAGGTGATATGCTGAGAAACGTTATTAATACGAAAAATAGTGTTTTTTCTAATAAAATCACTTTCATCTTGTGAAAGAGTTTTAACAAAAGGAAATGTTAATCTTTTCCAAGTATAGTAGTATTAATACTGTTTAAATATGTATAAAAAGGTTTTATCTGAGTGATAAAAGGTATTTCAAGTATAATATCTTCATTGATATCTTCACTAATTACGAAATCATTTGTTAAATAAATGCCATTGTTACAAATATGAGCTTTAGAAAGCTTATAATTAATTTTCAAAAGTTCTCCTATAGCAGAGTATAATTTTGAAGTACTTTTTTGCAAATACTTCATAGGGACAATACCTTTTACTAAGTAGTTTCATTTTGCACCACTGTCAAACAAAGCAATTTTGTTAATAACAAAATGTTTATTGACTACAATTTTAACTGGAATATGATGATTCTAATGTCTTATTAAAGATATTACTGTTACTCCTGGTGATACTACGGTATAAGGATTATTACTGGTATTGGCGACAATGGTTTCAACCAAATGATCTTTGTTGGTTGACTCAATGTCATCTTCTTACGTAGATTCATGTATTGAATCCTGCTCTTGTAAATTGGTCTTCTTGAGAACCTGGTCAGTAAGAACATCTATTTCGACTTTACCTAGTCAAGATATGATATCTTTAATTACTTTTTCTAGATTACACATCTCATGGAAAAGATCTAAGATAGTTGGTTCAGCTTGTTTTTTGAACGATTCATGATCTGCTTCATGCTAAAGGGCTCAACAACTAGATGGGATTTAGGTTTGTCCGTGTTGAGGATGATGTTTTTGAGTTCTAGGAGAAAATGTTTCCTACCCTCATCATCAGTTTTGTGCTGAATAACATCCAAAAGGGCTTTTTTCGAATGATCTGAAAGAACTCTGAAGGTCTGAGTATTATCATAAGTACAAAATGCCTCATTATAGGTGTAATCTTTTCCTGATTGGCTTTCATCTAATTCATAGTCGAGATCAATGCCTTCATCATCCTTGTATTCATTAGGTGTACCTGAATATTCAGAAAAAGATTTGTCAAATATAGCTAAAAGCTTACCTTTAGTTTCATTGTCTATGCCAAGAAGATTTATCTTTTTCTTCTTAATATGTGATCGAGATTCATTTTCTTTGTGACCTGTCTAACCACAAGTCCAACAGACATTTGTCCTGGATTCTCTAAGTCTCTTGGACCTTCTTTTCTTAGGTCTCGAAGAATCCTCTCTTCTTCGAGATTTATTTCTGTGAGATTTCTTTTCTCTTTTATCTTTCTTCACCTTTTCAGGTGGAGTAATAAATCTAAAATCTCTACAAAAGCTTCCAAGCTCTTTTCTTGAAGACAATTGCTCTTTCTTAAGTTGATGCTTAAGTTTGATGTCGGTGCAAAGTTCTAATCCTACAATATTAATGGTGCTTACCAAATCACCATATGTTAGACTGCTATAGGGAATACGATTGTCAATGTGATCCTATATTTTACTCCTTACTGTGTCAGCAAAGAGCGGAGGTAGTCCACCGATGAAGTGCTCCTTCCAAAAATCTAGGTGGCCATACGGACGGAGCATGACTTTATTGAGGAAAGCATGCTTATAATGGATAAAACTATCTAAGTTTGGATAGTTGAGATTATTCAAGATTTGTAGACTTCTATCCTAAAATAGCTTCACCAATGAAATGCTTAGCGATGTGATAAAGCAAAGAAGCACAAGCATCTTCTCTCGTGATTTGAGAAGTACTTTGGCTGTTTCCTTCGACCTTAACAATTGTTTTTGTTTCTATGGCATTAATGATGAGCTGCTTCGTATCATCTTTGCAGTAGTTATCCTACAAATGTTTTAACATGACGGTAAAGCATGCAGCAATCATAGTCGCAGCTTCCTTTTCCGCTGATCCTCTCATTTTGTAAGCAGTAATGGCAACTCCTATCTCATGAAGCTTGTTGTATATTTGATGTTCTGCAAGACCATCAATATTCCATACAGTAATGCTTCTTCCTTTAGGAGAACAAGTGGATAAGAAGGAGTTTTCCTCATACTTCAAGTTTGGGAAAGAGGGAGGGCTATGATAATTTTTTTGGTTATGGAATCTATCATTGGATAACTTTTGAAGAAGGATGTCTTTATCCTGAGAGGTTGAAATAGAATTCTCCTGAAGAGTAGAAACCTTGTTTTGGGTTGTTTCTTCCTTTTGAGAGAGTTTGAAATTGGTAAGCTGTTCATTGATTTTGTTAATGAGATTATTTCCTGAGATTTCAAAAGTCTTTGAAAGTTTAGGGAATTTTTCTTTAGAAAATTTGGGTAATATGAATCCTGGGTTAGGTTCAATTTCATGATTGAATGTAGTAGAAGTCGGGATAGGTCTTCCACTAAAAATAGGTTTTGTATCTTCTATTTGTTTAGAGATAACATGAAGAATTTGGTTTGAGAGTTATTTTGTTCTATTACTCGGTTAATGTCTACAGTGGTGAGTATAATACCAGTCTTATCACTTTTCTCTTTGAAAGGAGAGGCTTTGATCACTGTTCCCACAATAGCAACATTTATACCTTCTAAAGGAAGAGTAACAGATTCAACAAGCTTATTAGAAGTAGTATACCATTTATTAATGATAACCTGTAGTGACTCGATTTGATTCTAGATCTTACCAATCATCTCAAACCATTTAAAGAATTCAATTTCACAACCTATTATTTCCATATATTTCATCCAAGAATCTCTAAAGAATACTCTTTTTTTAAGAGTATAGGTACCAACATACCATTTTCTCTTAGTCTGGTTATCCGTATGAGTCCACATCTTGTGTAGTACATCGGGATCTAGTTTAAACTCTTTGCCTAATTTGAGCATGGTGATCCAACCAGTTTTTTCAGTTCGGGGGGGGGGGGGGGGGATTTCCATGGCACTTGTTGTAGGACTAGTGGGTTGATCTTGATAGAAGACTTTTGGGATGTCTCCTGAAAAGTCAACACTTGTTACCTTACCTTTGTTGTTATCCATAGTTTCAACGATGGAAAATTTCTACTTCTGCTTCCTCCGGGGTTTTTGAAGAAGAAGTTGGCCTATGAACGGATCTCGATGGATACAAAGTAGAGGCGGACCAGGATGACCTACGACTAGAAGAGGATATCCTAATAGTATTGTCAAGAAATTTGAGTTCTATAGACCCATTGGGGAATTGAACAACTCTTTCAATTTGAGATCTCTCAGAATGAGATGCAAAAGGTTGAGTTGTATTATCAAAACGGCAATCATTATTGGAGAGTATATCTTTCCATTGGAGGAAACGAGGAACAAAGATAGAACTATGTTCATGGTTGGCTTCCATAAGCATAGTCTCACCTTTAGCACTTTCATTAATGGCTTTAGGTGCATGAGTGGTTTTCATAAGCCTGTAATAAACACGATAGATAATAGGTATTTCACGAGTATTGATTTTAGTGTTTAAGTTTTTGGTTTTGACATTGAGGGCCATAGAATCCATGAAATTAGGGTCATTAATATCAAGAGAGAAGTTAGGATAACTATTAAAGTAAACTGGCCTATCAGCTAGATTACTCTGCAAAACTCCTAACAAAGAATCATCAAAATTCAAAAATCAGCCATCTCGAAGGATGACAGAAACAGGACCATCAAGTCCTTTATGAAATAGAGGCTTAATAGCTACTTGCACTAAATGAATATGTAAATAATTAAAATGAGATTTATAATGATTAAATTCATTTTCTTTAAGTAAATGAATAACTTCTAAAGAGTTATTAATGGCAATAGTAGATTTACATGTTTTAATATTGTGATGAGTAATTCAACTAAAGTTACCTAACTGGTAAATCTTTTTGAATGATTCTTCTGGTATACTCCAGTTTTGTAAATCATTTTCATCTTTAGCAATCTTAGCTGCTTGAGAAGATAGGTTGATATTGTTTAAAATATATTGATTAGTATTCATGATTTTTGAAGAATAGTGTGTAATGGACCTACAATACAAAATATATTAATAAGTAATAAAACAAATTCAACATGCTAACAAGTATATAAGGAGTATTAAAACAGATGTTAAAGATCCAAATAGGATTTCTAAGGGAGGTTCTCTTGGTTTTATAACAGTTTATTTCCTAAAGTCATCATAGCTACGGGACCACCATTAACAGGTCTAAAAGCCCTCCTGGCTACAACGACCATCAAAATTCGACTACCCAACGTATGAACCGGATATTAATCGAAAACCTCATACTCATAGAAAAGAACGAATACCTCATGCCATGTATATAAATCTTATATAGGAATATTGTACAAGCGATAATAAACATAAATGTACTAACAACATGAAAAATTTATTAATGTACTGCATCAAAATAATTTTGTCATGCCTTAGACAGTATAAATACTTAGTTGCTCATGTTAAGTATGTATACTTCCAACACGGCTCTGATACCATATAAAGGATCTTAAGTATAGCAGAATTAAAATAGTAAAACTTACAAGAAACTGAAGTTTATTGCATTTCCATAGACATAGAGTACATAGAAAGAGAGAGGATTTCAGAGTGATTTAGAGTAAGCTAAACTTTCTTCTGCCTATAACAAATGAAAGATGTCTCTTTATATAGGAGAAAATGAAAAGAGGTTTACATCTCATACATACACGTGTACGATTAAGATGTTGCCGATAGTTGAGTGGGATTGAGTGGGAATCTCTTTTATAGTGGAGATATCTTTTTCGTAATGGGAAACATAGGGACCTACTTCCTTTGGACTAGAGTGGCAAATGAGAATCTTCTTTTTATCTTCAGAGATAATGGAGATTACTTTTATCAAATTATTGTCCTTTAGCTTCTCGGTGGATGCCAAATTAAAATAATGAAACAATTTACTTTGGAAAAAGTAATTCTGGCTTTGCCTCTACTTTTTCGAAGAAGTCTTCTTTTATTTGTAGTTGGGATTTAAGTCAAAGCCAATCCTTTAGGATTACACATATCTCTATTATCTTCGCTGCTGCTTTCTGTTGAAGTTGCATCTTCACTCATTTTCATGATTTAATCTTCATCACATTTTTCCAAATTTTCTAACGCCTCTTTCAGTTTCTTTCTGAGTGCTGTTTTGGAAGAATTCTTTGAAGAATTTGATGAACTAGCTTTGTTGCGAGATTGGACTTTAGTATTAGGTTGTTTGGGCACCCAACCTTTAACCTTGATTTGCTTACACAAATATTGGATACGATCAATATTATTCTTAGAAAAATTCCAAGTAATAATATATGATATTCTTTTGTAAATATAATACTTGCATAGTTTGATATGCTCAGGTAATGTGGTAACTTCTTCCTTGATTTGAAATTCTTTAAAACTGTTGAGAAATTACTGGGGAAGACGTTCCTTGGTTCCTCCAAATAAATTCCACCATTTGTAAAACCATCTTGGAATAATGGTTTTAACAATGATAGGGTTGTATTTTATAAGCCAAGTGTGTCTTGGTCATAGATAAAGAAAATTCATCCATGCTGCCTTATAAGAAAATTCATCCATGCTGCCTTATAATCGTACCAATTATAAGTATGTGGACGATGAGTAACTATTAACGCAACCAGAAAATGTAAATGGTCTGCAAACCATTCAAACGGATTCAAGATTCTCTTAATAGTAAACTTTGAATATTTAATAATTGAGGGATTGTTCTCATCCCTGGAATTCTCTATCTCAATAGAATCAGTATCAACAAGAATGGCTTCATAGAATCATCTTGTCTTGAGTGGATTGTCAGTATCCACAAAATTTAAGTCTGTATAGCAAGGCTTGAATAGCTTATGTAAATCAATGTTGCCATATTCCTTGTTTAATGCCATTATTGGCAATACCTGTGAAGTCACAAAATCAAAAGATTATTCTTTTGGGGTACAAATTTTGGGAATATTTTTTGTTAAATCTGGGTTAACTGCTGATTCTAGAGTTTTCATTTCATAACTCTGTTTTGATTGAATAGAATTGGAAGATGCTCCTTTGTCTAAAGGTTTTGTTGGTCTAAGGTTGATCAACTTTGGTTGGGGTGGACAAAGTAGCTTTTGAGGCTAATTTGGTATTGGACAAGGGAGTTTTGGAAACTCCACTAGAACTAAATATTTGTTTTGAAAAGTGGTTGTACGCCTCTGTGAATTTTCTTGTTTCGGAAGTAATTGTTGAAGGGTAAATGGTCTAGCCATTTTTGCTCTTGGGAGATCTTCATTAGAAGGAGTGATCGGTTTAAACGACCTCAATTTTACCTTGCAAAAATTCACGAGTTAGAAAATTAGGAAGAAAATTTTCTTCTCCTTTAATAAAATCCTTTTAAAATCAAAGCTAGGAGTAGAGCTTACCATCTAGCAAAGGTTTGTTTCGAAACCAAATTTTTAACATTCTTTTGTAAGATTTCTTTAGCAGATTTACAATATACACTTCGTAAAACTTCTTTGTTTAGAAGATCATCTTGGAATTTAGTGATACATAGCACTACAGCCAAAATCTCCTTCTTTACAGTAGAATAATTTTTCTGAGCAAAATTCTAGATTTCTGATGTAAAACAAACAAGTTGTTCTGTAGATTCAAGATCTACTTTTTGTTTAAGGATGCCTTTCTAGCCAGCATCAGATGCGTCACTTTCGAAAATCATAAAAGCATTAGGATTGGGAATTCCTAAACACGGGATACTTTGAACTAAGGCTTTGACACGAACAACAGCCTCAGTTTGTTCAGTAATCCAAGAAACGAGATTCTTTCTGAGTCTTTTATATAAAGGTTTGCACACCTGTCTTACTTTTGGAATAAACTCAGCAACATAATTCAAACTTCCTAGAAATCTTTGAAGCTGAGTTTTATCAGGAATTTCGTTAGGAAACTTGAATGAGAACTGATGGCCCCGCAAATAGATTTATAGGTTCCTTGATAAAGATCATGACCTAAAAATCTAATAGTAGTTTGGAAAAGAACCATTTTCATAGCACTAACTACTAAACCATTATTTTTAACAATCTTAAAGAATGTATTAAGATGTTTAAAGTGAGAATCAATGTTATAAGAAAAGATTAATATGTCATCAATATAAACAATAGAAATGTAAAAATAATTATTAAAAATGGAACTCATTATATTTGAAAATTTCGAAGAGGTGTTCTTCAACCCAAATGGCATTAGATTCCATTCATACTATCCAAACGAGACGTTGAAAGCAGTTTTATAATTATCATTTTCAGATATTTGAATTTGCCAAAATCCTGATTTCATATCAAATTTGCTGTAGACATTAGCTTGAAAAGTCCTTTGTAAATGGTCAAATTTGTTAGGTATGGGATACCTGACCCATTTTAAAACACAATTAAGAGGTTTATAGTTAATCACCAGTCTTGGTTCTCCTCTTTCTTTCTCAGCGTTATTATTAACATAGAAAGTAGAACAGCTCCAAGGCTCTTAGAAACCCTGATGCTTTTGTTCTGTAAAAGAGTGTCTATCTCTTTCTTACAAAATTTCATCATTTCATGATTCGTTTGAATAGGCCTAGCTTTAATTAAAATAGCATGTTCATTGAATCCATCAATGTATGGTAGGGAAATGATATGTTTCTTGCGTTCCCAAAATGCATTAGGAAAATCTGAACATATATCTTTTTCTAAATTTTCGCGAAGTTTGGCTATCTTAGTAACCATCTCCGGGGTTTTTTTAAATCTTTTTGATTTTCTTAACACGAATTTCATCCTTTAAAAAGGTGATATGCTGAGAAAGGTTATTAATACCAAAAACTGTGTTTTTTCTAATAAAATCACTTCCATCTTGTGAAAGAGTTTTAACGAAAGGAAAATGTAAACCGTTTCCAAGTATAGTAGTATTAAAAATATTTAAATTAGTATAAAAAGGTTTGATCTGAGTGATAAAAGGTATTTCAAGTATAATATCTTCATTAATATATTTAGTAATTATGAAATCATTTGTTAAACAAATGCCATTGTTACAAATATGAGCTTTAGAAAGCTTTTAATTAATTTTCAAAATTTCTCTTGTAGCGGAGTATAATTTTGAAGTACTTCTTTGCAATTACTTTGTAGGGACTATACCTTTTACTATGCAGTTCCGATCTGCACAACTTTCAAGCAAAGCAATTTTGTTAATAACAAAATGTTTATTGACTACAATTTTAACTGGAATATGATGACTCTGAAGTCTTATTGAAGATATTACCATTACTCCTGGTGCTACAGAGGTAGAAAGATTATTAACGGTATTGGAGACAATGATTTCGACCAAATGGTCTTTGTTGATCGACTCAATGGCATCTTCTTGGGTAGATTCATGTCCTGAATCTCACTCCTGCAAGTTGGTCTTCTTGAGAACCATGTCAGTAAGAACATCCATTTCGACTTTTCCTAGTCGAGATCTGATATCTTTATTTTCTTCTTTGATATTGGACATTTGATGGCTAAGATTAGAGATAATTGGTTTAGCTTGTTTTTTTTGAACAATTCATGATCTGCTTCATGCTGAAGGGTTCAACAATTGGACGGGATAAGTTACGGATGTCTCCGCACTAGTCCGCAAGACTTTACTAGACTTTAGCTCTGTACAAGTGAGACCAGTGAACCTAGGGCTCTGATACCAACTTGTCACGGCCCGATTTCTTAAGCCATGATGGCACTTACTATAAACCCACTAGTAGGTAAGCCAACCCGTAACCTGGAACAACAAGTAGTGGGTCTGAAGTCAGAAACTAAACAAGAGAAGACAAAATTTAACATAAAAATTAAATAACAGGTAGACGCAAGCCAAAACGTACATACAAATAAAGACCCCTCCCAGAACCTGGAAGTCAATAGTACAGGGCTACTAACAAAAAGAGTACAAGTCCCAAAAGTGGACCATAGAGATTAGACTGTCTCGAAAGGTAAAAGACAAGTCTATATATTCATATGGAGAAGGAAATAGTACAAAATGATGTGTGCTCAGCCCCGTCTTTAGATCAGACTACTCCAAACTGTATCAACGCTGGCCATTAGTGCTTGGACCTGCATCACGAAACAGATGCAGAGCGTAGCATGAGTACCAAAATAATAGGTACCTAGTAGGCATCATAGGCCGACTGAACTTGAAAAGTAAAGGAAATATAAAACTAAGGAATAACACAAGCGGAGTTCAAGAACGGAAAACTAAGTAACAATGGAATGCACACGAGTGTTGAAAGAACTAACTAAAATAATATGTAAGCTAACTACACCTAACCCGACCCCCAAAAGCCTAGAAGGTACACTCGTGCGCAAGTTAAATTAAAAACCTGAACGGACCCCCATATGCCCGACGAGTACACAAAATAACTATAACTAAAGAGAATTGCATATGAGAACTAAAGAACGAAGAGCATTGAACTGGAGCCTCAACCCCAATAGTCGAATCTGACAGTACAGAGGCCGGTCCTCGAACCGGTTGCTCACTAGAAGTACCCAAGTAACCAATCGCAAGTATGAAGTAACTCAGGTGGGACATCTAACCAAATGCTCTGTATAAGTATCTGAGCGATAGAGGCCGGACGTTATACCGGATGCTCTATATTAGTACCTTGGCGATAGAGGTCGGACCTTAAATCGGATACTCTTGGAAAATATCAATGAGGTCAAGACCGGAGCTCGAATTCGGATGCCCTACTAAGGTGCCAATGTAGTTGCTGAAAGAGTCCCAGTTGATCCATGTTCATAAATGTCCGCGCAATACCGTCCTCACATAGTCAATCAAAACAAGACCTTGGTATCGAATCAAAAACCAATTTCAAATTGTGAATCAGAACCTGTGTTGCCGACGTAACTCATGAAGCCGTGACATTAGAGAAACAAGGATAACTATAGTTGGAGCAAGAGCCTAGCAAAGGCCTAAGAAATCAGACTCGTGTCTGCTACACAAGCGTACAGGGATCTAAGTCGTCCGAGCGGCGTCTGGCCAAAACTAAGGCCTATGGGTTCTTAATCATGCATTTCTAAGGCAAGCCTTGGTCAAACATAATCTAAGGCCCAACATGCTTCAAATAAACAGTAATTAAGCATACAAGTACTCTACATAACAAGAAGAATCAATTAGTAACACCAAGCTTGGTCACAGTTACCTGATGAATCCCAAAAGAGGCCGAAACATGATTTCTAAACACCTATGCTTTATTCAATAACTACCAACTAAAAATCCCAACTAATCAACATGCATTCACACTCTCGAGCTCAATCTAAGAGAGGGAAGCGGTAGCCTACCTGTAGGCCTACCACGTACGCCCCAAAAACACACCTCCAGAGCTTTTCCTTTCTGAACGGCCTCGAAACACTTCCACACTATAAAAAATTAAGTCACAATGTTATTACGGCTGTTTAGACACTAAAATCGTAAGAAACGAAGATGAACCAATTTCGGGTTCAAAATAGGGTAAGTGGGACCCATGCTATAAATTCTGAAATTAACCCTAAAAATAGGTCCTAAACACCTCCCCGAACTTCTGTTCCAAATTGGAATGCAATTTGGGGCTCGAAACAGTCCCAAACGAACGTGCAACGAAAAACTCAAAGTTATTAAAAGGGACAGTAATGGCAGTAGCTATTTACAAGAAATTACTAGAAACATGGGTCCAACTGCTAAAACCAACCACACCATGATGATCCTCACGAAAATCCCCACAATTTAGGCCCTTGAATCACCAAATTCGGATCTAAAATGGCCAAGAAATCATCTTCCAAAATTTTCCAAAAATTGAGCTCGAAAATGAACTATGGCAGCAGCAAAATCAGAAATCTTACCTCCAACAAAGCTTTAAATATGCATTTCAACCACACCAACACATTCTTCTAGAAAAACAACTCAAGATAGCCCAAAGAATCACTATAATTGGACTTGAAAAGAGAGAGTTATGAGGGTTTGCAATTTGACATATGAGGCTGAAATGAGGCTTTTAAAAGGGCGAAACTGGTTGCTAAAAAGACCCAAAATCTGGTCGTTAAAAGCCCAAACTCTGGTCGCTAAAAGGGCTGGACCAGATTTCAGCGATTGCCATCTATTCAAAGTCTCCTACGGAGGGCTCGAAATCCGTTCGGAACCCAATAAAGATACAACAATAATGCTACCCTACTAAATTCGACACTCCGCACTCAATGGCGCTGACAAAATTTCCATAAGAGGTCACCTCAATAAAAAGTGGGTCCCACTTCCAAAGGTCATTTTTAGCCAAAATCCACCGAAGGGCTCGAAATGAGTCCGGAAGTCTCGAAAGTCGAACGAAAGGTCGTTCAAGAACAAACTCGACATTTCAAGGCCAACCGTGCTGACAGAATTTTCATTCGAGTGCATTTTCCAAGAATGTTGACCAAAGTCAACCTCAGGCCAAATTTCGAAGGCTAAAATGCCTAATGGTCCAAACTGGAACTAAAAGCCTCAATACTCATGCCAACCATGCTTCTAGCCTAATTTGGCCATTCCAAAGCTGATAGAACTGTTAGAATTCTATTTTGAGGTCGTTTACCTAACGCTTTAACTAAAGTCAGTTATTCAAGCTTCAATGTCTCTAAAATATAGAAAATTAAAAATAGATCCAAACAAATGACCAGATAACTGATCAGTCAGAGCCAACAAGTCATAAATGACTTGGGGTCACTATAGGAATGCTCTAAACAATGAAAATAGGTAGTAAGGCAAAAATGACCTAGAGGGTCATGACAACATCCACTACTAAAACAACTTTCATCTACGAAAGTAAGGATAAGGATATACCCGAGGGCTTAAATAAGCTGGGGAACTGCTCCCGCATCTCCTGCTCGGTCTCCCAGGTCGCCTCCTCGACTGGACGATGCCTCCAAAGGACCTTAACAACAACAATGGCTCACGACCGCAATTGCCTAACATCTCTTGCTAGAATGGCAACCAGCTCATCTATAAAGGTCAGACGATCGTCCAACTCAACTAAATCATACTGGAGAACATGAGACTCATCTGGAACATACTGGCACAACATCAAAACTTGAAAAACTGGGTGGATAGCCGATAGTGCTGGAGGTAAAATTAACATATATGATACCTCACCAACTACTCTCAAAATCTCAGAAGGGCCTCTATATCTGCGTCTAAACTTGCCCCACCTCCTGAATCTCATCACGCCCTTCATGGGCGATACTCGAAGAAATACCAGGTCGCTAACTGCAAACCTCATCGGCCGACGCCTGTGATCCGCGTAAATCTTATTTCTAGTCTGAGCCATTCTAAGCCTATCCTGAATTACCCTTATCTAATCCAAGGCCTCCTGAAGCAAATCCGTACCACGCGGCCTAGGCTCAGTAGACTCAAACCAGCCAACTAGAGAGCGACAATGCCTACCATATAAGGCCTCAAACGGGGCCATCTGAATACTAGAGTGGTAGCTGTTGTTGTGTGCAAAACCCTCCAAACACAAGAACTGATCCCTCTGACCCCCAAAATCCATAACACAGGCCCACAACATATCCTCAAGGACCTGAATAGTACACTCTGACTGGCCATCCGTCTGTGGGTGAAAAGCTTTGCTAGGGTGGACACGGGTGCCCAACTCCTCCTGAAAAGCCCTCCAAAATTTGGAAGTGAACTATGATCCCTGGTCTAAAATGATAGAAATAGGCACGCCATGAAGACGGACCACCTCCCTAATGTAGATATGAGCCAACCTCTCAGCATTGAAAGTAGTATGAAGAGTGAGGAAGTGTGCTGACTTCGTCAATTGATCCATGATGACCCAAATACTGTCAACACCTCTATAAGTCCTTGGTAAACCCACAATGAAGTCCATAGTGATATGCTCCCACTTCCACTCCAGAATGGGTAATCTCTGGAGCTCGCCACCAGGCCTCAAATGCTCGTCCTTCACCTATTGGCAGCACAAACAACGAGATACATAGTAGGAAATATCTCTCCTTATATCACTCCACCAATAATGTTGCCTCAAATCATGAAACATCTTAGCCGTGGTCGGATGGATGGAATATCTGGAATCATATGCCTCGCATAAGATCAACTGAATTAAAACCCCTGATCTCAGAACACACAACTGGCCATTGAATCTCTAAACCCCATCTGAATCTAAGGTAGCCTGTCTAGCATCACCTGCCAACACCCTATCTCTGAGTGCCACCAAAGACTCATCCTCGAACTGACAACTACGGATCCTATCTAGTAAAGACTACTGAACTCCCACATAGGCTAACACCCGCCTGGAATTTGAAATATCAAGTCTGATCATCCGGTTAGCTAAGGACTGGATGCCCAAAGACAACGGTCACTCCAAAATAGAAAGAAAGGGTAGACTATCCATACTCCCCACCTTCTGGCTCAAGGTGTTCGCATTATATTCGCTTTGCTCGGATGGTAGAGAATAGAGAGGTCATAGTCCTTCAGGAGTTCAATCTAATGACGTTGCCTTGAATAAAGGTCCATCTGGCTCATTAGGTTCTGGACGTTCCGGTGATCAGTGAATATCTCACAACGAACCCTATATAGATAGTGCCTCAAAATCTTAAGCGCGAAAACTACTGCCGCCAACTACAAGTCATGGGTAGGGTGGTTGTACACATGTTGCTTAAGTTGCCTTGACGTGTAGGCTATAACCTAGCCACGCATCATCAGTACACAACCCAAACCAACACTGGATGCGTCACAATATATTGTGAAGCCATCACTCTCATCTGGAAGAGTCAATATAGCAGCGGTAGTAAGCAACTCCTTAAGCTTTCAAAAGCTCCTCTCATACTCGTCTAACAACATAAAGGGTACATCTTAGCGAGTCAACCAAGTCAAAGGGGCTGCAACAGTATAAGAGCCCTAAACAAAGCGTCTATACTAACTCGCTAACCAAACGAAGCTACCAACCTCAATAACAGAAGTGGGCCTATCCTAATCACGAATAGCCACCGAATCAACCCTAATACCTTCCTCAGACACCACATTCCCCAAGAATGCTACAGACTCAAGACAAAACTCGCACTTTGAGAATATGGCATAAAGTCGCTGGTTTCTCAAAGTTTGGAGCACTATCCTCAAATGTTGTTCATGCTCACTCCGGCTCCGCGAGTATACCAGTATGTCATCAATGAAGACGATATCAAATGAATCAAAGTATGGCCTGAACATACGTGTCATCAAGTGCATGAAGGCGGCAGGTGCATTAGTCAACCCAAAAGACATCACAAGGAACTCATATTGGCCATAACGAGTCCTAAATGAGGTCTTAGGGATGTCCGCTACCCTAATCCTCTGCTGATGGTACCTGAATCTCAAATCAATCATAGAAAACATGGCGGCGCCCTGAGGCTAGTCAAACAAGTCATCAATACGAGGTATGGGGTAATTGTACTTCACTGTCACCTTGTTCAGCTGCCAGAGCTTTGCAGGAGCTATCAGGTAAGGCGAAATAGAAATAGGATAGGTGTCAGGATCCAAATCTATGGAAAAATTAATGTCACGCTCTGGGGTTAGGCCAAGTAGGTCTGTAGGGAACACATCTGTAAACTCTTTAACCACAGGAACTAAGTCAACTGAGGGCCCTCCCTACTCATATCTCTCACATCGGCCCAATAAGCTAAACACCCAAAAGCAACCAATCGTCTAGCCCGCATAAAAGAGAGGATCCCCATCGGTGTGTGAGGATGAGCACCCTAGCACAGCACAGGGTAATGTCAAGCATGGCTAAAGTAATGGTCTTGGCGTAACAATCCAAGACCGTATTGTAGGGGGATAACCAGTAAATGCCCAGAATAACATCAAAATCAATCATATCTAGCAGAATAAAATCAACTCTAGTATTATAACCCTGGATAGTCACTAAGCAAGATCGCAAACCTGATCCACTACTAAGGACTCACCCATTAGGGTTAAAACATGAACTGGCTCTGCCAAGGACTCAGACCTCATACCTAATCGAGGACCCAAATAAATAGATACATATGAGAATGTGGTCCTAGGATCAATTAATACTGTAGTAGGCTGAAGGCATAATAAAAGCATACATGTGATAACATAGATAGATACCTTAGTCGCCGCCCTCGTCGGGGCTGCATAGAAATGGCCCTGAGAACCTCTGCCCGGTGCATCCGATCTACCACTAGACCTAGCTGCACGAGCTCCACCTCTGGTACCCTGCCAGCTTTCTTGATGGCCCTGGTCCTGGACACCACCTCTGGTACCCTCCACGAGCTCCACCTTTAGCATATTGACAATCTACTCTTAGTAAAAATTCTTTGTTTATAAGATCATCTTGGAATTTAGTAATACATAGAACTATAGCCAAAATTTCCTTCTTTATAGTAGAATAATTTTTCTGAGCGAAATTCCATATTTCGAATGTAAAACAAACAAGTTGTTTTGTAGATTCAAGATCTACTTTTTGTTTAAGGATGCCTTCATTACCAGCATCAAATGTGTCAATTTCGTCAATCACAAAATCATTAGGATTGGGAATTCCTAAACATGGGATATTTTGAATTAAGACTTTGACACGAACGACAGCCTCAGTTTATCCAGTAATCCAAGAAATGGGATTCTTTCTATGTCTTTTATATAAAGGCTTGCACACCTGTCTGACTTTTGGAATAAAATCAACAACGTAATTCAAACTACCTAGAAATCTCTGAAGCTGAGTTTTATCTGGAATTTTGTTAGGAAACTTGAATGAGAACTGGATGGCCCTGCATATAGGTTTGTAGGTTCCTTGATAAAGATCATGACCTAAAAATCTGATAGTATTTTGGAAAAGAACCATTTTCGTAGCACTAACAACTAAACCATTATTTTTAACAATCTTAAAGAATGTATTAAGATGTTTAAAGTGAGAATCAATGTTCTCAGAAAATATTAGTATGTCATCAATATAAACAATTTACATGTAAGAATAATCATTAAAAATGGAACTAATTATATTTTGAAATTTTCAAAGGGGCGTTCTTCAACCCAAAAGGCATTACATTCCATTCATATTGTCCAAACGGGATGTTGAAAGCAGTTTAATATTTATCATTTTCAGAAATTTTAATTTGCCAAAATCCTGATTTCATATCAAATTAGTTGTAGACATTAGCTTGAAAAGTCCTTGTAAAAGGTCAAATTTGTTAGGTATTGGATAATTGATCCATTTTAAAACAGAATTAAGAGGTCTATAGTTAATCACCAGTCTTGGTGCTCCTCTTTCTTTCTTAGCGTTATTATTAACATAGAAAGTGGAACAGCTCCAACGCGACTTAGAAACCCTGATGATTTTGTTCTATAAAAGAGTGTCTATCTCTTTCTTACAAAATTCCATCATTTAATGATTCACTTGAATAGGCCTAGCTTTATTTGAAATAGCATGTTCATTGACTCCATCAATGTATGGTAGGGAAAGGATTATTTTCTTGCATTCCCAAAATGCATTAGGAAAATCAGAACATATATATTTTTCAAAATATTTGTGAAGTTTGGCTATCTTAGTAACCAACTCCAGGGTTTTTTTAAATCTTTTCAATTTTCTTAACACAAATTTCATCCTTTAAAAAGATGATATGCTGAGAAAGGTTATTAATACGAAAAATAGTGTTTTTTCTAATAAAATCACTTCCATCTTGTGGAAGAGTTTTAACGAAAGGAAAATGTAAACCATTTCCAAGTATAGTAGTATTAAAAATATTTAAATCAGTATAAAAAGGTTTGATTTGAGTGATAAAAGGTATTTCAAGTATAATATCTTCACTGATGTCTTTAGTAATTACGAAATCCTTTGTTAAACAAATGCCATTGTTACAAATATGAGTTTTAGAAAGCTTATAAGTAATTTACAAAAGTTTTCCTGTAGTGGAGTATAATTTTGAAGTACTTTTTTTGCAAATACTTGTAGAGACTATACTTTTTACTACACAGTGGCGATGTACACCACTGTCAAGCAAAGTTATTTTGTTAATAACAAAATGTTTATTGACTACAATTTTAACTAGAATATGATGACTTTGAGGTCTTTTTAAAGATTATTACCGGTATTGGTGACAACGGTTTCAACCAAATGGTCTTTGTTGATCGACTCAATGTCATCTTCTTGGTTAGATTCATGTCCTTAATCCTGCTCCTGCAAATTAGTCTTCTTGATAACCTGGTCAGTAAGAACAATCCATTTCAAATTTTCCTAGTTGAGATCTGATATCTTTAATTACTTCTTTGACATTGGACATCTCATGGCAAAGATCTGAGATAGATGGTTCAGCTTGTTTTTCTAAACAATTCATGATGTGCTTCATGATGAAGGGTTCAACAACTGGACGGGATTTAAGTTTGTCCATGTTGAGGATGATGTTTTTGAGTTCTAGGAGAAATTATTCCTAGCGTCATCATCAGCTATATGCTAAATAACATCAACTATGGCTTCTTTTGAATGGTCTGAAAGAACTCTGATGGTCTGAGTGTTATAACAGGTACAAAATGCCTCAGTACAGCTGCAATCTTTTTTGGATTGGCTTTCGTCTAATTCATAGTCGAGATCAATGTCTTCGTCATCGCTATATTCATCAGATGTACCTGAAGATTCAAAAAAAACGTTCATCAAATATAGCTAAAAGCTTACCCTTAGTTTCATCGTCTATGCCAAGAAGATTAAACTTTTTCTTCTTAGTTTGTGATCAACATTCATTTGCTTTCTGACCTATCTTACCACAAGTCCAACAGACATATTTCTTCGAATCTCTAGATCTATTGGACCATTTTTTCTCAGGTCTCAAAGAATCCTCTCTTCTTTGAGATTTCTTTCTGTGAGATTTCATTTATCTTTTATCCTTCTTCACCTTGTCAGGTGGAGTAATAAATCCAAAATCTCTACAAAAGCTTCCAAGCTCTCATCTTGAACACGATTGCTCTTTCTTAAGCTGATGCTTAAGTTTGATGTCGGTGCAAAGTTCTAATCCTATAATATTAATGGTGCTTACCAAATCACCATATGCTAGACTGCTATAAGGAATACGACTGTCATTGCAATGTTGTAGTTTAGTCCTTACTTTCTCAGCAAAGAGCAGAGGTATTCCGCTGATGAAGCATTTCTTCCAAAAGTCTAGGTGGCAATCCAGACGAAGCATGTCTTTATTGAGGAAAGAATTCTTATAATGGATAAAACTTTCTAAGTTTGGGCAGCTGAGATTATTCAGGATTTGGAGACTTCTATCCTGAAATAGCTTTGGTTCACCAATGAAATGCTTAGCGATGTGATAAAGAAAAGTAGCACAAGCATCTTGTCTTGTGATTTGAGAAGTACTTTGGTTGTTTCCTTCAACCTTTACAACTGTTTCTGTTGTTGTGGCATTAATGATGAGCTGTTTGGTATCATCTTTGCAAAAGTTATCCCAACAATGTTTTAACATGCTGGTAAAACCAACAGCAATCATAGTAGCAACTTCCTGATCTACTGATCCTCTCATTTTGTAAGTAGTAATGGCAACTCCCATCTCATGAATCTTGTTTTATATTTGAAGATGGAAGCTTGTTATGTATTTGATGTTCTGCAAGACCATCAATATTCCATTGAGTAATGCTTCTTCATTTATGTGAAGCAGTGGATAAGGAGTTTTCCTCATATTTCAAGTCTGGAAAAGAGGGACGGCTATGATAATTTTTCCGGTTATGGAATCTATCGTTGAATAACTTTTGGAGAAGGATGTCTTTGTCCTGAGTGGTTGAAACAGATTTCTCCTGAAGGGTAGAAACCTTGTTTTGGGTTTTTTCTTCCTTTTGAGACACTTTGAAATTGGTAAGCTGTTCATTGATTTTGTCAATGACATTATTTCCTGAGATTTCAAAAGTCTTCGAAAGTTTAGGGAATTTTACTTTAGGTCCAATTTCATGATTGGATGTAGTAGAAGCCGGGATAGGTCTTCCACTAAAAATAAGTTTTGTATCTTTTATTTGTTTAGAGATAACATGAAGAATTTGGTTTAAGTAGTCATTTTGTTCTACTACTCGGTCAATGTTTGCAGTGGTGAGTATAGTACAAGTTTTATCACTTTTCTCTTTGAAAGGAGAGGCTTTGATCACTGTTCCTGCAATAGGAATGTTAATACCTTCTAGAGGAGGAGTAATAGATTCAACAATCTTATTAGAAGTACTATACCATTTCTTAATGATAACCTGTAGTGACTCGGTTTGTTTCTTGATCTTACCATTCATCTCAAACCATTTAAAGAATTAAATTTCACAACCTATTCTATCCATATATTTCATCCAAGAATCTGTAAAGGATTCTCTTTCTTTAAGAGTATAGGTAGCAACATACCATTTTCTCTTAGTCTGGTTGTCCATATGAGTCCACATCTTGTGCAGTACATCGGGATCTAGTTTAAACTCTTTGCCTAATTTGAGCATGGTGATCCAACCAGGTTTTTCAGTTCGGGGGGGTTCCATCTCACTTGTTGTAGGACTAGTAGGTTGATCTTGATAGAAGACTTTTGGGACGTCTCCTGAAAAGTCAACATCTATTACCTTACCTTTACTGTTATCCACAGTTTCATCAATGGAAATTTCTTCTTCTGCTTCCTTCGAGGTTTTTTAAAAAGAAGTTAGCCGGTGAACGAATCTCGATAGATATGAAGTAGAGGTGGACCAGGATGACCTTCGACTAGATGAAGATAACCTAATATTATTATCAAGAAATTTAAGTTATATAGACCCATCGGGGAATGGAACGACTCTTTCAATCTGAGATCTTTCAGAATGAGACACAAAAGGTTGAGTTATATTATCAAAATGGCAATCATTACTGGAGAGTATATCTTCCCATTGGAGAAGGCGAGGAACAAAGATAGAACTATGTTCATGGTTCGCTTCCATAAGCATAGTCTCACCTTTAGCACTTTCATTAAAGGCTTTAGGTGCAAAAGTGGTTTTCATAAGTCTGTAATAAACATGATAGATAATAGCTATCTCATGAGTATTGATTTTACTGTTTATGTTTTTTGTTTTGACATTGAGGGTCAAAGAATCCATCATGTTAGGGTCATTAATATCAAGAGAGAAGTTAGGATAACAATTAAAGTAAACTGGCCCATCAACAAGATTACTCTGCAAAACTCCAAACAAAGAATCATCAAAAATTCAAAAATTAGCCATCTCGAAGGATGACACAAACAGGAATATCAAGTCCTTTACGAAATAGAGGCTTAACAGCTACCTGCACTAAACCAATATGCATATAATTAAAATGAGATTTATAATGACTAATATCATTTTCTTAAAGTAAACAAATAACTTCTAAAGAGTTATTAATGGCAATAGTAGATTCACACGTTTTAATATTGTGACGAGTAATTCAACTAAAGTTACCTAATTGGTAAATCTTTTTGAAAGGTTCTTCTAGTATACTCCATTTTTGTAAACCATTTTCAACTTTAGCAATCTTAGTTGCTTGAGAAGATAGGTTGATATTGTTTAAAATATGTTGATTAGTATTCAGGATTTTTGAAGAATAGTGTTTAATGGACTTACAGAACAAAATATCTTAATAAGTAATAAAATAAATTCAACATGCTAGCAAGTATATAAAGAATATTAAAACAAATATAAATGATCCAAATAGGATTTCTAAGGCTGGTTCTCTTGGTTTTATAGTAGTTCATTTCCTAGATTCATCTTAGCTACGGGACCACCATTAACTGGTCTAAACGCCCTCCTTGCTAAAACGACCATCAAATTTTGGCTGAGCAACGTACGAATCGGATATTAATCAAAAACCTCGTACTCATAGGAAAGCACGAATACCTCAAACCAAGTATATAAATCGTATATAGGAACATGAAACAAGCAATAATAAACATAAATATACTAATAGCTTGAAAAATTTATTAATGTACTACATCAAAATAATTTTTTCATGCCTTAGACAATATAAATACTTAGTTGCTCATGCTAAGAATGTATACTGCCAACACGGATCTGATACCATATAAAGAATCATAAGTATAGTAGAATTAAAATAGTAAAACTTACAAGAAACTGAAGTTTATTGCATTTCCATAGACATAGAGTACAGAGAAAGAGAGCAGATTTCAGAGTGATTTAGAGTAAGCTAAATTTTTTGTTGCCTCTAACAAATGAAAGATGTCTCCTTATATAGGAGTAAATGAAAAGAGGTTTACATCTCAAACATACATGTGTACGATTAAGATTTTGCCGACACTTGAGTGGGATTGAGTGGGAATCTCTTTTGTACTGGAGATATCTTTTTCGTAATGGGAAACATGGGGACCTACTTCCTTTTGACTGGAGTGGCATATCAGAATCTTCTTTTTATCTTCTGAGATAATGGAGATTTCTTTTATCAAATTATTGTCCTTTAACTTCTCGGTGGACGCCAAACTAGAATAATGAAATACTTTACTTTGGAAAAAGTAATTCCGGCTTTGCCTCTACTTTTTCAAAGAAGTCTTTTCTTATTCGTAGTTGGGATCCATGTATGCCAAAGCCAATCCTTTGGGATTACACATATCTCCATTTTCTTTGTTGCTTCTTTCTGTTGAAGCTGCATCTTCAATCATTTTCATGATTTGATCTTCATCAAATTTTTCCAAATTTTTTAACGCCTCTTTCATTTTCTTTCTGAGCGCTGTTTTGGAAGAACTCTTTGAAGAATTTGATGAACTGGCTTTTTCGTGAGACTGGACTTTAGTATTAGGTTGTTTGGGGACCTAATCTTTAACCTGGATTGGCTTACACAAATATTTGATACGATCAATATTATTCTTAGAAAAAGTCTGAGTAATAATATATGATATTCTTTTTTGAATATAATATTTGCATAGTTTGGTATGCTCGGGTAATGTGGTAATTTTATCCTTGATCTAAAATTCTTCAAACCTGTTGAGAAATTACTGGGGAAGAACTTCCTTGGTTCCTCCAAATAAATTCCACCATTTGTAAAACCCTCTTGGAATATTGGTTTTAACAATGCTGGGGCTGTATTTTATAAACCAAGTGTGTCTTGGTCGTAGATAAAGAAAATTCATCCATGTTACCTTATAATCATACCAATTATAAGTTTGTGGACGATAAGTTACTGATAACACAACCGGAGTATGTAAATGGTTTACAAACCATTCAAACGTATCCAAGATTCTCTGAATAGTAAACTTTGAATATTTAATAATAGAGGGACTGTTCTCATCCCTGGAATGCTCGATCTCAATAAAATCAGCATCAATAAGAATGACTTCCTAGAATCTTCTTGTCTTGAGTGGATTGTCAGTATCCACAAAATTTGAGTCTGCATAGCAAGGTTTGACTAGTTGTTGTCTATCAATGTTCCCATATTCCTTGCTTAATGTCATTATTGGCAATACCTGTGAAGTCACAAAATTAGAAGATTTTTCTTTTGGGTTAGCGACTTTGGGAATACTTTTTGTTAACTCTGGGTTAACTGCTTGGGCAAATGATTTTGAAGTTTTCATTTCATAACTCTGTTTTGATTGAATGGATCTGGAAGATGCTCCTTTCTAATGGGTTTGTTAGTCTAAGGTTGCTCAGTTTTGGTTGGAGTGGACAAAGTAGCTTTGGAGGCTGAGTTGGTGTTGGAGAAGGGAGTTTTAGAAACACTGATAGAAATAAAAATTTGTTTTGAAAAGGGGTTGTAGGCCTCTGTGAATTTTCTTGTTTCGGATGTAATTGTGGAAGGGTAAATGGTGTAGCCATTTTTGCTTTTGGGAGATCTTCTTTAGAATGAGTGACCAGTTTAAACGACCTCATATTTACCCGGCAAAAATTCACGGGTTAGAAAATCAGGAAGAGAATATTCTTCTCCTTTAATAAAATCAATTTTAAAATCAAAGCTAGATAGTAGAGCTTGCCATCTAGCACAGATTTGCTTCGAAACCAAATTTTTCACATCCTTTTGTAAGATTTCTTTAGCAGATTTACAATCTACTCTTAGTAAAAATTCTTTGTTTATAAGATCACCTTGAAATTTAGTGATACATAACACTATAGCCAAAATCTCCTTCTTTACAGTAGAATAATTTTTCTGAGCATAATTCCAGATTCCGAATGTAAAACAAATAGGTTGTTCGGTAGATTAATGATCTACTTTTTGTTTAAGGATGCCTTCATATCCTGCATCAGATGTGTCAGTTTTGACAATCATAAAAGCACTAGGATTGGGAATTCCTAAACATGGGATATTTTGAACTAAACCTTTGACACGAATGACAACCTCAGTGTGTTTAGTAATCCAAGAAAGGGGATTCTTATTGAGTCTTTTATATAAAGGCTCGCACACCTATCTGACTTTTGGAATAAAATCACCAACGTAATTCAAACTTCCTAGAAATCTTTGAAGCTAAATTTTTTCAAGAATTTTAGTAGGAAACTTGGATGAGAACTCGATGGCCTTGAAAATAGGTTTATAGGTCCCTTGATAAAGATCATGACCTAAAAATCTGATAGTAGTTTAGAAAAGAACCATTTTCATAGCACTATCTACTAAACCATTATTTTTAACAATCTTAAAGAATGTATTAAGATGTTTAAAGTGAGAATCAATGTTTTCAGAAAATATTAGTACGTCATCAATATAAACAATTGACATGTAAGAATAATCATTAAAAATGGAATTCATTATATTTTAAAATTTCAAAGGGGCATTCTTCAACCCAAAAGGCATTACATTCCATTTATACTGTCCAAATGGGATGTTGAAAGCAGTTTTATATTTATCATTTTCAGAAATTTGAATTTGCCAAAATCCTAATTTCATATCAAATTTGCTGTAGACATTAGCTTTAACAGTCCTTTACAAAAGGTCAAGTTTGTTAGTTATGGGATACCTGATCTATTATAAAATAGGATTAAGAGATTTATAGTTAATCAGCAGCCTTGGCGCTCCTCTTTCTTTCACAGTGTTATTATTAACATAGAAAGCAGAACAGATCCAAGGCGACTTAGACACCCTGATGATTTTGTTTTGTAAAAGACTATCTATCTATTCCATAAAAAATTCCATCATTTTATGATTCATTTGAATAGTCCTTGCTTTAGTTGAAATATCCTGTTCATTAAATCCATCAGTGTATGGTAGGGAAACGATATGTTTCTTGCATTCCCAAAATGCATTAGGAAAATCTGAACATATTTCTTTTACAAAATTATTGCAAAATTTGGCTATCTTAGTAACCATCTCCGGCTTTTTAAAATCTATTTGATTTTCTTAACACGAATTTCATCCTTCAAAAAGGTGATATGCTGAGAAAGGTTATTAATACGAAAAATGGTGTTTTTTCTGATAAAGTCACTTTCCTCTTGTGAAAGAGTTTTAACAAAAGGAAAATGTAAATCTTTTCCCAGTATAGTAGCATTAATACTATTTAAATTAGTCTAAAAAGGTTTTATTTAAGTGATAAAAGGTATTTCAAGTATAATATCTTCATTGATATCTTTAGTAATTACGAAATCATTTGTTAAACAAATATGATTGTTACAAATATGAGCTTTAGAAATCTTATAATTAATTTTCAAAAGTTCTCCTATAGCGGACTATAATTTTGAAGTACTTTTTTTCAAATACTTTGTAGGGACTATACATTTTACTATGCAATTTCAATTCGCACCACTGTCAAACAAAGCAATTTTGTAAATAACAAAATGTTTATTGACTACAATTTTAACTGGAATATGATGACTCTGAGGTCCTATTGAAGAGATTACCGTTATTGCTGGTGCTACTGAGGTAGAGGGATTATTACCAGTATTGGTGACAACGGTTTCGACCATATGATCTTTGTTGATTGACTTAATGTCATCTTCTTGGGTAGATTCATGTCCTGAATCCTGCTCCTGCAAATTGGTCTTCTTGAGAACCTGGTCAGTAAGAACATCCATTTTGACTTTTCCTAGTCGAGATCTGATATATTTAATTACTTCTTCTAAATTAGACATCTCCTGGCGAAAATCAGAGATAGTTGGTTCAGCTTGTTTTTCTAATCAATTAATGATCTATTTTATACAGAAGGGTTTAACAAATGGATGGGATTTAGGTTTGTCTGTGTTGAGGATGATGTTTTTGAGTTCTAGGAGAAAATGATTCCTAGTCTCATAATCAGTTATGTGTTGAATTACATTAAATAGGGCTTCTTTCAAATGGTCTGAAAGAACTCTGATGGTCTTAGTATTATAACATGTACAAAATGCTTCAGTACAGGCACAATCTTTTCCTGATTGGCAATTTTTTGATTCGTAGTCGAGATTAATGTCTTCATCATCGCTGTATTCATCCTCAAGATTTAGAAAATGGTTCAAGTATAGCCAAAAGCTTACCTTTAGTTTAATCGTCTATGCCGAGAAGATTAATCTTTTTCTTCTTAGTATGTGATCGACATTCATTTGCTTTGTGACCTGTCTTACCACAAGTCCAACAGGCATCTGTCTCGGAATCTCTAGGTCTCTTGGACCTTCTTTTCTTAGGTCTTGAAGAATCCTCTCTTCTTCGAGATTTATTTATGTGAGATTTTTTTTCTCTTTTATCCTTCTTCACCTTGTTAGGTGGAGTAATAAATCTAAAATTTCTACAAAAGCTTCCAAGCTCTCATCTTGAAGACAAATGCTTAAGTTTGATGCCGGTGCAAAGTTCTAATCCTACAATATTAATGGTGCTTACCAAATCACCATATGTTAGACTGCTATAAGGAATACGACCGTCATTGCGATCATGTATTTTAGTCCTTACTTTGTCGGCAAAGAGCAGAGGTAGTCCACCGATGAAGCGGTCCTACAAAAAATCTAGGTGGCAATCCGGACGAAGAATTTGATTTCACAACCTATTCTTTCCATATCTTCCATCCAATAATCTTTAAAGGATTCTCTTTCTTTAAGAGTATTGGTAGCAACATACCATTTTCTCTTAGTCTGGTTGTCCGGATGAGTCCACATATTGTGCAATACATCGGGATCTAGTTTAAAGTTTTTTCCTAATTTGAGCATGGTGATCCAACAAGGTTTTTCAGTTTGGATGTGGGGGGGGGGGGGGTTCCATCTCACTTGTTGTAGGACTGGTAGGTTGATCTTGATAGAAGACTTTTGGGATATCTCCTGAAAAGTCAACACCTGTTACCTCACCTTTGTTGTTATCTACAGTTTTAGCGATGGAAATTTCTTCTTCTGCTTCCTCCGAGGTTTTTGAAGAAGAAGTTAGCTTGTGAACATATCTCAATGGATAAGAAGTATAGGCAGACCACGACGACCTTCAACTAGATCAAGATCTCCTAATAGTGTTGTCAAGAAATTTGAGTTCTATAGAACCATTGGGGAATTGAACGACTCTTTCAATATGAGATCTTTTAGAATGATACGCAAAAGATTGAGTTATATTATCAAAACGAAAATCATTATTAGAGAGTATATCTTTCCATTGGAGGAAACGAGGAACAAAGATAGAACTATGTTCATGGTTGGCTTCCATAAGCATAGTCTCACCTTTAGCACTTTCATTAATGGCTTTAGGTGCATGAGTGGTTTTCATAAGCCTGTAATAAACACGATAGATAATAGGTATTTCACGAGTATTGATTTTAGTGTTTAAGTTTTTGGTTTTGACATTGAGGGCCATAGAATCCATGAAATTAGGGTCATTAATATCAAGAGAGAAGTTAGGATAACTATTAAAGTAAACTGGCCCATCAGCTAGATTACTCTGCAAAACTCCTAACAAAGAATCATCAAAATTCCAAAATCAGCCATCTCGAAGTATGACAGAAACAGGACCATCAAGTCCTTTATGAAATAGAGGCTTAATAGCTACTTGCACTAATTGAATATGCAAATAATTAAAATGAGATTTATAATGATTAAATTCATTTTCTTGAAGTAAATGAATAACTTCTAAAGAGTTATTAATGGCAATAGTAGATTTACATGTTTTAATATTGTGATGAGTAATTCAACTAAAGTTACCTAACTGGTAAATCTTTTTGAATGGTTTTTCTGGTATACTCCAGTTTTGTAAATCATTTCCATCTTTAGCAATCTTAGCTGCTTGAGAAGATAGGTTGATATTGTTTAAAATATATTGATTAGTATTCATGATTTTTGAAGAATAGTGTGTAATGGACCTACAATACAAAATATATTAATAAGTAATAAAACAAATTCAACATGCTGACAAGTATATAAAGAGTATTAAAATAGATGTTAAAGATCCAAATAGGATTTCTAAGGGAGGTTCTCTTGGTTTTATAACAGTTTATTTCCTAGATTCATCATAGCTACGGGACCACCATTAACAGGTCTAAAAGCCCTCCTGGCTACAACGACCATCAAAATTCGACTGCCCAACGTATGAACCGGATTTTAATCGGAAACCTCATACTCATAGAAAAGAACGAATACCTCAAGCCATGTATATAAATCTTATATAGGAATATTGTACAAGCGATAATAAACATAAATATACTAACAACATGAAAAATTTATTAATGTACTGCATCAAAATAATTTTGTCATGCCTTAGACTGTATAAATACTTAGTTGCTCATGTTAAGTATGTATACTTCCAACACGGCTCTGATACCATATAAAGGATCTTAAGTATAGCGAATTAAAATAGTAAAACTTACAAGAAACTGAAGTTTATTGCATTTCCATAGACATAGAGTACATAGAAAGAGAGAGGATTTCAGAGTAATTTAGAGTAAGCTAAACTTTCTTCTGCCTCTAAAAAATGAAAGATGTCTCTTTATATAGGAGAAAATGAAAAGAGCTTTACATCTCATACATACACGTGTACGATTAAGATGTTGCCGATAGTTGAGTGGGATTGAGTGGGAATCTCTTTTATAGTGGAGATATCTTTTTCGTAATGGGAAACATAGGGACCTACTTTCTTTGGACTGGAGTGGAAAATGAGAATCTTCTTTTTATCTTCTGAGATAATGGAGATTGCTTTTATCAAATTATTGTCCTTTAGCTTCTCGGTGGATGCCAAATTAAAATAATGAAACACTTTACTTTGGAAAAAGTAATTCTGGCTTTGCCTCTACTTTTCCGAAGAAGTCTTCTTTTATTTGTAGTTGGGATCTAAGTCAAAGCCAATCCTTTGGGATTACAAATATCTCTATTATCTTCGCTGCTGCTTTCTGTTGAAGCTGCATCTTCACTCATTTTCATGATTTAATCTTCATCACATTTTTCCAAATTTTCTAACACCTCTTTCAGTTTCTTTCTGAGTGCTGTTTTGGAAGAATTCTTTGAAGAATTTGATGAACTAGCTTTGTTGCGAGATTGGACTTTAGTATTAGGTTGTTTGGGCACCCAACCTTTAACCTTGATTTGCTTACACAAATATTGGATACGATCAATATTATTCTTAGAAAAATTCCAAGTAATAATATATGATATTCTTTTTTAAATATAATATTTGCATAGTTTGATATGCTCAGGTAATGTGGTAATTTCTTCCTTGATCTGAAATTCTTTAAAACTATTGAGAAATTGCTGGGGAAGATGTTCCTTGGTTCCTCCAAATAAATCCCACCATTCGTAAAACCATCTTGGAATAATGGTTTTAACAATGATAGGGTTGTATTTTATAAGCCAAGTGTGTCTTGGTCATAGATAAAGACAATTCATCCATGCTGCCTTATAATCATACCAATTATAAGTTTGTGGACGATGAGTTACTATTAACACAACCGGAATATGTAAATGGTCTGCAAACCATTCAAACGGATTCAAGATTCTCTTAATAGTAAACTTTGAATATTTAATAATTGAGGGAATGTTCTCATCCCTGGAATTCTCTATCTCAATAGAACCAGTATCGACAAGAATGGCTTCACAGAATCATCTTGTCTTGAGTGGATTGTCAGTATCCACAAAATTTAAGTCTGTATAGCAAGTCTTGAATAGCTTATGTAAATCAATGTTGCCATATTCCTTGTTTAATGCCATTATTGGCAATACCTGTGAAGTCACAAAATCAAAAGATTATTCTTTTGGGGTACGAATTTTAGGAATATTTTTTGTGAAATCTGGGTTAACTGCTGATTCTGGAGTTTTCATTTCATAACTCTTTTTTGATTGAATAGAACTGGAAGATGCTCCTTTGTCTAAAGGTTTTGTTGGTCTAAGGTTGATCAACTTTGGTTGGGGTGGACAAAGTAGCTTTTGAGGCTGATTTGGTATTGGATAAGGGAGTTTTGGAAACTCCGCTAGAACTAAATATTTGTTTTGAAAAGGGGTTGTAGGCCTCTGTGAATTTTCTTGTTTCGGAAGTAATTGTCGAAGGGTAAATGGTCTAGCCATTTTTGCTCTTGGGAGATCTTCATTAGAAAGAGTGATCGGTTTAAACGACCTCAATTTTACCCTGCAAAAATTCACGAGTTAGAAAATTAGGAAGAAAATTTTCTTCTCCTTTAATAAAATCCTTTTAAAATCAAAGCTAGAAGTAGAGCTTACCATCTAGCAAAGGTTTGTTTCGAAACCAAATTTTTAACATTCTTTTGTAAGATTTCTTCAGCAGATTTACAATCTACACTTCGTAAAACTTCTTTGTTTAGAAGATCATCTTGGAATTTAGTGATACATAGCACTACAGCCAAAATCTCCTTCTTTACAGTAGAATAATTTTTCTAAGCGAAATTCTACATTTCTGATGTAAAACAAACAAGTTGTTCTGTAGATTCAAGATCTACTTTTTGTTTAAGGATGCCTTTATAACCAGCATCAGATGCGTCACTTTCGGAAATCATAAAAGCATTAGGATTGGGAATTCCTAAACACGGGATATTTTGAACTAAGGCTTTGACACGAACAACTGCCTCAGTTTGTTCAGTAATCCAAGAAATGGGATTCTTTCTGAGTCTTTTATATAAAGGCTTGCACACTTGTCTTACTTTTGGAATAAACTCAGCAACATAATTCAAACTTCCTAGAAATATTTGAAGCTGAGTTTTATCAGGAATTTCGTTAGGAAACTTGAATGAGAACTGATGCCCTGCAAATAGATTTATAGGTTCCTTGATAAAGATCATGACCTAAAAATCTAATAGTAGTTTGGAAAAGAACCATTTTCATAGCACTAACTACTAAACCATTATCTTTAACAATCTTAAAGAATGTATTAAGATGTTTAAAGTGAGAATCAATGTTATCAGAAAAGATTAGTATGTCATCAATATAAACAATAGATATGTAAAAATAATTATTAAAAATGGAACTCATTATATTTGAAAATTTCGAAGAGGTGTTCTTCAATCCAAATGGCATTAGATTCCATTCATACTATCCAAACGAGACGTTGAAAGAAGTTTTATATTTATCATTTTCAGATATTTGAATTTGCCAAAATCCTGATTTCATATCAAATTTGCTGTAGACATTAGCTTGAAAAGTCCTTTGTAAAAGGACAAATTTGTTAGGTATGGGATACCTGACCCATTTTAAAACACAATTAAGAGGTTTATAGTTAATCACCAGTCTTGGTTCTCCTCTTTCTTTCTCAGCGTTATTATTAACATAGAAAGTAGAACAGCTCCAAGGCGCTTTGAAACCCTGGTGCTTTTGTTCTGTAAAAGAGTGTCTATCTCTTTCTTACAAAATTTCATCATTTCATGATTCGTTTGAATAGGCCTAGCTTTAATTGAAATAGCATGTTCATTGAATCCATCAATGTATGGTAGGGAAACGTTATGTTTCTTGCGTTTCCAAAATGCATTAGGAAAATCTGAACATATATCTTTTTCTAAATTTTCGCGAAGTTTGGCTATCTTAGTAACCATCTACGGGGTTTTTTTAAATCTTTTTGATTTTCTTAACACGAATTTCATCCTTTAAAAAGGTGATATGCTGAGAAAGGTTATTAATACCAAAATTTGTGTTTTTTCTAATAAAATCACTTCCATCTTGTGAAAGAGTTTTAACGAAAGGAAAATGTAAACCGTTTCCAAGTATAGTAGTATTAAAAATATTTAAATTAGTATAAAAAGGTTTGATCTGAGTGATAAAAGGTATTTCAAGTATAATATCTTCATTGATATATTTAGTAATTACGAAATCATTTGTTAAACAAATGCCATTGTTACAAATATGAGCTTTAGAAAGCTTTTAATTAATTTTCAAAAGTTCTCTTGTAGCGGAGTATAATTTTGAAGTACTTCTTTGCAATTACTTTGTAGGGACTGTACCTTTTACTATGCAGTTTCGATCTGCACCACTGTCAAGCAAAGCAATTTTGTTAATAACAAAATGTTTATTGACTACAATTTTAACTGGAATATGATGACTCTGAAGTCTTATTGAAGATATTACCGTTACTCCTGGTGCTACAGAGGTAGAAAGATTATTAACGGTATTGGAGACAACGATTTCGACCAAATGATCTTTGTTGATCGACTCAATGGCATCTTCTTGGGTAGATTCATGTCCTGAATCCCGCTCCTGCAAGTTGGTCTTCTTGAGAACCATGTCAGTAAGAACATCCATTTCTACTTTTCCTAGTCGAGATCTAATATCTTTGGTTTCTTCTTTGAGATTGAACATCTGATGGCTAAGATTAGAGATAATTGGTTTAGCTTGTTTTTTTTGAACAATTGATGATCTGCTTCATGCTGAAGGGTTCAGCAACTGGATGGGATAAGTCACGGATGTCTCCGCACTAGTCCGCAAGACTTTACTAGACTTTAGCTCTGTACAAGTGAGACCAGTGAACCTAGGGCTCTGATACCAACTTGTCACGACCCGATTACTTAAGCCATGATGGCACCTACTATAAACCCACTAGTAGGTAAGCCAACCCGTAACCTGGAACAACAAGTAGTGGGTCTGAAGTCAGAAACTAAACAAGAGAAGACAAAATTTGACATAAAAATTAAATAACAGGTAGATGCAAGCCAAAACATACATACAAATAAAGATCCCTCCCAGAACTTGGAAGTCAATAGTACAGGGCTACTAACAAAAAGAGTACAAGTCCCAAAAGTGGACCATAGAGATTGGACTGTCTCGAAAGGAAAAAGACAAGTCTATATATTCATATGGAGAAGGAAATAGTACAAAATGATGTGTGCTCAACCCCGTCTTTGGATCAGACTACTCCAAACTGTATCAACGCTGGCCATTGGTGCTCGGACCTACATCACGAAACAGATGCAGAGAGTAGCATGAGTACCAAAATAATAGGTACCCAGTAGGCATCATAGGCTGACTGAACTTGAAAAGTAAAGGAAATATAAAACTAAGGAATAACACAAACGGAGTTCAAGAACGGAAAACTAAGTAACAATGGAATGCACACGAGTGTTGAAAGAACTAACTAAAATAATATGTAAGCTAACTACACCTAACCCGACCCCCAAAAGCCTAGAAGGTACACTCGTGCGCAAGTTAAATTAAAAACCTGAACGGACCCCCATATGCCAGACGAGTACAACAATAAGGCAACCCTACTAAATTCGACTTCTAAAGGTCCCACTTCCAAAGGTCATTTTTAGCCAAAATCCATCGAAGGGCTCGAAATGAGTCCAGAGGCCTCGAAAGTCGAATGAAAGGTCATTCTAGAACAAACTCGACATTTCAAGGCCAATCGTGCTGACGGAATTTTCATTCGAGTGCATTTTCCAAGAATGTTGACCAAAGTCAACCTCAGGCCAAATTTCGAAGGCTAAAATGCCTAATGGTCCAAACTGGCACTAAAGGCCTCAATACTCGTGCCAACCATGCTTCTAGCCTAATTTGGCCATTCCAAAGCTGATAGAACTGTCAGAATTCTATTTTGAGGTCGTTTACCTAACGCTTTAACTAAAGTCAGTTATTCAAGCTTCAATGTCTCTAAAATATAGAAAACTAAAAAAAAATCCAAACAAATGACCAGACGACTGATCAGTCAGAGCCAACAAGTCATAAATGACTTGGGGTCGCTATAGGAATGCTCTAAACGATGAAAATAGGTAGTAAGGCAAAAATGACCTAGAGGGTCATGACAACATCCACTACTAAAACAACTTTCGTCTACGAAAGTAAGGATAAGGATATACCCGAGGGCTCAAATAAGCTGGGGAACTGCTCCCGCATCTCCTGCTCGGTCTCCCAGGTCGCCTCCTCAACTGGACGATGCCTCCAACGGACCTTAACAACAACAATGGCTCTCGACCGCAATTGCCTAACATCTCTTGCTAGAATGGCAACCAGCTCATTTATAAAGGTCAGACGATCGTCCAACTCAACTAAATCATACTGGAGCACATGAGAATCATCTGGAACATACTGGAACAACATCAAAACTTGAAAAACTAGGTGGATAGACGATAGTGCTGGAGGTAAAATTAACATATATGATACCTCACCAACTGCTCTCAAAATCTCAGAAGGGCCTCTATATCTGCGGCTAAACTTGCCCCGCCTCCTGAATCTCATCACGCCCTTCATGGGCGATACTCGAAGAAATACCAGGTCGCCAACTGCAAACCTCATCGGCCGACGCCTGTGATCCGCATAACTCTTATTTCTAGTTTGAGCCATTCTAAGCCTATCCTGAATTACCCTAATCTAATCCAAGGCCTCCTGAAGCAAATCCGTACCACGCGTCCTAGGCTTAGTAGACTAAAACCAGCCAACTAGAGAGCGACAATGCCTACCATATAATGCCTCAAACGGGGCCATCTGAATACTAGAGTGGTAGCTGTTGTTGTGTGTAAACCCCTCCAAAGACAAGAACTGATCCCTCTGACCCCCAAAATCCATAACACAGGCTCACAACATATCCTCAAGGACCTGAATAGTACACTCTAACTGGCCATCCGTCTGTGGGTGAAAATCTATGCTAGGGTGGACACAGGTGCCCAACTCCTCCTGAAAAGCCCTCCAAAATTTGGAAGTGAACTATGATCCCCGGTCTAAAATGATAGAAACAGGCACGCCATGAAGACGGACCACCTCCCTAATGTAGATATGAGCCAACCTCTCAGCATTGAAAGTAGTATGAAGAGTGAGGAAGTGTGCTGACTTCGTCAATTGATCCATGATGACCCAAATACTGTCAACACCTCTATAAGTCCTTGGTAAACCCACAATGAAGTCCATAGTGATATGCTCCCACTTCCACTCCAGAATGGGTAATCTCTGGAGCTCGCCACCAGGCCTCAAATGCTCGGCCTTCACCTATTGGCAGCACAAACAACGAGATACATAGTAGGCAATATCTCTCCTTATATCGCTCCACCAATAATGTTGCCTCAAATCATGAAACATCTTAGCCGTGGTCGGATGGATGGAATATCTGGAATCATGGGCCTCGCATAAGATCAACTGAATTAAAACCCCTAATCTCGAAACACACAACTGGCCATTGAATCTCTAAACCCTATCTAAATCTAAGGTAGCCTGTATAGCATCACCTGCCAACACCCTATCTCTGAGTGCCACCAAAGACTCATCCTCGAACTGACAACCACGGATCCTATCTAGTAAAGACTACTGAACTCCCACATAGGCTAACACCCACCTGGAATTTGAAATATCAAGTCTGATCATCTAGTTAGCTAAGGACTGGATGCCCAAAGACAATGGTCACTCCAAAATAGAAAGGAAAGGTAGACTATCCATACTCCCCACCTTCTGGCTCAAGGTGTTCGCATTATATTCGCTTTGCTCGGATGGTAGAGAATAGAGAGGTCATAGTCCTTCAGGAGTTCAATCTAGCGACGTTGCCTTGAATAAAGGTCCATCTGGCTCATTAGGTTCTGGACGATCTGGTGATCAATGAATATCTCATAACGAACCCAATATAGATAATGCCTCCAAATCTTAAGCGCGAAAACTACTGCCACCAACTACAAGTCATGGTTGGGGTGGTTGTACTCATGTTGCTTAAGTTGCCTTGACATGTAGGCTATAACCTAGTCTCTCAGCATCAGTACACAACCCAAACCAACACTGGATGCGTCACAATATATTGTGAAGCCATCGCCCTCAACTGGAAGAGTCAATATAAGAGCGGTAGTAAGCAACTCCTTAAGCTTTAAAAAGCTCCTCTCATACTCGTCTAACAACGTAAAGGGTACATCTTAGCGAGTCAACCGAGTCAAAGGGGCTGCAACAGTATAAGAGCCCTAAACAAAGCGTCTATACTAACTCGCTAACCCAACGAAGCTACCAACCTCAATAACAGAAGTGGGCCTATCCTAATCATGAATAGCCACCGAATCAACCCTAATACCTTCCTCAGACACCACGTTCCCCAAGAATGCTACAGACTCAAGACAAAACTCGCACTTTGAGAATATGGCATAAAGTCGCTGTTTCTCAAAAGTTTGGAGCACTATCCTCAAATGTTGTTCATGCTCACTCCGGCTCCGCGAGTATACCAGAATGTCATCAATGAAGACAATATCAAATGAATCAATGTATGGCCTGAACACACGTGTCATCAAGTGCATGAAGGCGGCAGGTGCATTAGTCAACCCAAAAGACATCACAAGGAACTCATATTGGCCATAACCAGTCCTAAATGAGGTCTTAGGGATGTCCGCTACCCTAATCCTCTACTGATGGTACCTGAATCTCAAATCAATCTTAGAAAACATGGCGGCGCCTTGAGGCTAGTCAAACAAGTCATCAATACGAGGTATGGGGTAATGGTACTACACTGTCACCTTGTTCAGCTATCGGAGCTTTGCAGGAGCTATCGGGTAAGGCTGAATAGAAATAGGATAGGTGTCAGGATCCAAATCTATGGAAAAATTAATGTCACGCTCTGGGGGTAGGCCAAGTAGGTCTGTAGGGAACACATCTGCAAACTCTTTAACCACAGGAACTAAGTCAACTGAGGGCCCTCCCTACTCATATCTCTCACATCGGCCCAATAAGCTAAACACCCAGAAGCAACCAATCGTCTAGCCCGCATAAAAGAGAGGATCCCCATCGGTGTGTGAGGATGAGCACCCTACCACAACATGGGGTAATGTCAGGCATGGCTATAGTAACGGTCTTGGCGTAACAATCCAAGACCGTATTGTAGGGGGATAACCAGTCAATGCCTAGAATAACATCAAAATCAATCATATCTGGTAGAATAAGATCAACGCTAGTATTATAACCCTGGATAGTCACTAAGAAAGATCGCAAACCTGATCCACTACTAAGGACTCACCCATTAGGGTTAAAACATGAACTGGCTCTGCCAAGGACTCAGACCTCATACCCAATTGAGGACCCAAATAAATAGATACATATGAGAATGTGGACCTAGGATCAAATAATATTGTAGTAGGCTGAAGGCATAATAAAAGCATACATGTGATAACATCGATAGATACCTTAGTCGCCGCCCTCGTTGGGGCTGCATAGAAATGGCCGTGAGAACCTCTGCCCGGTGCATCCGATCTACCACCTGACCTAGCCGCACGAGCTCCACCTCTGGTACCCTGCTAGCTTTCTTGATGGCCCTGGTCCTGGACACCACCTCTGGTACCCTCCAGGAGCTCCACCTTTACCATATTTACAATCTACTCTTAGTAAAAATTCTTTGTTTATAAGATCATCTTGGAATTTAGTAATACATAGAACTATAGCCAATATTTCCTTCTTTATAGTAGAATAATTTTTCTGAGCGAAATTCCATATTTCGAATGTAAAACAAACAAGTTGTTTTGTAGATTCAAGATCTACTTTTTGTTTAAGGATGCCTTCATTACCAACATCAAATGTGTCAATTTCGTCAATCACAAAATCATTAGGATTGGGAATTCCTAAACATGGGATATTTTGAATCAAGACTTTGACATGAACGACAGCCTCAGTTTATCCAGTAATCCAAGAAATGGGATTCTTTCTATGTCTTTTATATAAAGGCTTGCACACCTGTCTGACTTTTGGAATAAAATCAACAACGTAATTCAAACTTCCTAGAAATCTCTGAAGCTGAGTTTTATCTGGAATTTTGTTAGGAAACTTAAATGAGAACTGGATGTCCCTGCATATAGGTTTGTAGGTTCCTTGATAAAGATCATGACCTAAAAATCTGATAGTATTTTGGAAAAGAACCATTTTCGTAGCACTAACAACTAAACCATTATTTTTAACAATCTTAAAGAATGTATTAAGATGTTTAAAGTGAGAATCAATGTTCTCAGAAAATATTAGTACGTCATCAATATAAACAATTTACATATAAGAATAATCATTAAAAATGGAACTAATTATATTTTGAAATTTTCAAAGGGGCGTTCTTCAACCCAAAAGGCATTACATTCCATTCATATTGTCCAAACGGGACTTTGAAAGCAGTTTAATATTTATCATTTTCAGAAATTTTAATTTGCCAAAATCCTGATTTCATATCAAATTAGTTGTAGACATTAGCTTGAACAGTCCATTGTAAAAGGTCAAATTTGTTAGGTATTGTATACTTGATCCATTTTAAAAAAGAATTAAGAGGTTTATAGTTAATCACCAGTCTTGGTGCTCCTCTTTCTTTCTTAGCGTTATTATTAACATAGAAAGTGGAACAACTCTAAGGCGACTTAGAAACCCTGATGATTTTGTTCTGTAAAAGAGTGTCTATCTCTTTCTTACAAAATTCCAGCATTTAATGATTCATTTGAATAGGCCTAGTTTTATTTGTAATAGCATGTTTACTGAATCCATCAATGTATGGTAGGGAAACTATATTTTTCTTGCATTCGCAAAATGCATTAGGAAAATCAGAACATATATATTTTTCAAAATATTCGTGAATTTTGGCTATCTTAGTAACCATCTCCAGGGTTTTTATAAATCTTTTCAATTTCCTTAACACGAACTTCATCCTTTAAAAAGATGATATGCTGAGAAAGGTTATTAATACGAAAAATAGTGTTTTTTTCTAATAAAATCACTTCCATCTTGTGGAAGAGTTTTAACGAAAGGAAAATGTAAACCATTTCCAAGTATGGTAGTATTAAAAATATTTAAATCAGTATAAAAAGGTTTGATTTGAGTGATAAAAGGTATTTCAAGTATAATATCTTCATTGATATCTTTAGTAATTACGAAATCTGTTGTTAAAAAAATGCCATTGTTACAAATATGATCTTTAGAAAGCTGATAATTAATTTTCAAAAGTTCTCCTGTAGTGGAGTATAATTTTGAAGTACTTTTTTGCAAATACTCTATAGAGACTATACCTTTTACTATGCTGTTCCGATCTACACCACTGTCAAGCAAAGCAATTTTGTTAATAACAAAATGTTTATTGACTACAATTTTAACTGGAATATGATGACTTTGAGGTCTTTTTGAAGATTATTACCAGTATTGGTGACAAATTTTTCAACCAAATGGTCTTTGTTGATCGACTCAATGTGATCTTCTTGGTTAGATTCATGTCCTGAATCCTGCTCCTCCAAATTAGTCTTCTTGAGAACCTGGTCAGTAAGAACATCCATTTCGAATTTTCCTAGTTGAGATCTGATATCTTTAATTACTTCTTTGACATTGGACATCTTATGGAGAAGATCTGAGATAGATGGTTCAGCTTGTTTTTTTGAACGATTCATGATGTGCTTCATGCTGAAGGGTTCAACAACTGGATAGGATCTAAGTTTGTCCAAGTTGAGGATGATGTTTTTGAGTTCTAGGAGAAACTGATTTCTAGAGTCATCATCCGCTATATGCTGAATAACATCAACTATGGCTTGTTTTGAACGATCTGAAAGAACTCTAATGGTGTGAGTGTTATAACAAGTACAAAATGCCTCAGTATAGGTGCATTCTTTTTTGGATTGGCTTTCGTCTAATTCATAGTCGAGATCAATGTCTTCGTCATCGCTGTATTCATCAGATGTACCTGAAGATTCAAAAAAACGTTCATCAAATATAGCTAAAAGCTTACCTTTAGTTTCATCGTCTATGCCAAGAAGATTAAACTTTTTCTTCTTAGTTTGTGATCGACATTCATTTTCTTTGTGACCTATCTTACCACAAGTCCAATAGACATATTTCTTCGAATCTCTAGATCTCATGGGCCTTTTTTTCTCAAGTCTCGAAGAATCCTCTCTTCTTTGAGATTTCTTTCTGTGAGATTTCTTTTCGCTTTTATCCTTCTTCAGCTTGTCAGGTGGAGTAATAAATCCAAAATCTCTACAAAAGCTTCCAAGCTCTCGTCTTGAACACGATTGCTCTTTCTTAAGCTAATGCTTAAGTTTGATGTCGGTGCAAACTTCTAATCCTACAATATTAATAGTGCTTACCAAATCACCATATGTTAGACTGCTATAAGGAATACGACCGTCATTGCAATCTTGTATTTTAGTCCTTACTTTGTCAGCAAAGAGCAGAGGTAGTCCGCTGATGAAGCATTCCTTCCAAAAGTCTAGGTGGCAATCCAGATGAAGCATGTCTTTATTGAGGAAAGAATGCTTATAATGGATAAAACTTTCTAAGTTTGGGCAGTTGAGATTATTCAGGATTTGGAGACTTCTATCCTGAAATAGCTTTGGTTCACCAATGAAATGCTTAGCGATGTGATAAAGATAAGTAGCACAAGCATCTTGTCTTGTGATTTGAGAAGTACTTTGGTTGTTTCCTTCAACCTTTACAACTGTTTCTGTTGTTGTGGCTTTAATGATGAGCTACTTGGTATCATCTTTGCAAAAGTTATCCCACCAACATTTTAACATGCCGGTAAAACCAACAGCAATCATTGTAGCAACTTCCTTATCTACCGATCCTCTCATTTTGTAAGCAGTAATGGCAACTCCCATCTCATGAAGCTTGTTATATATTTGAAGATGGAAGCTTATGATATATTTGATGTTCTGCAAGACCATCAATATTCCATTGAGTAATGCTTCTTCATTTATGAGAAGAAGTGGATAAGAAAGAGTTTTCCTCATATTTCAAGTGTGGGAAAGAGGGACAACTATGATAATTTTTCCAGTTATGGAATCTATCGTTGAATAACTTTTCGAGAAGGATGTCTTTGTCCTGAGTGGTTGAAACAGATTTCTCCTGAAGGGTAGAAACCTTGTTTTGGGTTTTTTCTTCCTTTTGAGACACTTTGAAATTGGTAAGCTGTTCATTGAATTTGTCAACGACATTATTTCCTGAGATTTCAAAAGTCTTCGAAAGTTTAGGGAATTTTTCTTTAGGTCCAATTTCATGATTAGATGTACTAGAAGCCGGGATAGGTCTTCCACTAAAAATAGGTTTTGTATCTTTTATTTGTTTAGAGATAACATGAAGAATTTGGTTTGAGTAGTTATTTTGTTCTACTACTTGGTCAATGTCTGCAATGGTGAGTATAGTACCAGTCTAATAACTTTTGTCTTTGAAAGGAGAGGCTTTGATCACTGTTCCTGCAATAGGAATGTTAATAGCTTCTAGAGGAGGAGTAATAGATTCAACAATATTATTAGAAGTAGTATACCATTTATTAATGATAACCTGTAGTGACTCGGTTTGATTCTTGATCTTACCATTCATCTCAAACCATTTAAAGAATTAAATTTCACAACCTATTCTATCCATATCTTTCATCCAAGAATCTCTAAAGGATTCTCTTTCTTTAAGAGTATAGGTAGCAACATACCATTTTCTCTTAGTCTGGTTGTCCGTATGAGTCCACATCTTGTGCAGTACATCGAGATCTAGTTTAAATTCTTTGCCTAATTTGAGCATGGTGATCCAACCACGTTTTTCAGTTTTGGGGGGGTTCCATCTCACTTGTTGTAGGACTAGTAGGTTTATCTTGATAGAAGACTTTTGGGATATCTCCTGAAAAGTCAACATCTGTTACATTACCTTTACTGTTATCCACAGTTTCATCAATGGAAATTTCTTCTTCTGCTTCCTCCGAGGTTTTTTAAGAAGAAGTTAGCTTGTGAACGGATCTCGATGGATATGAAGTAGAGGTGGACCAGGATGACCTTCGACTAGATAAAGATCTCCTAATAGTATTGTCAAGAAATTTGAGTTATATAGACCCATCGAGGGTTGGAACGACTCTTTCAATCTGAGATCTTTCAGAATGAGACACAAAAGGTTGAGTTATATTATCAAAACGGCAATCATTATTGGGTAGTATATCTTCCCATTGGAGAAGACAAGGAACAAAGATAGAACTATGTTCATGGTTTGCTTCCATAAGCATAGTCTCACCTTTAGCACTTTCATTAAAGGCTTTAGGTGCAAGAATGGTTTTCATAAGCCTGTAATAAACACGATAGATACTAGCTATCTCATGAGTATTGATTTTACTGTTTATGTTTTTTGTTTTGACATTGAGGGTCAAAGAATCCATGACGTTAGGGTCATTAATATCAAGAGAGAAGTTAGGATAACAATTAAAGTAAACCCCGTCAAATAGATTACTCTGCAAAACTCCAAACAAAGAATCATCAAAAATTCAAAAATCAGCCATCTCGAAGGATGACACAAACAGGAATATCAACTCCTTTACGAAATAGAGGCTTAACAGCTACTTGCACTAAACCAATATGCATATAATTAAAATGAGATTTATAATGACTAATAACATTTTCTTAAAGTAAACAAATAACTTCTAAAGAGTTATTAATGGCAATAGTAGATTCACACGTTTTAATATTGTGACGAGTAATTCAACTAAAGTTACCTAATTGGTAAATCTTTTTGAAAGGTTCTTCTGGTATACTCCATTTTTGTAAACCATTTTCCACTTTAGCAATCTTAGTTGCTTGAGAAGATAGGTTGATATTGTTTAAAATATGTTGATTAGTATTCAAGATTTTTGAAGAATAGTGTCTAATGGACTTACAGAACAAAATATCTTAATAAGTAATAAAATAAATTCAACATTCTAGCAAGTATATAAAGAATATTAAAACAAATATAAATGATCCAAATAGGATTTCTAAGGGTGGTTCTCTTGGTTTTATAGTAGTTCATTTCCTAGAGTCATCTTAGCTACGGGATCACCATTAACAGGTCTAAACGCCCTCCTAGCTAAAACGACCATCAAATTTTGGCAGAGCAACGTACGAATCGGATATTAATCAAAAACCTCATAATCGTAGGAAAGAACGAATACCTCAAACCAATTATATAAATCGTATATAGGAACATGAAACAAGCAATAATAAAACATAAATATACTAATAGCTTGAACAATTTATTAATGTACTACATCAAAATAATTTTGTCATGCCTTAGACAATGTAAATACTTAGTTGCTCATGCTAAGTATATATACTACCAACACGGATCTAATACCATATAAAGAATCTTAAGTATAGTAGAATTAAAATAGTAAAACTTACAAGAAACTGAAGTTTATTGCATTTCCATAGACATAGAGTACACAGAAAGAGAGCAGATTTCAGAGTGATTTAGAGTAAGATAAATTTTCTGTTGCCTCTAACAATTGAAAGATATCTCCTTATATAGGAGAAAATGAAAAGAGGTTTACATCTCAAACATACACGTGTACGGTTAAGATGTTGCCGACACTTGAGTGGGATTGAGTGGGAATCTCTTTTGTAGTGGAGATATCTTTTTCGTAATGGGAAACATGGGGACCTACTTCCTTTTGACTGAAGTGGCAAATGAGAATCTTCTTTTTATCTTCTGAGATAATGGAGATTTCTTTTATCAAATTATTGTCCTTTAGCTTCTCGGTGGACGCCAAACTAGAATAATGAAATACTTTACTTTGGAAAAAGTAATTCCGGCTTTGCCTCTACTTTTTCGAAGAAGTCTTTTCTTATTCGTAGTTGGGATCCATGTATGCCAAAGCCAATCCTTTGGGATTACACATATCTCCATTATCATTGTTGTTGCTTTCTGTTGAAGCTGCATCTTCAATAATTTTCATGATTTGATCTTCATCATATTTTTACAAATTTTTTAACTCCTCTTTCATTTTCTTTCTAAGCGCTATTTTGGAAGAACTCTTTGAAGAATTTGATGAACTGGCTTTGTCGCGAGACTGGACTTTTGTATTAGGTTGTTTGGGGACCCAATCTTTAACCTGGATTGGCTGACATAAATATTTGATACGATCAATATTATTCTTAGAAAAAGTCCGAGTAATAATATATGCTATTCTTTTTTGATTATAATATTTGCATACTTTGGTATGCTCAGGTAATTTGGTAATTTCATACTTGATCTGAAATTCTTCAAACCTGTTGAGAAATTACTGGGGAAGAACTTCCTTGGTTCCTCCAAATAAATTCCACCATTTGTAAAACCCTCTTGGAATATTGGTTTTAACAATGCTGGGGTTGTATTTTATAAACCAAGTGTGTCTTGGTCGTAGATAAAGAAAATTCATCCATGTTGCCTTATAATCATACCAATTATAAGTTTGTGGACGATGAGTTACTGATAACACAACTGGAGTATGTAAATGGTTTGCAAACCATTCAAACGTATCCAAGATTCTCTTAATAGTAAACTTTGAGTATTTAATAATAGAGGGATTGTTCTCATCCCTGGAATGCTCGATCTCAATAAAATCAGCATCAATAAGAATGGCTTCATAGAATCTTCTTGTCTTGAGTGGATTGTCAGTATCCACAAAATTTGAATCTGTATAGCAAGGTTTGACTAGTTGTTGTCTATCAATGTTCCCATATTCCTTGTTTAATGTCATGTTTGGCATTACCTGTGAAGTCACAAAATTAGAAGATTTTTCTTTTGGGTTAGCAACTTTGGGAATAGTTTTTGTTAACTCTGGGTTAACTGCTTGGGCAAATGATTTTGAAGTTTTCATTTCATAACTCTGTTTTGATTGAATGGATCTGGAAGATGCTCCTTTGTCTAATGGGTTTGTTAGTCTAAGGTTGATCAGTTTTGGTTGGGGTGGACAAAGTAGCTTCGGAGGCTGAGTTAGTGTTGGAGAGGGGAGTTTTAGAAACACGGCTAGAACTAAAAATTTGTTTTGAAAAGTGGTTGTAGGCCTCTGTGAATTTTCTTGTTTTGGAAGTAATTGTGGAAGGGTAAATGGTGTAGTCATTTTTGGTTTTGGGAGATCTTCTTTAGAATGAGTGACCGGTTTAAATGACCTCATAATTACCCTGCAAAAATTCACGGGTTAGAAAATCAGGAAGAGAATTTTCTTCTCCTTTAATAAAAACAATTTTAAAATCAAAGATAGATAGTAGAGCTTGCCATCTAGCACAGATTTGTTTCGAAACCAAATTTTTCACATCCTTTTGTAAGATTTCTTTAGCAGAATTACAATCTACTCTTAGTGAAAATTCTTTGTTTATAAGATCATCTTGAAATTTAGTGATACATAACACTATAGCCAAAATCTCCTTCTTTATAGTAGAATAATTTTTCTGAGAGAAATTCCAGATTCTGAATGTAAAACAAACAAGTTGTTCTGTAGATTCAAGATCTACTTTTTGTTTAAGGATGCCTCCATAACCAGCATCAGATGTGTCAGTTTTGACAATCATAAAAGCACTAGGATTGGGAATTCCTAAACATGGGATATTTTGAACTAAACCTTTGACATGAATGACAACCTCAGTGTGTTTAGTAATCCAAGGAAGGGGATTCTTACTGAGTCTTTTATATAAAGGCTCGCACACCTATCTGACTTTTGGAATAAAATCACCAACATAATTCAAACTTCCTAGAAATCATTGAAGCTAAGTTTTATGAGGTATTTCAGTAGGGAACTTGGATGAGAACTCGATGGCCCTGCAAATAGGTTTATATGTCCCTTGATAAAGAGCATGACCTAAAAATCTGATAGTAGTTTGGAAAAGAACCATTTTCTTAGCACTATCTACTAAACCATTCATTTTAACAATCTTGAAGAATGTATTAAGATTTTTAAAGTGAGAATCAATGTTTTCAGAAAAGATTAGTACGTCATCAATATAAACAATTGACATATAAGAATAATCATTAAAAATGGAATTCATTATATTTTAAAATTTCAAAGGGGTGTTCTTCAACCCAAAAGGCATTACATTCCATTTATACTATCTAAATGGGACGTTGAATGTAGCTTTATATTTATCATTTTCAGAAATTTGAATTTGCCAAAATCCTAATTTCATATCAAATTTGCTGTAGACATTAGCTTTAAAAGTCCTTTCCAAAAGGTCACGTTTGTTAGGTATGGGATACCTGATCTATTTTAAAACTGAATTAAGAGATTTATAGTTAATTAGCAGCCTTGGTGCTCCTCTTTCTTTCTGAGTGTTATTAATAACGTAGAAAGCAGAACAGATCCAAGGCGACTTAGAAACCTTGATAATTTTGTTTTGTAAAAGACTGTCTATCTATTCCATACAAAATTCCATCATTTTATGATTCATTTGAATAGTCCTTGCTTTAGTTGAAATAGCCTGTTCATTGAATCCATCAATGTATGGTAGGGAAACGATATGTTTCTTGCATTCCCAAAATGCATTAGGAAAATCTGAACATATTTCTTTTACTAAATTATTGCGAAATTTTGCTATCTTAGTAACCATCTCCGGGTTTTTTAAAATCTATTCGATTTTCTTAACATGAATTTCATCCTTTAAAAAGGTGATATGCTGAGAAAGGTTATTAATACGAAAAACGGTGTTTTTTCTGATAAAGTCACTTTCCTCTTGTGAAAGAGGTTTAACAAAAGGAATATGTAAATCTTTTCCAAGTATAGTAGTATTAATACTATTTAAATCAGTCTAAAAAGGTTTTATCTGAATGATAAAAGGTATTTCAAGTATAATATCTTCATTGATATCTTTAGTAATTATGAAATCATTTGTTAAACAAATGTCATTGTCACAAATATGAGCTTTGGAAATCTTATAATTAATTTCCAAAAGTTCACTTGTAGCAGACTATAATTTTGAAGTACTTTTTTGCAAATACTTTGCAGGGACTATACCTTTTACTATGCAATTTTGATTTGCACCACTGTCAAACAAAGCAATTTTGTTAATAACAAAATGTTTATTGACTACAATTTTAACTGGAATATGATGACTCTGAGGTCCTATTGAAGAGATTACCGTTATTCATATTGCTACTGAGGTAAAGGGATTATTATCGATATTGGTGGCAATCGTTTTGACCATATGATCTTTGTTGATCGACTCAATGTCATCTTCTTGGGTAAATTCATGTCCTGAATCCTGCTCCTGCAAATTGGTCTTCTTGAGAACCTGGTCAGTAAGAACATCCATTTTGACTTTTCCTAGTCGAGATTTGATATCTTTAATTACTTCTTCTAAATTAGACATCTCATGGCGAAGATCAGAGATAGTTGGTTCAGCTTGTTTTTCTGATCAATTCATGATCTGCTTTATACTGAAGGGTTCAACAAATGGATGAGATTTAGGTTTGTTTGTGTTGAGGATGATGTTTTTGAGTTCTAGGAGAAAATTATTCCTAGTCTCACCATCAACTATGTGCTGAATTACATCAAATAGGGCTTCTTTCGAATGGTCTGAAAGAACTCAGATGTTCTTAGTATTTTCACATGTATAAAATGCCTCAGTATAGGCACAATCTTTTCCTGATTGGCATTTGTCTGATTCGTAGATGAGATTAATGTCTTCATCATCGCTGTATTCATCAGGTGTACCTAAAGATTTAGAAAGAGGTTCATCAAGTATAGCCAAAAGCTTACCTTTAGTTTAATCGTCTATGCCAGGAAGATTAATCTTTTTCTTCTTAGTATGTGATCGACATTCATTTTCTTTGTGACCTGTCTTACCACAAGTCCAACAGACATCTGTCTTGGAATCTCTAGGTCTCTTGGACCTTCTTTTCTTTGGTCTTGAAGAATCCTCTCTTCTTCGAGATTTATTTATGTGAGATTTTTTTTCTCTTTTATCCTTCTTCACCTTGTTAGGTGGAGTAATAAATCTAAAATTTCTACAAAAGCTTCCAAGCTCTCGTCTTGAATACAATTGCTCTTTCTTAAGCTAATGCTTAACTTTGATGCCGGTGCAAAGTTCTAATCCTACAATATTAATAGTGCTTACCAAATCACCATATCTTAGACTGCTATAGGGAATATCACTATTATTGCGATCATGTATTTTAGTCCTTCATTTGTCGGCAGAGAGCAGAGGTAGTCCGCCGATGAAGCGGTCCTACCAAAAATCTAGGTGGCAATCCGGACGAAGCATGACTTTACTGAGGAAAGCATGTTTATAATGGATAAAAGTGTCTAAGTTTTGACAGCTGAGATTATTCACGATTTGGAGACTTCTATCCTGAAATAGCTTTGGTTCACCAATGAAATGCTTTGCGATGTGAAAAAGCAAGGTAGCACAAACATCTTCTCTCATGATTTGAGAAGTACTTTGGTTGTTTCCTTCAACCTTTACATCTATTTCTATTTCTATGGCATTAATGATGAGCTGCTTGGTATCATCTTTGCAGTAGTTATCCCACCAATGTTTTAACATATCGGTAAAACATGCAGCAATCATAATAGAAGCTTTCTTATCTGCTAATGCTCTCATTTTGTAAGAAGTAATGGCAACTCCCATCTCATGAAGCTTGTTGTATATTTGATGTTCTGCAAGACCATCAATATTCCATTTAATAATGCTTCTTCCTTCATGGGAAGAAGTGGATAAGAAGGAGGTTTCCTCAAACTTCAAGTCTGGAAAAGAGGGTTGGATAACTTTTGGAGAAGGATGTCTTTATCTTGAGTGGTAGAAACAGATTTCAACTAAAGGGTAGAAACCTTGTTTTGGGTTGTTTCGTCCTTTTGAGAGACTTTGAAATTGGTAAGCTGTTCATTGATTTTGTGAAGGAGATTATTTCTGGAGATTTCAAAAGTCTTTGAAAGTTTAGGGAATTTTCCTTCAGAAAATTCGGATAATATGAATACTGGGTTAGGTTCAATTTCATGATTGGATGTAGTAGAAGCTAGGGTAGGTATTCCACTAAAAATAGGTTTTGTATCTTCTATTTGTTTAGAGATAACATTAAGAATTTAGTTTGAGTAGTTATTTTGTTCTACTACTCGGTCAATGTCTGCAGTGATAAGTATATTACCAGTCTTATCACTTTTCTCTTTGAAAGGAGAAGCTTTGATCACTGTTCCCGCAATAGGAACGTTAATACCTTCTAGATGAGGAGTAACAGATTCAACAATCTTATTAGAAGTATTATACCATTTATTAAAGATAACCTATAGTGACTCGATTTGATTCTCGGTCTTACTAGTCATCTTAAACCATTTAAAAAATTCGATTTCACAACCTATTCTTTCCATATCTTCCATCCAAGAATCTCTAAAGGATTCTCTTTCTTTAAGAGTATTGGTAGCAACATACCATTTTCTCTTAGTCTGGTTGTCCGTATGAGTCCACATCTTGTGCAATAAATCGGGATCTAGTTTAAACTCTTTTCCTGATTTGAGCATGGTGATCCAACAAGGTTTTTCAGTTCGGGGGGGGGGGGGGGGGGTTTCATCTCACTTGTTGTAGGACTGGTAGGTTGATCTTGATAGAAGACTTTTCAGATATCTCCTAAAAAGTCAACACCTATTACCTTACCTTTGTTGTTATCCACAGTTTCAGCGATGGAAATTTCTTCTTCTGCTTCCTCCGAGGTTTTTGAAGAAGTTAGCCTGTGAACAGATCTTGATGGATAAGAAGTAGAGGCGGACCAGGATGACCTTCAACTAGATGAAGATCTCCTAATAGTGTTGTGAAGAAATTTGAATTCTATAGAATCATTGGGGAATTGAACGACTCTTTCAATATGAGATCTTTTAGAATGAGATGCAAAAGGTTGAGTTATATTATCAAAACGACAATCATTATTAGAGAGTATATATTTCCATTGGAGGAGATGAGGAACAAAGATAGAACTATGTTCATGGTTGGCTTCCATAAGCATAGTCTCACATTTAGCACTTTCATTAAAGGCTTTAGGTGCATGAGTGGTTTTCATTAGCCTGTAATAAACACGATAGATAATAGGTATTTCACGAGTATTGATTTTACTATTTAAGGTTTTGGTTTTGACATTGAGGGCTATAGAATCCATGAAATTAGGGTCATTAATATAAAGAGAGAAGTTAGGATAATAATTAAAGTAAACTGGCCCATCAGCTAGATTACTCTGCAAAACTCCTAACAAAGAATCATCAACATTCAAAAATCAGCCATCTCGAAGGATGACACAAACAGGACTATCAAGTCCTTTACGAAATAGAGGCTTAATAGCTACTTGCACTAAATGAATATGCAAATAAGTAAAATGAGATTTATAATGATTAAAATCATTTTCTTTAAGTAAATGAATAACTTCTAAAGAGTTATTAATGGCAATAGTAGATTTACACGTTTTAACATTGTGAGGAGTAATTCAACTAAAGTTACCTAACTAGTAAATCTTTTTGAAAGGTTCTTCTGGTATATTCCAATTTTGTAAATCATTTTCATCTTTAGCAATCTTAGTTGCTTGAGAAGATAGGTTGATATTGTTTAAAATATGTTGCTTAGTATTCATAATTTTTGAAGAATAGTGTGTAATGGACCTACAATACAAAATATCTTAATAAGTAATAAAACAAATTCAACATGCTAACAAGTATATAAAGAATATTAAAACAGATGTCAAAGATCCAAATAGGATTTCTAAGGGAGGTTCTCTTGGTTTTATAATAGTTTATTTCATAGAGTCATCATAGCTACGAGACCACCAATAACAGGTCTAAAAGCTCTCTTGGCTACAACGACCATCAAAATTCGACTGACCAATGTATGAACCGGATATTAATCGAAAACCTCATACTCATAGAAAAGAATGAATACCCAAACCATGTATCTAAATCCTATATAGGAACATGACACAAGCAATAATAAACATAAATATACTAACAACATGAAAAATTTATTAATGTACGACGTCAAAATAATTTTGTCATGCCTTACACAGTATAAATACTTAGTTGCTCATGTTAAGTATGTATACTGCCAGCATGGCTCTGATACCATATAAAGGATCTTATATATAGAGGAATTAAAATAGTAAAACTTATAAGAAACTGAAGTTTATTGCATTTCCATAGACATAGAGTACATAGAAAGAGAGAGGATTTCAGAGTGATTTAGAGTAGGTTAAATTTTCTGCTGACTCTAACAAATGAAAGATGTCTCCTTATATAGGAGAAAATGAAAAGAGCTTTACATCTCAGACATACACGAGTACGATTACGATGTTGTCGACACTTGAGTGGGATTGAGTGGGAATCTCTTTTATAGTGTAGATATCTTTATCGTAATGGGAAACATAGGGACCTACTTCCTTTGGACTGGAGTGGTATATGAGAATCTTATTGATATCTTATGAGATAATGGAGTTTGCTTTTACCAAATTATTGTCCTTTAGCTTCTCGGTGTACGCCAAATTAAAATAATGAAATACTTTACTTTCGAAATAGTAATTCCGGCTTTGCCTCTATTTTTCCAAAGAAGTCTTTTCTTATTCGTAGTTGGGATGTATGCCAAAGCCAATCCTTTGGGATTACACATATTTCTATTATCTTCGCTGCTACTTTATGTTGAAGCTGCATCTTCAATCATTTTCATGATTTGATCTCATCATATTTTTCCAAATTTTCTAACGCCTATTTCAGTTTCTTTCTGAGCGCTGTTTTGGAAGAACTCTTTGAAGAATTTGATAAACTAGCTTTGTCTCTAGATTGGACTTTAGTATTAGGTTGTTTGGGGACCCTACCTTTAACCTGGATTTGCTTACACAAATATTGGATACGATCAATATTATTCTTAGAAAAATTCCAAGTAATTATTTATGATATTCTTTTTCAAATATAATATTTGTGTAGTTTGATATGCTCACGTAATGTGGTAATTTCTTCCTTGATCTGAAATTCTTTAAACCTGTTGAGAAATTGCTTGTGAAAAACTTCTTTGATTCCTCCAAATAAATTCCACCATTCATAAAACCATCTTGGAATAATGGTTTTAACAATGCTAGGGTTGTATTTTATAAACCAAGTGTGTTTTGGTCAAAGATAAAGAAAATTCATCCATGCTGCCATATAATCATACCAATTAAAAGTTGTGGATGATCAATTACTGCTAACGCAATCGGAGTATGTAAATGGTCTACAAACCATTCAAACAGATCCAAGATTCTGTTAATAGTAAACCTTGAATATTTATTAATAGATGGATTCTTTTCATCTCTGGAATGCTCGATCTCAATAGAATCAGTATCAACAAGAATGGCTTCATATAATCTTCTTGTCTTGAGTGGATTGTCAGTATCCACAAAATTTGAGCCTATATAGCAAGGTTTGACTGGTTGTTGTATATCAATGTTGCCATATTCCTTGTTTAATGCTATTATTGGCAATACCTGTAAAGTCACAAAATCAAAAGATTCTTCTTTTGGGTTAGGGATTTTGGGAATTTTTTTTGTTAACTCCAGGTTAACTGCTTGGGCAAATGATTCTGGAGTTTTCATTTCATAACTCTGTTTTAATTGAATAAAACTAGAAGATGCTCCTTTGTCTAATGGGTTTGCTAGTCTAAGGTTTATCAGCTTTTATTGGGGTGGACAAAGTAGCTTCGGAGGCTGAGTTGGTGTTGGAGAAGGGAGTTTTGGAAACTCGGCTAGAACTGAAATTTTTTTGAAAAGGGACTGTAGGCCTCTGTGAATTTTTTTGTTTCGGAAGTAATTGTGGAAGGGTAAATGGTCTAGCCGTTTTTGCTTTTGGGAGATCTTCTTTAGAAGGAGTGACCAGTTTAAATGGCCATATTTTTACCCTACAAAAATTCACGAGTTAGAAAATCAGGAAGAGAATTTTCTCTCCATTAATAAAATCAATTTTAAAATCAAAGCTAGATAGTAGAGCTTGCCATCTAGCAAAGATTTATTTCAAAACCAAATTTTTAACATCATTTTGTAAGATTTCTTTAGCATATTTACAATCTACTCTTAGTAAAAGTTCTTTGTTTATAAGATCATCTTGGAATTTAGTGATACATAGCACTATAGCCAAAATCTCCTTCTTTACAGTAGGATGATTTTCTGAGTGGACTTCCAGATTTCGAATATAAAATGAAGAAGTTGTTATGTAGATTCAAGATCTACTTTTTTTTTAAGTATGCCTCCAAAACCTGCACCAGATGCGTCAGTTTCGACAATCATAGAAACATTAGGATTGAGAATTCCTAAACGTGGGATATTTTGAACTAAGGATTTTACACGAACAACAACCTCAGTTTGTTAAGTAATCCAAGGAACGAGATTCTTTCTGAGTCTTTTATATAAAGGCTCGCACACCTGTCTGAGTTTTGGAATAAAATAAGTAATGTAATTCAAACTTCCTAGAAATCTCTGAAGTTGTGTTTTATCAGGACTACCATTAGGAAACTTGGTAAGAACTCGATGGTCCTGCGAATAGGTTTCTAGGTTCCTTGATAAAGATCATGACCAAAAAATCTGATAGTAGTTTGGAAAAGAACCATTCTCTTAGCACTAAATACTAAATCATTATTTTTAGCAATCTTAAAGAATGTATTAAGATGTTTAAAGTGAGAATCAATGTTCTCAAAAAAGATTAGTACGTCATCAATATAAACAATTGACATGTAAGAATAATCATTAAAAATGGAATTCATTATATTTTGAAATTTCGAAGGGGCATTCTTCAACCTAAAAGGCATTATGTTCCATTCATACAGTCCAAACGGGACGTTGAAAGTATTTATATATTTATCATTTTCAGAAATTTGAATTTGCCAAAATCCTGATTTCATATCAAATTTTCTATAGACATTAGCTTTAAAAGTCCTTTTTAAAAGGTCACGTTTGTTAGGTATGAGATACCTGATCCATTTAAAAACAGAATTAAGAGGTTTATAGTTAATCACCAGTTTTGGCGCTCCTCTTTCTTTCTCAGCATTATTATTAACATAGAAAGCAGAACAACTCAAATGCGACTAAGAAACCTTGATGATTTTGTTTTTTAAAAGAGTGTCTATCTCTTTCTTACAAAATTCCATCATTTCATGATTCATTTGAATAGGCCTAGCTTTAGTTGAAATAGCATGTTCATTGAATCCATCAATGTATGGTAGGGAAACTATATTTTTCTTGCATTCCCAAAATGCATTAGGAAAATCAGAACATATATATTTTTCAAAATATTCGTGAAGTTTGGCTATCTTAGTAACCATCTACGGGGTTCTTTAAATCTCTTTGACTTTCTTAACACCAATTTCATCCTTTAAAAAGGTGATATGCTGAGAAAGGTTATTAATACGAAAAATAATGTTTTTTCTAATAAAATATCTTTCATCTTGTGAAAGAGTTTTAACAAAAGCAAAATGTAAACCGTTTCCAAGTATAGTAGTATTAATACTATTTAAATCAATATAAAAAGGTTTTATCTGAGTGATAAAAGGTATTTCAAGTATAATATCTTCATTGATATCTTTAGTAATTATGAAATCATTTGTTAAACAAATGCCATTGTTACAAATATGAGCTTTAGAAAGCTTATAACTAATTTTCAAAAGTTCTCCTGTAACGGAGTATAATTTTGAAGTACTTTTTTGCAAATACTTTGTAGGGACTATACCTTTTACTATGTAGTTCCGATCTGCACCACTGTTAAGCAAAGCAATTCTGTTAATCACAAAATGTTTATTGACTAAAATTTTATCTAGAATATGATGACTTTGAGGTCTTATTGAAGATATTACCCTTACTCCTGGTGCTACTAAGGTAGAAGGATTATTAGCTGTATTGGTGACAATGGTTTCGACCAAATGGTCTTTGTTGATCGACTCAATGTCATCTTCTTTGGTAGATTCATGTCCTGAATCCTGCTTTTGCAAATTGGTCTTCTTGAGAACCTGGTCAGAAAAAACATCCATTTTGACTTTTCCAAGTCGAGATCTGGTATCTTTAATTTCTTCTTTGAGATTAGACATCTCATGGCAAAGATCAGAGATAGTTGAATCTGCTTGTTTTTTTGAATGATTCATGATCTGCTTCATGCTGAAGGGTTTAACAACTGGACGGGATAAATTACGGATGTCTCCGCACTAGTCTGCAAGACTCTACTAGACGTTAGCTCTGTACAAGTGAGACCAGTGACCCTGGCTCTCTGATACCAACTTGTCACGACCCGATTTCTCAAGTCATGATGGCACCTACTATAAATCCACTGGAAGGTAAGTAAACCCGTAACCCAGAACAACAAGTAATGGGTCTAAGAGCAGAAACTAAACAAGAGAAGGCAAAATTTAAGATAACAATTAAATAACTGGCAGACGCAAACCAAAACATATATACAAATAAAGATCCCTCCCAGAACCTGGAAGTCACTAGTACAGGACTACTAACAAAAAGAGTACAAGTCCCAAAATTGGACAATAGAGATTGGATTGTCTCGAAAGGTAAAAGACAAGTCTATATATTCATATGGAGACTGAAATAGTACAAAATGATGTGGGCTGACCACTGGTGCTCTGACCTGCATCACGAAAGAGATGCAGAGAGTAGCATGAGCACCAAACTAACAGGTACCCAGTAGGCATCATAGGCCGACTGAACTTGAAAAGTAAAGGCGATATGAAAAGATGGAATAACACAAATGGAGGTCAAGAACGAAAAACTAAGTAACAATGGAATGCACACGAGTGTAGAAAGAACTAACTAAATTTATCTATAAGCTAACTACACCTAACTGGACCCCCATAAGCCTAGAAGGTACACTCGTGCGCAAGTTAAATTAAAAACCCGAATGGACCCCAATATGCCCGACGAGTACACAAAATAACATTAACTAAATAGAATTGCATATGAGAACTGAAGAACGAAGAGCATTGAACTAGAACCTCAACCCCTATAGTCGAATCTGACAGTACGGAGGCTAGACCTCGAACCGAATGCTCACTAGAAATACCCAAGTAACCAATCACAAGTATCAAGTAACTGAGGCCGGACATCTAATCGGATGCTCTGTATAAGTATTTGCGCGATAGAGGTTGGACCTTATACCAGATGCTCTATATTAGTATCTAGGCGATAGAGGCTGGACCTTAAATCGGATGCTCTTCGAAAATATCGATGAAGTCTAGACCGTAGCTCGAATCCGGATGACCGACTAAGGTGCCAATGTAGTTGTGAAAGTGTCCCAGTTGATCTATGCTCATAAATGTCCGTGCAACATTATCCACACTTAGTCAATCAATACAAGTCCTTGGAGCCGAATCAGAAACCAATTTCAAATTGTGAATCAGTAACTGGTGTTGCCGACGTAACTCGTGAAGCTGTAACATCGGAGAAACAAGAATAACTATCGTCGGAGAAAGCACCTAGCAAAGGCCCAAACTATCAGACTCATGTTTGCTACACAAGTGTACAGGGATCTAAGTCATTCGAGCGACGTCGGGGTAAAACTAAGGCCTATCGGTTCCGAATCATCCATTTCTAAGGCAAGCCCTGGTCAAACCTAAACTAAGGCCCAACATACTTCAAATAAATAGTAATTAAGCATACAAATACTCCACATAGCAAGAAGGATCAATTAGTAACACCAAGCTTGCTCACAGTTACCCGATGATTCCCGAAAGAGGCTGAAACATGATTTCTAAACACCTATGCATTATTTAATAACTGCCAACTCAGAATCCAAACTAATCAACATGCATTCACACTCTCAAGCTCAATCTAAGATAGGGAAGTCATAGCCTGCCTGTAGGCCGACCACGTGCTCTCCAAAAACACACCTCTGGAGCTTTTCCTTTTCGAATGGCCTTGAAACACTGCCATGCTAAAAAAAATGGAGTCACAACGTCATTACGGTCGTTTCAACATTAAAATCGCAAGAAACGGAAATGGACCAATTTTGGGGTCAAAGCAGGGTAAGTGGGACCTGCGCAAGAAATTCTGAAATTAACCCCAAAAATAGGTCCTAAACACCTCCCCAAACTTGTGTTCCAAATTGAAACACAATTCGGGGCTTGAAATAGTCCCAAATGAACATGTAACAAAAAACTCAAAGTTACACTAAAAGGGACAATAATGGCAATAGCTATTTACAAGAAATTACTAGAAACAAGGGTTCAACTACTAAAACCAATCACACCATGATGATCCTCACGAAAATCCCCACAATCTAGGCCCTTGAATCACAAAATTTGGATCTAAAATGGCCAAGAAATCATCTTCCAAAATTTCCCAAAAATTGAGCTCGAAAATGAACTATAGCAGCAGCAAAATCATTAATATTACCTCCAATGAAGCTTCAAATATGTATTTCAACCACGCCAACGCGTGCTTCTAGAAAAACAACTCAAGATAGCCCCAAGAATCGCTAGAATCAGACCTGAAATGAGAGAGTTATGGGTTTGCAGTTTGACAAATGAGGCTAAAATGAGGCTTTTAAAAGAGCAAAACTAGTCGCTAAAAAGACCTAAAATATTGTCGTTAAAATCACAAACTCTAGTCGCTAAAAGGGGTGCACCAGATTTCAGCTATTGCCATATATTCAAAGTCTCCGACGAAGAGCTCAGTATTTGTTTGGAACCCAATAAAGATAAAATAGAAATGCTACACTACTAAATTTGATACTCCGGACTCAATGACGCTAACAAAATTTCCATCAGAGGTCACCTCGATAAAAAGTGGGTCCCACTTCTAAAGGTCATTTTTAACCGAAATCCACCTAGGGGTTCGAAATGAGTCCGGAGACCTCTAGAGTTGAACGAAAGGTCGTTCTAGAATAAAATAGACATATCGTGGCTAACCGTGCTGACAAAATTTTTATCCGAGTGCATTTTCCTAGAATGTTGACCAAAGTCAACCCGTGACCAATTTCTAAAGGCTAAAACGCCTAATGGTCCAAACTCGCACCGAAGGCCTCAATACTCATGTCAACCAAGCTACTAGCATAATTTGGCCATTCCAAAGTTGATTGAACCATCACAATTCCATTCTGAGGTCGTTTACCTGAAGCTTTAATGAAAATCAGTTATTCAAGCTTTGAGGTCTCTAAACACGAAAATCTAAAAAAAACTCCAAACAAACGACTAGCTGACGGATTAGTCAGAGCCATCAAGTCATAAATGATTTGGGGTTGCTATAGGAACGCTCTAAACGATGAAAAGGAGGCATTAAGGAAAAAATGACCTAGAGGGTCATAACAACATCCACTACTAAAAGAACTTTCGTTCGCGAAAGTAAGGATAAGGATACACCCGAGGGTTCAAATAAGCTGGGGAACTACTCCCGCATCTCCTGCTCGGTCTCCCAAGTCCCCTCTTTGACTGGATGATGCCTCCAATGGACCTTAACTACCGCAATGGCTCTCGACCGCAACTGCCTAACATCTCTTGCTAGAATGGCAACCGGCTCCTGTATACAAGTAAGACAATCATCCAACTCAACTAAATCATATTGGAGCACCTAAGACTCATCTGGAACATACTGGCACAATATCGAAACTTTAAATATTGGGTGGATAGCTGATAGTGTTGGAGGTAAAGTTAACTTATATGATACCTCGCCAACTGCTCTCAAAATCTCCAATGGACCTATATACCTGGGGCTAAGCTTACCCCGCCTCCCGAATCTCATCATGCCCTTCATGGACAATACTCGAAGAAATACCCGATCGCCAATTGCAAACCTCAATGGCCGATGCCTGTGATCCGCATAACTCATATTTCTACTCTGACCCATTCTAAGCCTATCTTGAATTACACTTACCTGATCCAAGCCCTCCTAAAGAAAATCTGTACCACGCGGCCTAGGCTTTATAGACTCAAACCAACCAACTAGAAAGAGACAACGCTTACCATATAAGGCCTCAAATGGGGCCATCTGAATACTAGAGTGGTAATGTTATTGTATTCAAACTCCACCAAATTCAGGAACTGGTCCAACTGACCACCAAAATCCATAAGATAGGCCTGCAGCATATCCTCAAAGACCTGAATAGTATGCTTCGACTGGCCATCCATCTATGGGTGAAAAGATGTGGTAACGTGGACACGGGTGCCCGAGTCCTCCTGAAAAGCCCTCCAAAACCTAGAAGTGAACTGTGAACCCCGGTCTGAAATGATAGAAATAGGCACGCCATAAAGACGAACCACCTCCCTAATGTAGATACGAACCAACTATGCTACTAGCCTAATTTGGCCATTCAGAAGCTGATGGAACCATCTGAATTCCATTCTAAGGTTGTTTACCTTACACTTTAACTAAAGTCAGTTATTCAAGATTCAAGGTATCTAAAACACGAAAAACTAAAAAAAATCCAAACGAATGACCAGGAAACTGAACAGTCAGTGCCAGTAAGTCATAAATGACTTGGGGTCACTATAGGAAAACTCTAAATAAAGAAAATGAGGCATTAAGGCAAAAATAACATAGAGGGTTATTACAATATCCACTACTAAAAGAACTTTCGTCCGTGAAAGAGAGGATAAGGATATACCTGAGGGCTCAAATAAGTTGGGGAACTACTCCTGCATCTCTTGCTAGGTCTCCTAGGTCGCCTCTTCGACTGATAGATGCCTCTATCAGACCTTAATAACAGGAATGGATCTCGATCGTAATTGCCTGATATCCCTGGCTAGAATGGCAATCGACTCCTCTATAGAGGTTAGACGATCATCCAACTCAACTGAATCATACTGGAGCACATGAGACTCATCTGGAACATATCGGTGCAACATCAAAACATGAAAAATTCGGTCGATAGCCGAGAGTGCTGGAGGTAAAGTTAACTCATAGACAACCTAGCCAACTGTTCTCAAAATAGCTAAAGGGCCTATATACCTGGGGCTAAGCTATTCCCGCCTCCCGAATCTCATCATGCCCTTCATGGGCGATACTCGAAGAAATACCCGATCAATAACTGCAAACCTCAACGGTCGATGCTTGTGATCTGCATAACTCTGATGTCTACTATGAGCCATTCTAAGCCTATCTTGAATTACTCTTACCTGATCCAAGACCTCCTGAAGTAAATAGATTCCATGTGGCTTAAGCTTAGTAGACTCATAAAAAATCTACCAGAGAGCGATAACGCCTACCATCTACGGCCTCGAATGGGGCCATCTGAAAACTAGTGCTAGTTGTTGTTGTACACAAACTCCACCAAAGGTAAGAACTAGTCCCACTGACCTCCAAAATCCATAACACAGGCCCGCAACATATCCTCAAGGACCTAAATAGTATGCTATGATTGGCCATCTGTCTGTGGGTGAAAAGCTGTGCTAAGGTGGACATGGGTGCCCAAATCCTCCTGAAAAGCCCTCCAAAAGCTGGAAGTGAACAGTGAACCCCAGTCTGAAATGATAGAAACAGGCACACCATGAAGACGAACCACCTACCTAATGTAGATACGAGCCAACCTCTCGGCACTAAAAGTAGTATGAACAGGGAGGAAGTGTACTGACTTGGTCAATAGATCTACAATGACATAATGATGTCAACACCTCTATAAGGCCATGGCAAACCCACAGAGAAGTCCACAGTGATAAGCTCCCACTTCCACTCTAAAATGGGTAATCTCTGAAACCTATCATAAAGCCTCAAATGCTTGGCCTTCACCTATTGGCAGCACAAACAACGAGACACATAGTCGGCAATATCCCTCCTCATACCGCTCCACTAATAATGCTGCCTCAATTCACAATACATCTAGCCGTACCGGATTGATGGATTATCTGGAATCATGGGCCTCGCTCAAGATCAGCTGAATCAAACCCCCTGCTCTCGAAACACACAACTGGCCATCGAATCACAAAACCCCATCCGAATCTAAGGTAGCATGTCTAGAATCACCTGCCAACACTCTATCTCTGAGTGCCACCAAAGACTCATTCTCGAACTAACAACCACGGATCCTATCTAGTAAAGATGACTGAACTTCCACATAGTCTAACACCCTCATAGAATCTGAAATATCAAATCTGATCATCCGATTAGTTAAGGATTGGATGTCCAAAGCCAACGGTCGCTCCAAAATAGAAAGGAAGGCTATACTACCCATACTCCCACCCTTCCGGCTCAAGGCGTCCACTACTACATTCGCCTTTCCCGGATGGTAGAGAATAGAGAGGTCATAGTTCTTCAGGAGTTCAATTCAGCGACGTTGCCTCAAATTAAGGTTCCTCTGGTTCATAAGGTGCTGCAGGCTCCGGTGATCAGTTAGATCTCACAAAGAACCCCATATAGATATTGCCTCCAAATCTTAAGCGTGAAAACTACCGCCACTAACTTTGAGTCAAGGGTGGGATAGTTGTACTTATGTTGCTTAAGCTGCCTTGGCGCGGCTATAACCCAACCTCACTACATTAGTACACAACTCAAACCTACGCGGAATGCATCACAATATACCGTGAAGCCCTCACCCTCAACTGGAAGAATCAATATAGGAGCGGTAGTAAGAAGCTCCTTAAGCTTCTGAAAGCTCCTCTCACACTCCTCTGACCACGTGAAGGGTACATCCTGGAGAGTCAACCGAGTCAAAGGGGCTGTTATAGTAAAAAAGCCCTCAACAGAGGCTTCAACAGAGTGTCTGTACTAACTGGCTAACCCAACAAAATTACGAACCTTAGTAACAGAAGTGGGCCTATCCCAATCATGAATTACCTCAATCTTTGCCTTATCAACCCTAATTAGAGACCACTGTGTTCGCGCCGGCGGTCCAACAAAGAGGCGAACCCTCCTTGGACACCACCTGCCCCAAGAATGTTATAGACTTAAGCCAAAACTTGCACTTTGAGAACTTGGCATAAAGCTGCTTGTTTCTCAAAATCTGGAGCACTATCCTAAAGTGCTGCTCATGCTCACTCTGGCTCCACGAGTATAATAATATGTCATTAATGAAGACGATAAAAAATGAATCAAGTTATGGCCTGAACACATGTGTCATCAAGTCCATGAAGGCGGCAGTGACATTAGTTAACCCAAAAGATATCACAAAGAACTCATAGTGGCCGTAACGAGTCCTAAATACGGTCTTAGGGATGTTGCTGCCCTAATCCTCAGCTGATGGTACCAGGACCTCAAATAAATCTTAGAAAACACGGTGGTGCCCTAAAGCTGATCAAACAAGTCAGCAATACGAGGCATGGGTAACAGTTCTTCACCATCACCTTGTTCAACTGCCTGTAGTCAATACACATTCTCATAGTCTCATCCTTCTTCTTCACAAACAGAACAGGAGAACCCCAAAATGACACACTCGAACGGATAAACCCCCTACCTAAGAGGTCCTCTAACTGAACACTGAGCTCCATGATCTCTGCAGGAGCCATTCAGGAAGGCGGGATAGAAATAGGATGGGTGTCAGGTTCCAAATCTATGGCAAAATCAATGTCACGCTTTGGAGGTAGGCTATGTAGGTCTATAGGGTCCACAGCTAGAAGAACGAACGGAAAGAGAAGAAATCCTATGATGGAAAGAAGCTTGAAAGAGAGAACCAGGAATGAAATAGCGAGACCAAACGAGCAAAAATCCACGAAGGTTGACGATAAGAGCGTAAGACTTTATGAAACTCTCTAACCACAGGAACAGAGTCAACTTAGGGGCCCTCCCTACTTAAATCTCTCAGATAGGCCCAATAAGCTAAACATCCAAAATCAACCAAACATCTAGCCTGCATAAAATAAATGATCTCCGTAAGTGTGCGACTATGAGCACCCTGGCACAACACTGGGGAATGTCAGGCATGGCTAGAGTAACGGTTTTGGCATAGCAATCCAAGACCGTATGGTAGGGGGATAACCAATCCATGCCCAGAATCAAATTAAAATCAACCATATCTAGCAAAATAAAAGCAGCTCTAGTATCATAGCCCTGGATAGACACTATGCAACATCAAAATACTTGATCCACTACTAAGGACTTACCCACCAAGGTCAAAACATGAATCGGCTCTGCCAAAGACTTAGACCTCATACCATATTAGGGAGCCAAATAAACTGATACATACGACAATGTGGACCTAGGATCAAATAATACTGTAGCAGGCTAATGGTATAATAAAAGCATACTTGTGATAACATTATCAGATGCTTTAGTTGCCGCCCTTGTCGGGGCTACGTAGAAATGGCCCTGAGCACCTCTACCTGGTGTGTCTGATCTACCACCTGACCTGCCTCCCCGAGCTCCACCTCTGGTACCCTGTCGACTATCCCGATGGCCCTGGTCTTGACTACCACCTATAGCTAGAGAGGGTACTGCTAAAATCGATCTAGTATATGGGGAGCTGGTACAATCACCCTTCGCCCTCGTCGGGGGCATACTCTGGACCAATGGTCAAGAGCACCACAATCATAACACCCAGAAGTTGAAAGCCCTGTAGTAACCCGACTATGGTAGGAAGGGAAGGAATTTGATCCCCTCGAACTCTAACCCGTACAAGGACCACCCTACTGATGCTGGCCTTCCTCAAAAGTAGGTAATGTCACCTGAATAGTCCGACTGGACAGACTCTGCTGGAACCTATGACCGGGCCGGTCGTAAGAGTCCATCCCTATATTTTGGGACCCGATGTAGCTGCCCTGGTAGCGTGCCCTTTTATTGTTGCCCCTTTGGGACTCACGATGAATATGCTCCGTGGATCGGGCATGGTCGACCACATCAAGAAATGAACAGCCGGCCAAAACCAAATGCTCTATGTCGACCCTCAGACGGCTCCGCAACCCACGTACAAAATAACGAACTCTCTCCTCCTCAGTGGGTAGGATTATGGTATCATGTCGAGATAACTCATGGAACCTCGCCTCGTACTCTGAGATGGTCATAGGGCCCTGCTCCAATTTGGAGAACTGATCACGAAGCCTATCTCTAACAATCCATGGTATGAATCGGGCCAAGAAGGCCTCTGAGAACTCACGCCAAGATACAGGAGGTGATGCAACTGGCCTGGACCCTCGATACGTGCACCACCACTCCCTGGCAGGCCCATGAAATGGATGAGCTGTGAAGTCGACTCCTCTCGACTCTAAGAGCCCTAATGACTGTAGCTGCTCTTTGCAAGTGAGTTGAAAATTGTAGGCATCCTACCCAATCGCCCCTAAGAATATCGACAGTGCCAACCTCTGGAATACCCCGAGCATCTTCTGCTCGTGAAGTGGTAGGGCCACCAAATAAACTGATGGCAGCTGAAACTCTGGTGCCACTGTGGCAAGCTAACTCTGCGGTGCTGAAGTGGGAGCTGGAGTTGGTGCCAGACGCATCTCCCCAATAGCTGCTAATATTTGAGTCAGCAGGGCATGAAGATCAGGAGTTGCAGATGGCGCGGGTGGTTTCTAGGTTTGTCCTTGCCCCACAGGCTGGGGAGGTAGAAATGCTACTTGGGGCTCCTCCTCCCTATCTCAGGCATGTATTGCAGCCATGACATGATCTCGAAATCAATGTATACCCCAAACTAGGGCTCTATCTATAGGCTCGGGTGCATCACCCCCAACCGCGCCGCCTTGCCTGCGAGCCATCCTGCGAAAGAGTGAAACAAGTGAGATTTCAAGGAACCAATGAGACACACGTTGAACGAAGGTGAAACAAAAGAGGAAATCCTTCTAAAGACATCATGTAGCCTCCCAAAGATAAGTTATGGACGTCTCTGCAGTGATCCTCAAGACTCAACTAGACGTTAGCTCTCTTCAAGTGAGACCGATGAACTGGGGCTCTAATACCAACTTGTCACAACCCGATTTCTCAAGCCATGATGGTACCTACTATAAACCCACAAGTAGGTAAGCCAACCCGTAACCGAAAACAAAAAATAATGGCTCTGAGGGTAGAAACTAAACAAGAGAAGACAAAAATTTAAGAACAATTAAATAACGGGTAGACGCAAACCAAAATATATATACAAATAAAGATCCCTCCCAGAACATGAAAGTCACTAGTACAAAGCTACTAACAAAAAGAGTACAAGTCTCAAAAATGGACCACAGAGACTAGACTATCTCGAAAGGTAAAAGACAAGTCTATATATATATAGATGGAGACTAAAATAGTACAAAACGTTGTGTGCTCACCCCGTCTCTGGATCAAACAACTCCAAACTGTATCAATGCTGGCGAGTGGTTCTCGGACATGCATCACGAAACAGATGCATAGCGTAGCATGAGTACAAAAATAACAATTACCCAGTCGGCATCATGGACCGACTAAACTTGAAAAGTAAAGGCAATCAGAGAAGAAGGAATAAAATAAACAGAGGTCAAGAATGGAAAACTAAGTAATAATGGAATGCATACGAGTGTAGAAAGAACTAACTAAAGTAATCTATAAGCTAACTACACCTAACTGGGCTCCCAAAAGCCCAGAATGTACACTCGTGTGCAAGTTAAATTTAAAACTCGAACCGACCCCATAAGTCCGACGTGTACACAAAATAACTATAACTAAAGAGAATTGCATAAGAGAACCCAAGAATAAAGAGCATCGAACCAGAACTTCAACCCTGATAGTAGAATCTGACAATACGGAAGCTGGACCTAGAATCGGATGCTCACTAGAAGTACCCAACTAACTAATCAAAATTATCAAGTAACTAAGGTCGGACCTCTAACCGGATGCTCTGTATAAGTATATGGGAGATAAAGGGTAGACCTTAAAAGGGATGCTCTATATAGGTATCTGGGCGATAGAGGCCGGACCTTAAACTGGATGGTTATCAAAAATATCAATGAGGTCAAGACCGGAGCTCGAATATGAATTCCCGACAAAGGTGCCAATGTAGTTGCTGAATGAGTACTAGTTGATCCATGCTCATAAATGTCCGTGGAACACCGTCCACACTTTGTCAATCAATACAAGTCCTTGGAACCGAATCAAAAACCAATTTCAAATTGTGAATCAGAACTAGTGTCGCTAATGTAACTTGTGAAACTGTAACATCAGAGAAACAAGGATAACTATCATCGGAGCAAGTGTATCGCCTAACTAATGCCCAAACTATCAGACTCAAGTCTGCTACACTAGTGTACAGGGATCTAAGTCGGTGGAGCGACGTCGAGGCAAAACTAAGGCCAATCAGTTTCGAATCATGGGCAAGCCTTTGTCAAATCTCAACTAAGTCCCAACATGCTTCAATAAAACAGTAATTAAGCGTACAAGTACTCCACAGAGCTAGGAGGATCAATTAGTAACACCAAGCATGCTCACAGTTACCCAATGAATCCCGAAAGAAGCCAAAACATGATTTCTAAACACCTATGCATTATTCAATAACTACCAATCCAAAATCCCAACTAATCAACATGCATTCACACTCTTGAGTTCAATCTAAGAGAGGGGAGTCATAGCCTACCTGTAGGCCGACCACGCGCGCTCTAAAAACACACCTCCAGAGCTTTTCCTTTCCAAACGACCTCAAAACACTTCCACGTTATAAAAATAGAGTCACAACATTATTATTGTCTTTTAGACACTAAAATTGTAAGAAACAAAGACGAACCAATTTCGGGGTCAAAATGGCGAAGCGGAACCCACACTGGAAATTCTGGAATTAACCCCAAAATAGGTCCTAAACATCTCCCCAAACTCATGTTCCAAATTGGAACATAATTCAGGGCTCGAAACAGTCCCAACATGAACATGCAACGAAAAACTTAAAGTTGCACTAAAAGGAACAATAACGCCAGCCGCTATTTACCAGAAATTACCATAAAAAATAGTCCAACTGCTGAAACCAATAACACCAAGATGATCCACACGAAAATCCCCACAATCTAGGTCTTTGAATCACTAAATTCGGACCTAAAATGACCAATAAATCATCTTCCAAAATTTCCCAAAACATTGAGCTCGAAAATGAGCTATGGCAGCAGTTAAATCATAAATCTTACCATCAATAAAGCTTCAAATATGCATTTCAACCACTCCAAAGTGTTCTTCTCGAAAAACCACTCAATATAGAACCAAGAATCACTAGAATCGAACTTCAAAACGAGAGAGTTATGAGGGTTTGAATTTTTACAAATGAGGCTGAAATAAGGCTTTTAAAAGGGCGAAACTGGTCGCTAGAAAGACACAAAAACTAGTCGTTAGAAGCCCAAACTCATGTCGTTAAAATGGTTGCACCAGATTTCAGCTATTACCATCTATTCAAAGTCTCCGACAGAGGGCTCGAAATTCATTCAGAATCGGATAAAGTTAAACATAAATGCTACCCTACTAAATTCAACAGTTCGGACTCAACGATGTTGATGAAATTTCTTTCAGAGGACACCTCGATAAAAAGTGGATCGCACTTCCAAAGGCCATTTTTAGCAAATTCTATCGAGGGCCTCGGAATGTGTCTTGAGCCCTCGAGAGTCGAACGAAATGTCGTTCTAGACCAAACTCGACATTTCAGGGCTAACCGTGCTTAAGGAATTTTCATCCAACACGTTTTCAAAGAATGTTGGCCAAAGTCAACCTTAGGCCAAATTTCAAAGGCTAAAATGCCTAATAGTCCAAACTCGCCTAATTTGGCCATTTTAAAGTGTATGAAACCGTCAGAATTCCATTATGAGGTCGTTTACCTGATGCTTTAACTAAAGTCAGTTATTCAAGCTTTAAGGTCTATAAAACAAGGAAAACTAAAAAAAAATCCGTACAAACGACCAGGTGACCAAACAATCAGTGCCACTAAGTCATAAATGACTTGGGGTACCGATAGGAATGCTTTAAATGATGAAAAGGAGGCATTAAGGCAAAAATGACCTAGAGGGTCATTACAACATCTACTACTAAAAGAACTTTCCTCTGCGAAAAAAAGGATAAGGATATACCTGAGGGCTTAAATAAGCTGGGGAACTGTGCCCGCATCTCTTGCTCGGTCTCCCAGGTCGCCTCCTCGAATGGATCTAGACTACAACTGCCTAAAATCTCAGGTAGAATGGCAAATGGCTCCTCTATAAAGGTCTAACGATCATCCAACTCAACTGAATCGTACTGGAGCATATGAGACTCATCTGGAGCAAACCGGCATAGCATCAAAACAAGAAAATTAGGTGGATAGACGATAGTGCTAGAGGTAAAGTAAACTCATAGGCAACCTCGCCAACTTCTCTCAAAATTTCGAAAGGGCCTATATACCTGGGGCTAAGCTTGCCCCACCTCCTGAATATCATTATGCCCTTCATGGGCGATACTCGGAGAAATACCCGATTGCCAACTGCAAACTTAAAAGTTCGACGCCTGTGATATGCGTAACTCTGATGTATACTCTAAGCCATTATAAGCCTATCTTGAATTACCCTTACCTGATCTAAGGCCTCTTGAAGAAAATTTGTACCATGCCGCCTAGGGTCTTTAGACTCCAACCAACCAACTGGAGAGGGACAACGCCTACCATATAAGGCCTTGAACGGGACCATCCAAATACTAGAGTGGTAGTTGTTGTTATACACAAACTTCGCCAAAGGCAAGAACTTGTCTCACTGACCTCCAAAATCCAAAACACTGGCCCACAACATATACTCAAGAACCTGAATAGTACGCTCCGACTGGCCATCCGTCTGTGGATGAAAAGCTGTGCTAAGGTGAACACAGGTGCCCAACTCCTCCTAAAAAGCCCTCCAAAAGTTGAAAGCGAACTTTGAACCCCGGTCTGAATTGATAGAAACATGCACACCATAAAGACGAACCACCTTCCTAATGTAGATACGAGACAACCACTCGGCACTAAAAGTAGTATGAACAGGGAGGAAGTGTGTTGACTTGGTCAATTGATCCACGATGACCCAAATGTTGTCAATGCCTTTATAAGTCCGTGGAAAACACACAATGAAGTCCATAGTGATACGCTCCCACTTCTACTCCGGAATGGGTAACCTCTGAAACTCGCCAATAGGCCTTAAATGCTCGGTCTTCCCCTATTGGCAGCACAAACAACGAGATACGTAGTCGGCAATATATCTCCTCATACTGCTCCACCAATAATGTTGCTCAAATCACAATACATCTTAGCCATAGCTAAATGGATAGAATATCTGGAATCACGGGCCTCGCTCAAGATCAGCTGAATCAAACCCCTTGCTCTTGGAACACGTAATCGGCCGTTGAATCTTATAACGCCATCTGAATCTAAGTTAGCCTATCTAGTATGACCTCCCAACACCCTATCTCTAAGTGCCACCAAGGACTCATCCTCGATCTGTTAACCACGGATCCTATCTAGTAAACACGATTGAACTCCCACATCGGCTAACACCTGCTTGGAATCTGAAATATCAAGTCTGATTATCTGGTTAGCTAAGGACTAGATGTCAACAGCCCACGATTGCTTCGAAACAGAAAGAAAGGCTAGACTATACATTCTCCCGGCCTCTCGGCTCAAGGGGTCTGCTACTACATTCGCCATGCCCTAATGGTAGAAAGTAGAGAGAACATAGTCCTTTAGGAGTTCAATCTAGCGACGTTGCCTCGAATTAAAGTCCCTCTGACTAAAACGGTACTGGAGGCTTCGGTGACCAGTGTAGATCTCACAACAAACCCCATATAGATATTGCCTCCAAATCTTAAGCGTGAAAACTACCGCAGCCAACTCCAAGTGATGGGTGGGGTAGTTGTACTTATGTTGCTTAAGCTTCCAAACCCGGCCTCGCTTTATCAGTACACAACCCAAACCAACACCGAATGCGTCATAATATATCGTGCAGCCGTCGCCCTCAACTGGAAGAGTCAATATAGTAGCGGTAGTAAGCAACTCCTTAAGCTTCTGAAAGCTCCTCTCACACTCTTCTAACCACGTGAAAGATACATCCTGGCGAGTCAATCGAGTCAAAGGGTCTGCAATAGTAGAAAAGTCCTTAAAAAGTGTCTGTAGTAACTCGCAAACCCAATGAAGTTACGAACCTCGGTTACAGAAGTGGGCATATCCCAATCACGAATAGCCTCAACCTTCGCCAGATCAACCCTAATACCCTCCTTGGACACCACGTGCCCCAAGAATACTACAGACTCAAGTCAAAACTCACACTTTGAGAACTTGGCATAAAGACGCTAGTTTCTCAAAGTCTGAGCACTATTATCTAATGCTGCTCATGCTCACTGTGGCTTTGCGAGTATACTAGTATATCATCAATGAAGACGATAACAAATGAATCAAGGTATCACCTAAACATACGTGTCATCAAGTCCATGAAGGCGGTAGGGCCATTAGTTAACCCAAAAGACATCACAAGGAACTCATAGTGGCCGTAATGAGTCCTAAATGCAGTCTTAGGGATGTCCGCTGCCCTAATCCTTAGCTGATCGTACCAAAACCTCAAATCAATCTTAGAAAACACGACGGCAACCTAAGGCTGGTCAAACAAGTCATTAATACGAGGCATAGGTAACGGTTCTTCTCCATCACCTTGTTCAACTGCATGTAGTCAATGCATAACCTTATAGTCCCATCCTTCTTCTTCACAAATAGAATAGGAGCACCCCAAGGCGACACACTCGGATGGATAAACCCCTTACCCAAGAGGCCCTCTAACTGAACACAGAGCTCCTTGAGCTCTGCAGGAGCCATCTGGTAAGGCGGGATAAAAATAGGATAGGTGTCAGGCACCAAATCTATATCAAAATCAATGTCACACTTTGGGGGTAGGCTAGGTAGGTCTGTAGAAAACATATCTGCAAACTCTCTAACCACAGGAACTGAGTCAACTGAGAGGCCCTCCCTACTGACATCTTTCACATAGGCCCAATAACTAAAACACCCAGAAGAAACCTATCGTTTAGCCCGCATAAAAGAGATGATCCCAGTCGATGTGTGACTATGAGCACCCTGCCACAACATTGGGGGAATGTCAGGCATGGCTAAAGTAACAGTCTTGTCATAACAATCCAAGATAGCATGGTTGGGGAATAACCAATCCATGCCCAGAATCACATCATAATCAACTACATATAGCAGAGTAAGATCAGCTCTAGTACCATAACCCTAGATAGTCAGTAAGAAAGATCGCAATACCTAATCCACTACTAAGGACTCAACCACCTGGGTCGAAACATGAATCAGCTTTGCCAAAAACTCAAACCTCATACCCAATAGGGGAGCTAAATAAACAGATACATACTAAAATGTTGACCCAGGGTCAAATAATACTGTAGCAGGCTGATGGCATAATAAAAACATACCTGTGATGACTTCGTCAGATGCCTCAGTCGCCATCCTCGTCGGGGCTTCGTAGAAATGTCCCTGAGCACCTCTGCCCGGTGTGTTCGATCTACCACCTGACCTGCCTCCCCGAGCTCCACCTCTGGTACCCTATCGACTATCCCGATGGCCTTGGTCCTGATTACCACCTCTAGCTGGAGAGGGCACTGCTAAAATCGGTCTAGGTGCAAGGGGAGCTTGTACAATCTCCGCTCGCCCTCGCCAGGGGCATGCTCTGGACCAATGGTCAAGAGAACCACAATCATAACACCCTGATGTTGAATGCCCTGTAGTAACCCAACCACGGTAATAAGGGAGGGAATCTAATCCACTTGAACTTTGGCCCTTACTATGACCACCCTACTAATGCTGGCCTTCCTTAGAAACAGGTAATGCCGCCTAAATAGGCCGACTGTACTAACCCTGCTGGACCCTCTGACGGGGCCAATAATAGGAGTACCTCCCTCTAGTCTGGGACCTGCTGTAGCTGCCCTGGTAGCGTGCCCTCTTATCGCTACCCCCTTGAGCCTTACAATGAATATTCTCCATGGATCAAGCTTGGTCGACCACATCAAGAAATGAACGATCGGCCGAAACTAAATTCTCTATGTCGACCCTTAGATGGTACCGCAACCCACGTACAAAAAAATGAACTCTCTCCTTCTTCGTGGGTAAGATCATGATAGCATGTCGAGACATCTCTTGGAACCTCTCCTCGTACTTTGAGACGGTCATAGGGCCCTACTACAATTTGGAGAACTGATCACAAAGCATATCCCTAATGCTCCGTTGTATGAACCGGGCCAAGTAGGCCTCTGAGAACTCATGCCAAGATACATGAGTTGATCCGTCTGGCCTGGACTCTCTATACGTGCGTCAGCACTGCCTTGTTGGCCCATGAAACTGCTGAGCGGTGAAGTTGGCTCCTCTCGACTCTAAGAGGCCTAATGACTGTAACTGCTCCTAGAAAGTGAGCTGAAACTCATGGGCGTCCTTCCCAATCGCCCTTGAGTTTATCGGTGATGCCAACCTCTGGAATACCTCGAGCATCTTTTGTTGGTGCAGTGGCATCTTCCTATCCTTTAAGTCTGGCAGGGCAGCCAGATGAATTGGTGCTAGTTGAACATTTTGTGTCGCTGCGGCAGGCAAACCCTGCGGTGCTGGAGCGGAAGTTGGAGATGGTGCTGGTGCTAGTGCTTGACGCATCTCCCCAATAGTTGTTAATATTTGAGTTAGAAGGGTATGAAGATTAGGAGTTGCAGCTGGCGCGGGTGGTGGCTGGGCTGGTCCAGGCCCCACTGGCTATAGAGATATATATGTTGCCTGGGGTTCCTCCTTCCTATCTCGGGCCGGTGCTATGACCCTGACTCGATCTCGGGATCGGCATCTACACCAAACTGGGGCTCTGTCTGCAGGCCCAGGTGTATCACCCCCAACCGTGCCACATTGCATGCAACCCTTCCTGCAAAAGAGTGAATCAAGTGAGATTTCAAGGAACCAATGAGACACATGTTGCATGAAAGTGAAACAAAAGAGGAAATCTTCCTAAAGACATCATGTAGCCTTCCGAAGATAAGTTACGGATGTCTCCATACCTATTTGTAAAATTCTACTATATGTTAGCTCTGTACAAGTGAGACTGGTGAACCTAGAGCTCTGATACCAACTTGTAACAACCCAATTTTTCAACCCATGATGGCACCTACTATAAACCCACCAGTAGGTAAGTCAACCTGTAACACAGACTAACAAGTAATGGGTCTGAGGGTAGAAACTAAACAAGAGAAGGCAAAATTTAAAATAATAATTAAATAACAGACAGACGCAAATCAAAACATATATACAAATAAATATCCCTCCCAGAACCTGAAAGTCACTAGTACATAGCTTCTAACAAAAAGAGTACAAGTCCCAAAAGTGGACCACACAGACTGGACTGTCTCGAAAGGTAAAAGACAAGTCTATATATACAGATGAAGACTGAAATAGTACAAAATGTTGTGTGCTCACCCCCGTCTTCGGATCAGACTACTCTAAATTGTATCAACCCTGGCCACTAGTGCTTGGACTACATCAGGAAACTGATGCAGAGCGTAGCATGAGTACCAAAATGACAGGAACCTAGTAGCCATCATAGGTTGACTGAACTTGAAAATTAAAGGCAATATAAAAAGAAGGAATAACACAAATGGAGGTCAAGAATGGAAAACTAAGTAACAATGAAATGCACACGAGTATAGAAAGAACTAACTAAAGTTATCTATAAGCTAACTACACCTAACTGGACCCCCATAAGCCTAGAAGGTACACTCGTGCGCAAGTTAAATTAAAAACCCGAATGTACCCCCATAAGCCCGACGAGTACACATAATAACTATAATTAAAGAGAATTGCATTCACACTCTCGAGCTCAATCTAAGAGAGGTAAGCCTAGGCTACCTATAGGCCGACCACGCACGCTCCAAAAATAGACCTCCGGAGCTTTTCCTTTCTAAACGGCCTCGAAACACTGCCATGCTATAAAAAAGAGATTCACAATGTTATTATAGTCGTATAGACACTAAAATTGCAAAAAACTGAGACGGACCAATTTTGGGTTCAAAATGGGGAAAGTGGGACCCGTGCTAGAAATTCTGAAATTAACCCCAAAAATAGGTCCTAAACACCTCCCCGAACTTGTGATCCAAATTGGAATAGAGTTCGGGTTTCGGAACAGTCTCAAACGAACATGCAACGAAAAACTCAAAGTTTCACTAAAAGAGAAAGCGGTGGCAACAGCTATTTACAAGAAATTACTAGATACAAGGGTCCAACTTTTAAAACCAATCACACTACAACGATCCTCACAAAAATACCCATAATATAAGCCCTTGAGTTACAAAATTCAGACCTAAAATGGCCATGAAATCATCTTTCAAAATTTCCCAAAAATTGGGCTCGAAAATGAGCTATAGCAGCAGCTAAATCATAAATATTACCTCCAACGAAGCTTCAAATATGCATTTCAACCACGACATCGCATTCTTCTCAAGAAACCACTCAAAATAACCCCAAGAATCAATATAATCGACTTGAAATCAGAGAGTTATGATGGTTTGAAGTTTGACAAATGAGGCTGAAATGAGGCTTTTAAAAGGGAGAAACTGGTTGCTAAAAAAACCCAAAATATGATCATTAAAAGCCCAAACGCTAGTCACTAAAAGGGCTACACCAGATTTTAGCTACTGCCATCTAGTCAAAGTCTCCAACAGAGGGCTCAAAATTAGTTCGGAACCTGATAAAGATAAAATAAAAATACTACCCTACTAAATTCTACACTTCGAACTCAACGACGCTAATGAAATTCCCATTAGAGGTCACCTCGATAAAAAGTGGGTCCAACTTCCAAAGGTCATTTTTAGCCAACATCCACTGAGGGGCACGGAATGTATCTAGAGGCCACGAGAGTCGAATGAAAGGTCGTTCTAGACCAAACTAGACATTTTGGCGCTAACCGTGCAGATGAAATTTTCATCCAATTGCATTTTCCAAGAATGTTGATCAAAGTCAACCTCAAGTCAAATTTCAAAGGCTAAAACACCTAATGGTCAATACTCACACTAAAGGCCTCGATACTCATGCCAACTATGCTACTAGCTTAATTTGGCCATTCCAAAGCAGATGGAACCATCACAATTCAATTCAGAGGTGCTGGAGTGGGACCTAGAGCTGGAGCTGGTGCTGGCGCTGGTTCCTAACACATCTCCCCAATAGCTGCTAATATTTGTGTCAACAGGCCATGAAGATCAGGAGTTCCAGCTGGCGCGGGTGGTGGTTGGGCTGGTCATAAGGTTGTGGAGGTAGATTTGTTGCCTGAGGGGCCTCCTCCCTATCTCAGGCCGGTGTTGCGACCCTGACTTAATCTCGAGATCGGCGTCTACCCCATAATAGGGCTCTGTCTGCAAGTCCGGGTGCATCACCCTTGGCCGCACCGCCTCGCGTGAGAGCCATCTTGCGAAAGCATGAAACAAGTGAGATTTCAAGGAACCAATGAGACACATGTTGCAAGAAAGTGAAACAAAATATGAAATCTTCGTAAAGACATCATGTATCTTTCTGAAGATAAGTTATAGACGTCTTTGCACCGATCTTCAAGACTCCACTAGACATTAGCTCAGTACAAGTGAAACCGGTGAACTGGGGCTTTGATACCAACTTGTCACGACTCGATTTCTTAAGCCATGATGGTACCTACTATAAACCCACAAGTAGGGAAGCCAACCCATAACCCAGAACAACAAGTAATGGGTCTGAGGGAAGAAACTAAATAAGAGAAGGCAAAATTTAAGATAACAATTAAATAACAGGTAGACGCAAACCAAAACATATATACAAATAAAGATCCCTTCCATAACCTAAAAGTCACTAGTACAGAGCTACTAACAAAAAGAGTACAAGTCCCAAAAGTGGACCACAGAGACAGGATGGTCTCGAAAGGTAAAAGACAAGTCTATATATATAGATGGAGAGTAAAATAGTACAAAACGCTGTGTGCTCACCCCCGTCTTTGTATCAGATTACTCCAAACTGTATGAACACTGGCAAATGGTGCTCGAACATGCATCACGAAATAGATGAAGAGCGTAGCATGAGTACCAAAATAACAAGTACCCAGTCAGCATCATAGGACGACTGAACTTGAAAAGTAAAGGCAATATGAAAAAAAGGAATAACACAAACGGAGGTCATGAACGAAAATCTAAGTAATAATGGAATGCACACGAATGTAGAAATAACTAACTAAAGTAATCTATAAGCTAACCCCCATAAGCCCAGTAGGTACACTCGTGCACAAGTTAAATTAAAAACCCGAACAAACTCCTATAAGCTAGACTAATACATAGAATAATTACAACTAAAGAGAATTGCATAAGAGAACCAAAGAATGAAGATCATCGAACCAGAACCTCAACCCTAATAGTAGAATCTGACAATACGAAGGCCGAACCTCGAATTGGATGCTCACTAGAAGTACCCAAGTAACAAATCACAACTATCAAGTAACTAAGGTCGGACCTCTAACTGGATACTCTATATAAGTATCTAGGCGAAAAAAGGGTGGACTTGAAACCGTATGCTCTATATAAGTATCTAGGCGATAGAGTCCGGACCTTAAACTAGACGCTCTTCAAAAATATCAATGAGGTCAAGACCGGAGCTCTAATTTGAATTCCCGCCAGAGGTGCCAATGTAGTTGATGAAAGAGTCCCAGTTGATCCATGCTCATAAATGTCCGTGGAACACCATCCGCAGTTAGTCAATCAATGCAAGTCCTTGGAACCGAATCAAAAACCAATTTCAAATTGCAAATCAGAACCAGTGTTGCAGACGTAACTCATGAAGCTAACATCAGAGAAACAAGGATAACTATTGTCTGAGTAAGCATATCGCTTATCTAAGGCCCAAACTATCAGTCTCAAGTCTGCTACACCAGTGTAGAGGGTTCTAAGTCGGCCGAGCGGCATCGAGACAAAAGTAAGGCCAATCAGTTTCAAATCATCCATTTCTAAGGCAAGCCCTAGTCAGACCTAAACTAAGCCCCAACATGCTTCAAATAAATAGTAATTAAGCATACAAGGACTCCACATAGCAAGGAGGATCAATTAGTAACACCAAGCATGCTCACAGCTACCCGATGAATCCCGAAAGAGGCCAAAACATGATTTCTAAACACGTATGCATTATTCAATAACTACCAACCCAAAATCCCAACTAATCAACGTGCATTCAACTCTCGAACTCATTCTAATAGGGGGAAGTCGTAGCCTACCTGTATGGCGATCACACACGCTCCAAAAACACACCTCCGGAGCTTTTCCTTTCCAAACGGCCTCGAAACACTGCCACGTTATAAAAATGGAGTCACAAAGTTATTACGGTCATTTAAAAACTAAAATCTTAATAGCTGGAGATGGATCAATTTCGAGGTGAAAATGGGGAAAGTGGGACCCACACTAGAAATTATGGAATTAACCCAAAAAATAGGTCCTATACACCTCCCTGAACTTCTGTTCCGAATTCGAATAGAATTCGGGGCTCGAAACAGTCACAAATGAACATGCAACAAAAAAACTGAAAGTTACACTCAAAGGGACAACAGTGGCAGCAGCTATTTAAAAAAAATTACTAGAAACGAGTATCCAACTGTTTAAACCAATCTCAACATGATGATCCTCACAAAAATCCCCACAATATAGGCCCTTGAATCACAAAATTCGGACCTAAAATTACCATGTAATCATCTTTCAAAATTTTCCAAAAATTGAGCTCGAAAATGAGCTATGGCAGCAGCTAAGTCATAAATATTACCTCCAACGAAGCTTCGAATATTCATTTCAGCCATGCCAACACATTCTTTTAAAAAAACTATTCAAGATAGCCCCAAGTATCACTAGAGTCGGACTTGAAATGAGAGAGTTATGATGGTTTGAAGTTTGACAAATGAGGCTTTTAAAAGGGCGAAACTGGTCGATAAAAAGACCTAATATCTGATCGTTAAAATCCCAAACTCTGGTCGCTAAAAGTGCTGCACCAGATTTCAGATATTGCTATCTATTCAAAGTCTCACGGAGGATTCGAAATTCAGTCGAAACCCAATAACGATAAAACAAAAATGCTACCCTACTAAATTCGACACTCCAGACTCAACGGCGCTGATGAAATTTACATCAGAGATCACCTCGATAAAAAGTGGGTACCACTTCCAAAGGTCATTTTTAGCCAAAATCCATCGAGGGACTCGAAATGAGTCCGGAGGCCTCGAGAGTCAAACGAAAGGTCGTTCTAGACCAAACTTGACATTTCGAGGCTAACCGTGCAGACAAAATTTTAATTCGAGTGCATTTTCCAAGAATGTTGACCAAAGTCAATCTCAAGCCAAATTTCTAAGGCTAAAACACCTAATGGTCAAAACTCGAACTGAAGGCCTTGATACTTGTGCCAACCATGCTACTAGCCTAATTTGGCCATTCTGAAGCTGATGGAACCGTCAGAATTCCATTTAGAGGTTGTTTACCTGATGCTTTAACTAAAGTCAGTTATTCAAGCATCAAGGTCTCTAAAACACGAAAAGCTAAGAAAAACTCCAAACAAACGACCAGCTGACGGATTAGTCAGAGCCATCAAGTCATAAATGATTTAGGGTCGCTATAGGAACGCTCTAAATGATGAAAAGGAGGCATTAAGGAAAAAATGACCTAGAGGGTCATTACAACATCCATTACTAAAAGAACTTTCATTTGCGAATGAAAGGATGAGGATATACCCGAGGGCTCAAATAAGATGGGGAACTACTCCTGTATCTCCTGCTCGATCTCCCAGGTAGCCTCTTCAACTGGACGATGCCTCTAACGGACCTTGACAACAGGAATGGCTCTCGACCGCACCTTCCTAACATCTCTCACTAGAATGGCAACTAGCTCCTCTATAAAAGTCAGAAGATTATCCAATTCAACTGAATCATACTAGAGCACATGAGATTCATCTGGAACAAACCGGTGTTGCGTTGAAACACAAAAAACTGGGTGGATAGCCAATACTGTTGGAGGTAAAGTTAACTCATAGGCAACCTCGCCAATTGCTCTCAAAATCTATAAAGGGCCTATACAGCTAGGGCTAAGCTTGCCCCGCCTCCCAAATGTCATCACGCCCTTTATGGGCGAAACTCGGAGAAATACCCATCACCAACTTCAAACCTCAACGGCCAACACCTATGATCCGCGTAACTCTGATGTCAACTCTGAGCCATTCTAAGCCAATCATGAATTACTCTTACCTAATCCAAGGCCTCCTGAAGTAAATCTGTCCCACACCGCCTAGGCTCTATAAACTCAAACCAACCAACTGGAGAGAGACGACGCCTACCATATAAGGCCTCAAACTGGGCCATTCGAATTCTAGAATGGTAGCTGTTGTTGTACGCAAACTCTGCCAATGGCATGAACTGGTCCCACTAACCTCCAAAATCCAAAACACAGGCCCGCAACATATCCTCAAGGACCTGAATAGTACGCTCCGACTTGCCATCCATCTGTGGGTGAAAAGTTGTGCTAAGGTGGACACTGGTGCCTAACTCCTCCTGAAAAGCCCTCCAAAAGCTGGAATTGAACTGTGAACCCCAGTCTGAAATGATAGAAGCAAGCATGCCATGAAGATGGACAACTTCCCTAATGTATATACAAGCCAACCTCTCAGCACCGAAAGTAGTATGAACGGGGAGTAAGTGTGCTGACTTGTTCAATCAATCCACGATGACCCAAATGTTGTCAACACCACTATAAGTTCATGGCAAACCCTCAATGAAATCCATAGTGATATGCTCCCACATCCACTCCGTAATGGGTAATCTCTCAAACTCGCCACCAGGCCTCAAATGCTCGGCCTTCACCTGTTGGCAGCACAAACAATGATATACGTAGTCAGCAATATCCCCAAATCACGATACATCTTAGCCGTGGTCGCTTAAGATCACCTGAATCAAACCCCATGCTCTTGGAACACGTAATCGGCCATCAAATCTCAGAACCACATTTGAATTTAAGGTAGCCCATCTAGCATCCCCTGCCAACACCCTATCTTTGAGTGCCACCAAAGACTCATCCTTGAACTGAAAACCACGGATCCTATCTAGTAAAGACAATTGAACTCCCACATAGGCTAACACAAGCCTAGAATTTGAAATATCAAGTCTGATTCTTTGCTTAGCTAAGGACTGGATGTCCAAAGACAACAGTTGCTCCGAAATAGAAAGGAAATCTAGACTACCCCCGCCTTCCAGCTCATGGCATCCGCTATTACATTCGCCTTGCTCATATGGTAGAGAATAGAGATGTCATAGCCCTTCAGGAGTTCAATCTAGTGACATTGCCTTGATTTAAGGTCCCTCTGGCTCATAAGGTATTGAAGTCTCCGGTGATCAATGTAGATCTCATAAGGAACCCCATATAGATAGTGCCTCATAATCTTAAGCATGAAAACTACCGCCGCCAACTCCAAGTCATGGGTGGGGTAGTTGTACTCATGTTACTTAAGTTGCCTTGATGCGTAAGCTATAACCCATCCTTGCAGCATCAGGAAACAACCCAAACCAACATCGGATACATCATAATATACCGTGAAGCCCTCGCCCTCAACTAAAATACTCAATATAGGAACGGTAGTAAGCAACTCCTTAAGCTTTGGAAAGATCCTTTCACACTCCTTTGACCACGTAAAGGGTACATCCTGGCGAGCCAACCGAGTCAAAGGGCCTTCAATAGTATAAAAGCCTATAACAAAGTGTCTGTAGTAAATCGCTAACCAAACGAAGCTACGTACCTCAGCAACAGAAGTGGGCCTATCCCAATCACGAATAGACTCAATCTTTGCCTGATCAACCCTAATACCCTCTTTGGACACCACGTGCCCCAAGAATGCTACAAACTCAAGCCAAAGCTCACACTTTGAGAACTTGGCATAAAGATGTTGGTTTGTCAAAGTCTGAAGCACTATCCTGAAATTCTGCTCATGCTCATTCTGGCTCAGTGAGTATCCCAGTATGTCATCAATGAAGGCGATAACAAATGAATCAAGGTATGGCTTGAACACACGTGTTATCAAGTCCATAAAGGCGGCAGGGGCATTAGTTAACCCAAAATACATCACAAGGAACTCATAATAGCCGTAACAAGTCCTAAATGTTGTCTTAGGGATATCCGCTACCCTAATCCTCAACTGATGGTACCCGAAGCACAAATCAATCTTAGAAAACATAGGGGTGCCTTTAAGCTGGTCAAACAAGTCATCAATACGAGACATGGGTAACGGTTATTCACCGTTACCTTGTTTTGCTGCCTGTAGTCAATGCACATTCTCATAGTCCCATCCTTCTTCTTCACAAACAGAACAATAGCCCCCAAAGGTGACACACTCGGATGGATAAACCCCTTACCTAAGAGGTCCTCTAACTGAACACTGAGCTCCATGAGCTCTACAGGAGCCATCCGGGAAGGCGGGATAGAAGTAGGGTAGGTGTCAAGCTCCAAATCTATGGAAAAATCAACATCATGCTTTGGAGGTAGGACAGGTCAGTCTGTAGTGAACACATTTGCAAACTCTCTAACCATAAGTACTGAGTCAACTGAGGGACCCTTCCTACCCACATCTCTCACATAGGCCCAATAAGCGAAACACCTAGAAGCAACCAACAATCTAGCCCGCATAAAGGAGATTATACCCGTCGGTGTGTTCCTATGCGCACCTTGGTACAACACAGGGGGAATGTCAGGCATGGCGAAAGTAATGGTCTTGGCATAGCAATCCAAGACCGCATGGTAGGGATAACCAGTCCATGCACAAAATCACATCAAAATGAACCATATCTAGATGAATAAGATTAGCACTAGTATCATAGCCTAGGATAGTCACTAAGCAAGATTGCAATACTTAATCAACTACTAAGGACTCACCCATTGGGGTCGAAGCATGAATCGACTCTGCCAAAAACTCAGACCTCATACACAATCAGGGAGCCCAATAAACAGATACATACTAGAATGTGCACCCAAGATCAAATAATATTGTAGCAGGCTGATGGCATAATAAAAGCACACTTGTGATAACATCGTTAGATGCCTCACTCGCCGCACTCGTCAAGGCATCATAGAAATTGCCCTAAGTACCTCTGCCCGGTGCGTTCGATCTATCTCCTGATCTGCCTCCCTGAGCTCCACCTCTGGTACCTTGTCAGCTATCCCGATCGCCCTAGTCTTGACCACCACCTCTAGTTGGAGATGGAGCTACTGAAATCGGTCTAGGTGCTAGGGGAGTTGGAACAATCACCTCTCACCCTAATGGGGGCATCCTCTGGACAATTCGTCAAGTGCACCACAATCATAACACCCTGAAGTTGAATGCCTTGTAGTAACCCAACCACGATAGGAACGGAGGGAATCTAATCCCCTCAAACTCTGGCACTTACAGGAACCTTTAACGAGGCCTATCATAGGAGTCCCTCCCTCTAGTTTGAGACCCGATTTAGTTCCCCTGGTAGCGTGACCTCTTATTGCTGCCCCATTTTGGCCTCACGATAAATATACTCCATGGATCGGGCATGGTCGACCACATCAAGAAATGAACGATCGGCCAAAACCAAATGCTCTATGTCGACCCTCAAACGATACCGTAACCACGTATAAAAAACTGAACTCTCTCCTCCCTAGTGGGTAGGATCATGGTAGCATGTCGAGAAAACTTATGGAACCGTACCTCGTACTTTGAGACGGTCATAGGGTCCTTCTTCAATCTAGGAAACAGATCACGAAGCCTATCCATGACACTCCGTGGCATGAACCAGGCCAAAAAGGCCTCTGAAAACTCAAGCCAAGATACAAAAGGTGATCCAGCTGGCTTGGACTCTTGATACGTGCGCCACCACTGCCTGGATAGCCCATAAAATCGATGAGCAGTGAAGTTGGCTCCTCTCAACTCTAAGAGGCCTATTGACTGTAGCTGCTCATGGAAAGTGAGTTGAAAATTGTGGGCATCCTTTCCAATCGTCCCAGAGAATATCGACGGTGCCAACCTCTGGAATACCCCAAGCATCTTCTGCTTATGCAGTGGTATCTCCCTATCCTTTAACTCTGGTAGGGTGGCCATATGAACTGATGGCAGCTGAACCTCTTGGGCCGCTGAGGCAGGTTGACCCTGCAGTGCTGGAGCGGGAGCTGGAGCTGGTTCCTGATGCATCTCCCCAATTGCTGCTTATATCTTAGTCGGAAGGGCATGAAGATCAGGTTTTGTAACTTGCGCGGGTGGTGGTTGGGCTGGTCTTTGCCTCGTAGGCTGTAGAGGTAAATTTGTTACCTGGGGCTGCTCCTCCCTTTCTCAGGCCAGTGTTGCGGCCTTGACTCGATCTCGAGATCGGTGTCTACCCTAAACTGGGGCTCCGTGTGCAGGCTCGGGTGCAGCACCCCTGATCGCACCGCCTCGTGTGCGATCCATCCTGCGAAAGTGTGAAACAAGTGAGATTTCAAGGAACCGATTAAGACACACGTTGCACAGGAGTGAAACAAAAGATGAAAACTTCCTAAAAACATCATGTAGCCTCCCGAAGATAAGTTATGGACGTCTCTATATCGATCTTCTAGACTTTACAAGTCGTTAGCTTTGTACAAGTGAGACCGGTGAATTGGGCTCTGATACCAATTTGTCATGACCTAATTTCTCAATCCATGATGGTACCTACTATAAACCCACAAGTAGGTAAGCCAACACATAACCCAGAATAACAACTAATGGGTCTGAGGGAAGAATCTAAACAAGAGAAAGCAAAATTTAAGATAACAATTAATTAACAGGTATACGCAAACAAAAACATATATCCAAATAAAGATCCCTTCCAAAACCTGAAAGTCACTAGTACCGATCTACTAACAAAAAGAGTGTAAGTCCCAAAAGTGGACCACAGAGACTGGACTATCTCAAAAGGTAAAAGACAAGTCTATATATATAGATGGAGACTAAAACAGTACAAAACGTTGTGTGCTCACCACCGTCTTAGGATCAGACTACTCCAAACTGTATCAACACTAGCCAGTGTTGCTCGGACTTGCATCACGAAATAGATGCAGAGTGTAGCATGAGTACCAAAATAACACATACCCAGAGGACATCTAGGCCAATTGAACTTAAAAAGTAAAGGCAATATGAAAAGAAGGAATAACACAAACAGAGGTAAAGAACGGAAAGCTAAATAATAATGGAATGCTCACGAGTGTAGGAAAAACTAACTAAGCTAATCTATAAGTTAACTACACCTAACTGGGCCCCCATAAGCCCAAAAGGTACACTTGTGCACAATTTAAATTAAAAACCCCAACAGACCCCCATAAGCCCAACGAGTACACAGAATAGTTATAACTAAAGAGAATTGCATAAGAGAATCCAAGAATGAAGAGCATTGAACCAGAACCTCAACCCTAATAGTAGAATCTGACAATACGGAGGGCGAACCTCGAGCCGGATGCCTACTAGAAGTACCCAAGTAACCAATCACAACTATCAAGTAACTAAGGTCGGACCTCTAACCGGATGCTCTGTATTAGTATCTAGGTGATAGAAGGCGGACCTTAAAAGCAGATGTTCTATATATGTATCGAGCAATAGAGGCCGAAACTTTAACTGGATGGTCATCAAAAATATCAATGAGGTCGAGATCGGAGCTCGAATTTGAATTCCCGACAAAGGTGCCAATGTAGTTGATGAGAGAGTCCCAGTTGATCCATGCTCATAAATGTCCTTGGAACACTGCCCATACTTAGTCAATCAATGCATGTCCTTGGAACTAATTGAAAACCAATTTCAAATTACGAATCAGACCAGTATTGCCGACGTAACTCATGAAGCCGTAACATCAGAGAAACAAGGATAACTATTGTCGGAGCAAGTGTATCGCCTTGCTAAGGCGAAAACTATCATACTCTAGTCTACTACACTAGTTTGCAGGGATCGAAGTTGGTCGAGCGACGTCGGGGCAAAACTAAGGCCAATCAATTCTGAATCATGCATTTCTAAGGCAAGCCCTAGACAAACCTAAACTAAGGCCCATCATTCTTCAAATAAACTCAATTGAGCATACAAGTAATCCACATAGCAAGGAGGATCAATTAGTAACACAAAGCATGCTCAGAGTTACCCGATGAATCCCCAAAGAGGCCAAAACATGATTTCTAAATACCTATGCATTATTCAGTACCTACCAACCAAAATCCCAACTGATCAACATGCATTCACACTCTCGAGCTCAATCTAAGAGAGGAAAGTTGTAGCCTACCTATTGGCCAACTATGGGCGGTCCAAAAAAACACCTCCAAAGCTTTTCCTTTCCAAACGGCCTCGAAACACTATCACGCTATAAAAATGGATTCACAAATTTATTACGGTCATTTAGACTCAAAAATCGCAAGAAACGGAGATGGATCAATTTCGGGGTCAAAATGGAAAAAGTGGAACCTGCACTGGAAATTACAAAATCAACCCTAAAAATAGGTCTTAAACACCTCCCCGAACTCATGTTCCAAATTGTAATACAATTTGGGGTTAGGAACAGTCCTAAAACAAACATGCAACGAAAAACTCAAAGTTACACTAAAAGGGACAACAATGGCAGCAGCTATTTACCATAAGTTACAAGAAATGATGGTCCAACTACTGAAACCAATCACTCCACGATGATCCTCACAAAAATCTCCACAATCTAGGCCCTTGAATCACCAAATTTGGACCTGAAATAGCCAAGAAATCATCTTTCAAAATTTACCAAAAATTGAGCTCGAAAATGAGCCGTGGTAGCAGCTAAATCATAAATCTTACCATCAACGAATCTTCAAATATGCATTTCAACCATTCCAACGTGTTCTTATCGAAAAACCACTCAATATAGCACCAAGAATCACTAGAACCGGACTTGAAATGAGAGAGTTATGAGGGTTTGAAATTTTACAAATCAGGCTGAAATAAGGCTTTTAAAGGGTGAAACTGGTCACTAAAAAGACAAAAAAACTAGTCATTAAAAGCCAAAACTCATGTCGCTAAAAGGGCTGCACCATATTTCAGCTATTGCCATCAATTCAAAGTATCCGATGGTGAGCTCGAAATTCATTCGGAACTAGATAAAGTTAAATAGAAATGCTACCCTAGTAAATTCAACACTCCAGACTCAACGGTACTGATGAAATTTCTATCAGAGGTCACCTCGATAAAAAGTGGGTCCCACTTACAAAGGCCATTTTTAGCAAAATCCACCGAGGGGCTTAGAATGAGTCTTACGGCCTGGATAGTCGAACGAAATGCCGTTCTATACCAAACGTAGCATTTCGGGGCTAACCGTGCTGACGAAATTTTCATCCGACTGCGTTTTCCAAGAATGTTGACCAAAGTCAAGCTCAGGCCAAAATTCAAAGGCTAAAATGCATAATAGTCCAAAGTTACACTAAGGCCCTCGATACTCGTGTAAACCATGCTACTAGCCTAATTTGGTCATTCTAAAGCTGATGGAATCATCAAAATTCCATTCTGAGGTCGTTTACCTGACGCTTTAACTAAAGTTAGTTATTCAAGCTTTAAGGTCTCTAAAACATGGAAAACTAAAAAAAAATACATACGAACGACTAGGCGATCGAACAGTCAGTGCCAGGAAGTCGTAAATGACTTTGGGTACCTATAGGAACGCTTTAAACGAAGAAAAGGAGGCATTAAGGAAAAAATGACCTAGAGGGACATTAGAACACCCACTACTAAAAGAACTTTCATCTACGAAAGAAGGTAACATGTCGAGATAACTCATGGAACCTCGCCTCATACTCTGAGACGATCATAGGGCCCTACTCCAATCTGGAGAACTGATCATGAAGCCTATCCCTAATGCTACGTTGCATGAATCGTGCCAAGAAGGCCTCTGAGGCAAGCTGACCCTGCAGTGCTGGAGCTGGAGTTGGTGCTGGTGCTGGTGCTAGCGCCAGTTCCTAATGCATCTCCCTAATAAATGCTAATATCTAAGTCAGCAGGCATGAAGATAAGGAGTTGCAGCTGGCGCAGGTAGTGGCTAGGCTGGTCCTGGCCCCACAGGCTATGGAGGTAGACATGTTGCGTCAGGCTTCTCCTCCCTATCTCAGGACAGTGTTGTGGCCCTAACTCGATATCGAGATCCGCGTCTACCCCAAACTGGGGCTCTGTCTGCTGGCCCAGGTGCATCACCCCCGGCAGCACGGCCTTGCATGCGAGCCATGCTACGAAAGAGGGAAACAAGTGAGATTTCAAAGAACCAATAAGACACATGTTGCATGAAAGTGAAACAAAATATGAAATACTCTTAAAGACTTCATGTAGCCTATCGAAGATAAGTTATGGATGTCTATGGATCAATCTTCAAGACTCTACTAGACGTTAGGTCTATACAACTGAGACCGGTGAACTGAGGCTCTGATACCAACTTGTCACGACCCGATTTCTAAGCCATGATGGTACCTACTATAAACCCATAAGTAGGTAAGCCAATCCATAACCCAGAACCTCAACAATAATAGTAGAATCTGCCAATACGGAGGTGGAAACTCGAACTGGATGCTCACTAGAAGTACCCAAGTAACTAATCATAACTATCAAGTAACTAAGGTCGGACCTCTAATCGGATGCTCTGTATAAGTATCTGGGTGAAAGAGGGCGGACCTGAAATCGAATGCTTTATATAAATATCTGGGTGATAGAGGTTGGACCTTAAACTGGATGTTCTTAAAAAATATCAATGAGGTTGATACCGGAGCTCTAAATCGGATTCCCAACAAAGGTGCCAATGTAGTTGCTGAAAGAGTCCCAGTTGATCCATACTCATAAATGTTCGTGGAACACCATCCACACTTAGTCAATCAATACAAGTCCCTGGAATCGAATCAAAAACCAAGTTCAAATTGCGAATTAGAACCAGTGTTGTCGACGTATCTCATGAAGCCATAACATCAGAGAAACAAGGATAACTATTGTCGGAGCAAGCGTATCGCCTAGCAAAGGCCCAAACACTCAGACTCAAGTCTGCTACACTAGTGTACAGGGATCTAAGTCAGCCGAGCAATGTCGAGGCAAAACTAAGGCCAATCAGTTCCGAATCATGAATTTCTAAGGCAAGCCCTAGTCAAACCAAAACTAAGACCCAACATGCTTCAAATAAATAGTAATTAAGCATACAAGTACTCCACATAGCAAAGAGGATCAATTAGTAACACCAAGCATGTTTATAGGTACTCGATGAATCCCGAAAGAGGCCAAAACATGATTTCTAAACACCTATGCATTATTCAATAACTACCAGCCCAAAATCGGAACTAATCAACGTGCATTCAAATCACAAGCTCAATCTAAGAAAGGGAAGTCGTAGCCTACCTGTAGGTCGACCACGCGCGCTCCAAAAACACACCTCCGGAGCTTTTCCTTTCCAAACGGCCCTGAAACATTGCCACACTATAAAAATGGAGTCAAAAAGTTATTATGATAGTTTAAACACTAAAATCGCAAGAAATGGAGATAGATCAATTTCGGGGTCAAAATGGGGAAGTGGGACCCGCACTAGAAATTATGGAATTAACCCCAAAAATAGGTCCTAAACACCTTCCCGAACTCATGTTCCAAACTGGAACACAATTCAGGGATCGAAACAGACCCAACACGAACGTGCAACGAAAAACTCAAAGTTCCACTAAAAAGGTCAACAATATTAGCAGCTATTTACCAGAAATTACAAGAAACAATGGTCCAACTGCTGAGACCAATCATACCAAGACGATCCTCACAAAAATCCTCATAATCTTGGGCCTTGAATCACTAAATTCAGACCTAAAATGGCCAAGAAATCATGTTCCAAAATTGCCCAAAAATTGAGCTCGAAAATGAGATATGGCAGCAGCTAAATCATAAATCTTTCCATCAACGAAGCTTCATATATGCATTTCAACCACTCCAAAGTTTTCTTATCAAAAAACTACTCAATACAGCTTTAAGAATCACTATAATCGGACTAGAAATGAGAGTGTTATGAGGGTTTGAAGTTTGACAAATGAGGTTGAAATGAGGCTTTTAAAAGGGTGAAACTGGTCGCTAAAAAGACACAAAAACTGGTCGTTAAAAGCCCAAACTCATGTCGCTAAAAGGGCTGCACCATATTTCAGCTAGTGCCATCTATTCAAAGTATCCGATGGAGGGCTCAAAATTTATTCGGAATTAGATAAAGTTAAATAGAAATGCTACCCTACTAAAGTTGACATTCTGGACTCAATGGCACTAATGAAGTTTCTATCAGAGGTCACCTCAATAAAAATTGGGTCCCACTTCCAAAGGTCATTTTTAGCAAAATCCATCGAGGGGCGCGAAATTATCATCCGATAGCATTTTCCTAGAATGTCAACCAAAGTCAACTTCAGGCCAAATTTCAAAGGCTCAAATGCCTAACATTCCAAACTCGCACTAAATCCCTCGATACTCATGCCAACCATGCTACTAGCTTAATTTGTTCATTCTAAAGCTGATGGAACAGTCAGAATTCCATTCTGAGGTCATTTACATGATGCTTTAACTACAGTCAGTTATTCAAGCTTTAAGGTGTCTAAAACCTGGAAAACTAAAAAACAATACATACGAACGACCAGGGGATCAAACAGTCAGTACTAACAAGTCATAAATGACTTGAGGTACCTATAGGAATGCTTTAAACTACGTAAAGGAGGCATTAAGGCAAAAATAACGTAGAGAGTCATTAGAACATCCACTACTAAAAGAACTTTTATCTACGAAAGAAAGGATAAGGATATACCTGAGGGCTCAAATAAGTTGGGGAACTGTTCCTACATTTCCTGCTCGGTCTCCCAGGTCTCCTCCTCGACTGGACGATGCCTCCAAAGGACCTTAACAACAGGAATGGCTCTAGACCGCAACTGCCTAACATATCAGGTAGAATGGCAACTGGCTCCTCTATAAAGGTCAGACGATCATCCAACTCAATTGAATCATACTGGAGCAAATGAGACTCATCTGGACCTTACCGGCATAGTATCGAAACAAGAAAAATTGGTGGATAGACGATAGTGATGGACGTAAAGTTAACTTATATGCAACCACGCCAACTGCTCTCAAAATTTCCAAAGGGCCTATATACCTGGGGCTAAGCTTGCCCCCCCTCCCGAATCTCATCATGCCCTTCATGGGCAATACTCGGAGAAATACCCGATCGCCAACTGCAAACCTCAAAGGTCGATGCTTGTGATATACGTAACTCTGATGTCTATTCTGAGCCATTCTAAGCCTATATTGAATTACCTTTACCTGATCCAAGGCTCCTGAAGTAAATATGTACCACGCGGCCTAGGCTCTTTAGACTCAAACCAACCAACTGGAGAGGGACAACGCCTACCATATAATGCCTCAAACGGGACCATCTAAATATTAGAGTGGCAGCTGTTGTTGTACGCAAACTCCGCCAAAGGCACCAACTTATCCTACTGACCTCCAAAATCCAAAACACAGGCCCATGCATATCCTCAAGAACCTGAATAGTACGCTCCAACTAGCCATCAGTCTGTGGGTGAAAAGTTGTGCTAAGGTGGACACGGGTGCCCAACTCCTCCTGAAAAGCCCTCCAAAAGTTCGATGTGAACTGTGAACCCCAATCTGAAATAATAGAAACAAGCACGCCATGAAGATGTACCACCTCCCTAATGTAGATACGAGCCAACCTCTCGGCACTGAAAGTAGTATGTACAGGGAGGAAGTGTGTTGACTTGATCAATCGATCTACGATGACCCAAATGTTTTTAATGCCTCTATAAGTCCATCGCAAACCCACAATGAAGTCCATTGTGATACGCTCCCACTTCTACTCCAGAATAGGTAATCTGTGGAACTCGCCAACAGGCCTCAAATGCTTGGCCTTCTCTTATTGGCAGCACAAAGAACGAGATACGTAGTAGGCAATATCTTTCATAATACCGCTCCACCAATAATTTTGCCTCAAATCATGATACATCTTAGCCTTGGACGGATGGATGGAATATTTGGAATTATGAGCCTCTCTCAAGATTAGTGGATCAAACCCCCTTCTCTCGGAACACACCATCGGCCATTAAATATCATAATCGCATCCGAATCTAAGGTAGCCTGTCTAGCATCACCTCCCAACACCCTATCTCTGAGTTCCACCAAAGACTCATCCTCAAACTGACAACCACGAATCCTATCTTCTAAAGACGACTAAACTCCCACATAGGTTAACACCTGCATGGAATCTGAAATATCAAGTCTGATTATCCGGTTAGCTAAGGACTAGATGTCCAAAGCCAACGGTTGGTCCGAAACAGAAAGGAAGGATAGGCTATCCATACTCCCCGCCTTTCGGCTCAAGGCGTCTGCTACTACATTCACCTTGCCCGGATGGTAGAGAATAGAGAAGTCATAGTCCTTCAGGAGATCAATCCAGCTAGGTTACCTCGAATTAAGGTCCCACTGGCTCATAAGGTACTGGAGGCTTCGGTGATCAGTGTAGATCTCACAACGAACCCCATATTGAATTGCCTCCAAATTTTAAGTGCGAAAACTACCGTTGCCAACTCCAAGTCATGGGTGTGGTAGGTTGTACTTATGTTGCTTAAGCTTTCTTGACGCATAAGCTATAACTCGGCCTCACTATATCAGTACACAACCCAAACAAATGTCGAATGCATTATAATATATCGTGAAGGCCTCGCCCTCAACTGGAAGAGTCAATGTAGTGTGCCCTCTTATTGTTGCCCCCTTTTGGCCTTATGATGAATATGCTCCATAGATCGGGAATGGTTGACCACATCAATAACTGAATGGCCGATAGAAGCAAATGCTCAATGTCGAAACTCAGACGGTACCGCAACCCACGTACAAAACAACGAACTCTCTCCTCCTCAGTAGGTAGGATCATGGTAGCATATTGAGACAACTCATGAAACCTCGCCTCGTACGCCAAGACGGTAATAGGACCCTTCTCCAATCTAGAGAACTAATCACAAAGCCTATCCCTGACACTCCGTGGCATGACCCAGGCCAAGAAGGTCTCTGAGAACTCAAGCTAAGATAAAAGAGGTGATCCAACTGTCTTAGACTCTCGATATGTGCCACCACTGCCTGGCTGGCCCATTGAACTGATGAGCGGTGAAGTTGGCTCCTCTCGTCTCTAAGAGGCCTATTGACTATACCTACTCCAAGCAAGTGAGTAGAAACTCATGGGTATCATCCCTAATCGCCCCTGAGAATATCGGCGGTGCCAACCTCTGGAATAACCCGAGCATCTTTTGCTGCGGTAGTGGCATCTCCCTGTCATTTAAGTCTGGCAGGGCGGCCACATGAATTGGTAATGGCTAAACCTCTGGAACCGCTGTGGCAAGCTGACCTTACGGTGCTGGAGGCGGAGCTGGAGCTAGTGCTGGCACTGGTGCCTGACGCATCTCCCCAATAGCTGCTAATATCTGAGTCAGCAGGGCAAGAAGATCAGGAGTTACTGCTGCCCCAGGTGGTGGCTGGGCTGGTCCTGGCCCAACAAGCTGTGGAGGTAAATATGCTGCCTGGTTTTCATCCTCCCTATCTCAGGCCGGTGCTGGGATCGGTGTTTACCCCAAACTAGGGCTCTGTGTACAGGCCAGGGTGTATCACCCCGGGTAGCGCTATCTCACGTGTGAGCCATCCTGTGAAAAAGTGAAACAAGTGAGATTTCAAAGAACCAATGAGACACACATTGCACGAAAGTGAAACAAAAGAGGATATTTTCCTTAATACATCATATAGCCTCTCGAAGATAACTTACGAACGTCTCCGCACCGATCCGCAAGACTCTACTAGATGTTAGCTCTGTACAAGAGAGATCGGTGATCCTGGGGCTCTGATACCAACTTGTGACGACCTGATTTCCCAAGTCATGATGACACCTACTATAAACCCACAAGTAGGTAAGCCAACCCATAACCCGAAACTACTAGTAATGGGTTTGAAGGCAGAAACTAAACAAGAGAAGGATAAATTTAAGATAACTATTAAGTAACAGTGAAACGCAAACAAAAACATATGTATAAATAAAGATCCCTCCCAGAACCTAGAAGTCACTAGTACAGAGCTACTAACAAAGAGAGTACAAGTCCCAAAATTGGACCACAGAGACTGGACTGTCTCAAAATGTAAAAGACAAGTCTATAAATATAGATGGAGACTGAAATAGTACAAAACGCCATGAGCTCACCCCCATCTCCGAATTAGACTACTCCAAACTGTATCAACGCTTGCCACTGGTGCTCGGACCTGCATCACGAAACAGTAGGCATCATAGGCAGACTGAACTTGAAAAGTAAAGGCAATATAAAAAGAAGGAAAAACACAAACGGAGGTCAAGAACGAAAAACTAAGTAACAATGGAATGCACACGAGTGTAAAAAGAACTAACTAAAGTAATCTCTAAGCTAACTACACCTAACTCAACCCCCATAAGCCTAGAAGGTACACTCGTGTGCAAGTTAAATTAAAAACCCGAACTAAACCCCATAAGCCCGATGAGTACACAAAATAACTATAACTAAAGAGAATTGCATATGAGAACCCAAGAACGAAGAGTATCAAAGAAAAACCTCATCCCTAATAGTAGAATCTGACAGTATAGAGGTCGAACTTGAAATTGGATGCTCACTAGAATTACCCAAGTAACCAATCACAATAATCAAGTAACTAAGGCCGGACCTCTAACCGTATGCTCTGTATAAGTATCTGGGTTACAGAGGCCAGGCCTTATATCGGATGCTCTTTATAAGTATCTAGGCGATAGAGGACGGACCTTAAAGCGGATTCTCTTATAAAATATCAATGAGGTCGATACCAGAGCGTGAATCTAAATGCACAACAAAGGTGCCAATGTAGTTGCTGAAAGAGTCCCAACTGATCAATTCTCATAAATGTCTGTGAAAAACCATCCACTCTTAATCAATCAATGCAAGTCTTTCGAATCTAATCGAAAACAAATTTCAAATTGCGAATCAAAACTAGTGTCGCCGACGTAACTCGTGAAGTTGTAACATCAGAGAAATAAGGATAACTATAGTCAGCGCAAACATATGGCCTAGCTAAAGCCCATACTATTAGACTCAAATCTGCTACACTAGTGTACAGGGATCTAATTATTTTGAGCGACGTCGGAGCAAAACTAAGGCCTATCGGTTCCCAATCATGCATTTCTAAGGAAAGCCCTAGTCAAACATAAATTAAGGCACAACATGCTTCAAATAAACATAAATTAAGCATACAAGTACTCCACATAGCAAGGAGGATCAATTAGTAACACCAAGCATTCTCACACTTACTCAATGAATCTCGGAAGCGACCAAAACATGATTTCTAAACACCTATGCATTAGTCAATAACTACCAACCCAAAATCACAACTAATAAACATGCATTCACACTCTCGACCACCTACCTAATGTAGATATGAGCCAACCTCTTGGCACTAAAAGTAGTATGAACAGGGAGGAAGTGTGCTGACTTGGCCAATCGAACTACGATGACCCAAATGCTGTCAACACTTCTATAAGTCCATGGCAAACCCACTATGAAGTCCATACTGATACTCTCCCACTTCCACTCCGAAATGGGTAATCTCTGAAACCCGCCACCAAGCATGAAATGCTCGGCCTTCACTTGTTGGCAGCACAAACAACAAGATACGTAGTCGGCAATATCTCTCCTAATGTCGCTCCACCAATAATGTTGCCTCAAATCACGATACATATTAGCCGTGGTCGGTTGGATGGAATATCTGGAATCAGGGGCATCGCTCAAGATCAGCTGAATCAAACCCCCTACTCTTGGAACAGACAATCGGCCATCGAATCTCAAAACCACATTCGAATCTAAGGTAGCCTGTCAAGCATCACCTACCAACACCCTATCTTTGAATGCCACCAAAGACTCATCCTCGAACTGAAAACCACGGATCCTATCTAGTAAAGATGACTGAACTCCCACATAGGCTAGCACCCGCCTAGAATCTAAAATATCAAGTCTGATCATCTGCTTAATAAAGGGTTGTATGTCCAAAGACAACGGTTGCTCTGAAATAGAAAGGAAGGCTAGACTACCATCGCCTTTCGTCTCAAGGCGACCGCTACTACATTTGCCTTCTCGGGATGGTAGAGAATAAAAAGGTCATTGTCCTTCAGGATTTTAATCCAACGACGTTGCCTCGAATTAAGGTCCCTCTAGATGATAAGGTACTGAAGGCTCTGGTGAATAATGTAGGTCTCATAAAGAACCCCATATAGATAGTGCCTACAAATATTAAGCATGAAAACTACCGCCACCAACTCCAAGTCATGGGTAGGGTAGTTGTACTCATGTTGCTTAAGCTGCCTTGAAACGTAAGCTATAACCCGTCCTCGAAGCGTCAGAACACAACCCAAACCAACGTTAGATGTATCATAATATACCGTGAAACCCTCTCCCTCAACAAGAAGAGTGAATATAGGAATGGTAGTAGGCAACTCCTTAAACTTTCGAAAGATCCTTCTGCACTCCTTTGACCACGTTAAGGGTAATCCTTGAGAGTTAACTGAGTCAAAGGGGCTACATTAGTACAAAAGCCCTTAACAAAGAGTCTGTAGTAACTCGCTAGCCAAACGAAGCTTTGAACCTAAGTAACAGAAGTGGGCCTATCCTAATTACGAATAGCCTCAATCTTCGTCGGATCAATCCTAATACCCTCCTTGGGCACCAAATGCCCCAAGAATGCTACAGACTCAAGCCAAAACTCACACTTTGAGAACTTGGTATAAATTTGTTGGTTTCTCAAAGTTTGAAGCACTATCTTCAAATGCTTGTCATGCTCACTCTAGCTCAGCGAGTATACCAGTATGTCATCAATGAGGACAATAACAATTAAATCAAGGTATGGCCTAAAAACATGTGTCATCAAGTCCATGATGGTGGCAGGGGCATTAGTTAACCCAAAAGATATCACAAGGAACTCATAATGGCCGTAGCGAGTCCTCAATGTGGTCTTAGGGAAATCCACTGCCCTAATACTCAAATGATGGTACCCGGAGCTCAAATCAATCTTAGAAAACACAGCGGTGCCTTTAAGCTGGTAAAATAAGTCATCAATACGAGGCATAGGTAACGGTTCTTCACCGTTACCTTGTTCCGCTGCCTGTAGTCAACGCACATCCTCGTAGTCCTACCCTTCTTCACAAACATAACAGGATCCCCCAAAGGCAACACACTCGGATGGATAAAACCATTACCTAAGAGGTCCTCTAACTGAACAGTGAGCTATATGAGCTCTGTAGGAGCCATTTGAAAAGGCTGGATAAAAATAGGACGGGTGTGAACCTCCAAATCTATGGCGAAATCAACGTCACGCTCTGGAGGTAGGCTAGGTAGTTTTGAAGGGAACACATATGCAAACTCTCTAACCACAAAAACTAAGTCAACTGAGTGGCCTTCCCTACTCACATCTCTCACATAGGCCCAATAAGCTAAACACCCAGAAGTAACCAAACATCTAGCCCGCATAAAAGAGATGAACCCCGTCGGTGTGTGACTATGAGCACCTTGGCAAAACACAGGGGGAGTGTCAGGCATAGAAAAAGTAACGATCTTGGCGTAGCAATCCAACACCGCATGGTACGGGGATAACCAGTCAATGCCCAGAATCACATCAAAATTAACTATATCTAGCAGAATAAGATCAACTCTAGTATCATAACCCAGTGTAGTCACTAAGCAAGATTCCAATACCTAATCCACTACTATGGACTCACCCACCAGGGTCGAAACATGAACCGACTCTACCAAAGACTTAGACCTCATACACAATCAGGGAGACAAATAAACAGATACATACGAGAATGTGGACCCAAGATCAAATAATACTGTAGCAGGCTGATGGCATAATAAAATCATACTTGTGATAACATCGTCAGATGCCTCAGTCGCCGTCCTCGTAGGGGCTGTGTAGAAATTTCACTGAGTACCTCTGTCCGGTACGTCTGATCTACCACCTAACCTGCCTCCCTAAAATCTACCTTTGGTACCTTGTCAGCTATCCGACCGCCTTAGTCTTGACCACCACCTCTAGCTGCAGAGGCCACTGCGGAAATCAATCTAGGTGCAAGGGGAGCTGGTACAATTGCCCCTCGCCCACGTGGGGGCATACTCTGGACCAATCATCAAGAGCAGCACAATCATAACACGTTGAATTTGAATACCTTGTAGTAACCCAACCATGGTAGGAAGGGAGGAAATCTGATTCTCTCTAACTTTGGCCCTTACTGGAACCTCTGACGTGGCCTGTCATAGGAGTCCCTCTCTCTAGATTAGGACCTAATGTAGTTGCCCTGGTAGAGTGCCCTCTTTTTGATTACCCCTTTTGGCCACACGATGAATATGCTCCATGGATTGGGTATGGTCGACCACATCAAGAAATGAACGGCCGACCAAAACCAAATGCTCTATGTCGACTATGAAATGGTATCGTACCTACGCATAAAAAAAATGAACTCTCCTACTTATTTGGTAGGATCATAGCAGCATGTCCAGACAACTCATCTAACCTCGCCTGGTACTCTGTGATGGTCATAGGGCCCTTCTCCAATCTGGAGAACTGATCACGAAGCCTATCCCTAGCACTCTGTGGCATAAACCAGGCCATGAAGGCTTTTGAGATATGAAACAAAGATACAGGAGGTGATCCAACTGGCCTGGACTCTCGATACGTGCACTACCACTGCCTGGCTGGCCCACAGAATTGATGAGTGGTGAATTCAGCTCCTCTTGATTCTAAGAGGTCCATTGACTGTAGGTTCTCCTAGCAAGTGAGTTGAAAATCGTGGGCGTCCTCCCCAATCGTCCCTGAGAATATCGGCAGTGCCAACCTCTGGAATACCCCAAGAATTTTTTGCTCATGCAGTGGCATCTCCCTGTCCTATAAATCTGGTAGGGCAGCCACATGAACTGATGGTGGCTGAACCCCTGGTGCCGCTGTGGCAGGATGACCCTGTGGTGCTGGAGCGGGAGCTGGAGCTGGTGCTGGCGCTGGTTCCTGACACATCTCCCTAATAGCTACTAATATCTGAGTCAACAGGGCATGAAGATTAGAAGTTGCAGCTGGCACGGGTAGTGGCTGGGCTGGTCATGGTCCCACAGGTTGTGGAGGTAGATATGTTGCCTGAGGCTCCTCCTCCCTATCTCAGGCCGGTGTTGTGGCCCTGACTCGATTATGAGATCGGAGTCTACCCCATATAGGGGCTCTATCTGGAGGCCCAGGTTCATCACCCCCTGCCACGTTGCCTCGCATGCGAGCCATCATGAGAATGAGTGAAACAAGTGAGATTTCAAAGAACCAAAAAGACACACGTTGCAAGAAACTGAAACAAAATATGAAATCTTCCTAATGACATCATGTAGCCTCCCGAAGATAAGTTACAGACGTCTCTGCACCGATCTTAAAGATTCTATTAGACGTTAGCTCTGTACAAGTGAGACCGGTGAAATGGGCTCTGATACCAACTTGTCACGACCCGATTTCTCAAGCCATAATGGAACCTTCTATAAACCCACAAGTAGGTAAGCCAACCCATAACCCAGAACAACAAGTAATGGGTCTGAGGGAAGAAACTAAACACGAGAAGGAAAAATATAAGATAACAATTAAATAATAGATAGACGCAAACCAAAACATATATACAATTAAAGATCCCTTCTAGAAATTGAAAGTCACTAGTACAGAGCTACTAATAAAAAGAATAAATGTCCCAAAAGTGGACCACAGAGACATGACTCTCTCGAAAGGTAAAAGACAAGTTTATACATATAGATGGAGACTAAAATAGTACAAAACACTGTGTGCTCACCCCCATCTTTGGATCAGACTACTCCAAACTGTATCAATGTTGGCCAGTGGTGCTCAGACATGCATCACGAAACAGATATAGAGCGTAGCATGAGTACCAAAATAATAGGTACCAAGTTAGCTTCATAGGCTGGCTGAACTTTAAAAGTAAAGGCAATAAGAAAAGCAGTAATAACACAAACGGATGTCAAGAACGAAAAACTAAGTAATAATGGAATGCACACGAGCGTAGAAAGAACTAACTAAAGTAATCTATAAGCTAACTACACCTAACTGGACCCCCATAAGCCTAGAAGGTACACTCATGCACAAATTAAATTAAAAACCTGAACAGACCCCCATAAGCCCAACGAGAACACATAATAATTATAACTAAAGAAAATTGCATAAGAGAACCCAAAAATGAAGAGCATTGAACCAGAACTTCAGCCCTAATAGTAGAATCTGACAATATGGAGGCCGAACCTCGAATCGAATGCTCACTAGAAGTACCCAAGTAACCAATCACAACAATCAAGAAACTAAGGTCGGACCTCTAATCGGATGCTCTGTATCAGTATTTGGGCAATAAAGGGCAGACCTTAAACCGGATGCTCTATATAAGTATCTTGGCGATAGAGGCCGGACCTTAAACTAGATGCTCTTCAAAAATATCAATGAGGTCGAGACCCAAGCTCTAATTCGAATTTCCGACAAAGGTGCCAATGTAGTTGCTAAAATAGTCCTGGTTAATCCATGCTCATAAATGTCCGTGGAACAACGTCCACACTTAGACAAATGAGGGTAAAATAAGGCATTTAAAAGGGCAAAACTGGTCGCTAAAAAAAACCAATATCTGGTCATTAAAAGCCCAAACTCTGGTCGCTAAAAGGGGTGCACCATATTTTAGTTATTGCCATCTATTCAAAGTCTCCAACGGAGGGCTCGAAATTTGTTTGGAACATGATAAAGATAAAATAAAAATGCTACCCTACTAAATTTGAGACTCCGAACTCAACGGCGTTGATGAAATTTCCATCAGAGGTCACCTCGATAAGAAGTGGGTACCACTTCCAAAGGTCATATTTAGCCAAAATCCACCGAGGGGATTAGAATGAGTTCGGAAGCCTCGAGAGTCAAACGAAAGGCCTTTCTAGACCAAACTCGACATTTCAAGGTTAACTGTGCTGATGGAATTTTCATCTAATTGCATTTTCCAAGAATGTTGCCAAAGTCAACCTTAGGCCAAATTTCAAAGGCTAAAACACCTAATGGTCCAAACTCGCACTGAAGGCCTCGATACTTATGCCAACCATGCTACTAGCCTAATTTGGCCATTTTGAAGCTGATGTAACCGTCAAAATTCCATTCTGAGGTCATTTACCTAAAGCTTTAACTGAAGTTAGTTATTCAAGCTTTAAGGTCTCTAAAATACGAAAAGCTAAAAAAAAAATCCAAACGAACGACCAGGCGACCAAACAGTCAGAGCCACCAAGTCATAAATGACTTGGGGTCACTATAAAAATGCTCTAAATGATGAAAAGGAGGCATTAGGGAAAAAATGACCTAGAGGGTCATTACAACATCCACTACTAAAAGAACTTTTGTCCAGGAAAGAAAGGATAAGGATATACCCGAAGGCTCAAATAAGCTAGGGAGCTACTCCCGCATCTCCTGCTCAGTTGCCCAGGTCACCTCCTCGACTGGACGATGCCTCCAATGGACCTTAAAAATAGGAATGGCTCTCGACCGCATCTGCCTAACATCTCTGGCTAGAATGGCAACTGACTTCTCTATAAAGGTAAGACGTTCATCCAACTCAACTGAATCATACCGGAGCACATGAGACTCATCTGGAGCATACTGGTGCATCATCGAAACATGAAGAACTTGGTGGATAGCTGATACTACTGGAGGTAAAGTTAACTCATAGGCAACCTTGCCAATTGCTATCAAAATCTCAGAATGGCCTATATACCTAGGGCTAAGCTTGCCCCGCCTACCGAATTTCATCATCCCCTTCATGGGAGAAACTTGAAGAAATACCCGATCACCAACTGTAAACCTCAACGGCTAACACTTGTGATCCGCGTAACTCTGAAGTCAAATCTGAGTCAATCTAAGCCTATCTTGAATTACCCTTACCTGATCCAAGTCCTCCTGAAGCAAATTTGTGCCACGTCGCCTAGGCCCCGTAGACTCAGACCAACCAACTAGAGAGCGACAACGCCTACCATACAAGGCCTCAAGCGGGGCCATCTGAATAATAGAGTGGTAGTTGTTGTTGTATGCAAACTTCTCCAAAGGAAAGAAATGGTCCCACTAACCTTCAAAATACATAACATAGGCCCGCAACATATCCTCAAGGACCTGAATAGTATGCTTCGACTGGCCATCCATTTGTGGGTGAAAAGTTGTGCTATGGTGGACACGGGTGCCCAACTACTCTCGAAAAGCCCTCCAAAAACTGGAAGTGAACTGTAAACCCTGGTCTGAACTGATAGAAACAAGCATGTCATGAAGACGGACCACCTCCCTAATGTATATACGAGCCAACCTCTCAGCACTAAATGTAGTATGAACAAAGAGGAAGTGTGCTGACTTGGTCAATCAATCCACAATGACCCAAATGATGTCAATACCTCTATAAGTCCATGGTAAACCCACAATGAAGTCCATAATGATACATTCTCACTTCCACTCCAGAATGGGTAATCTCTGTAACTCACCACCAGGCCTCAAATGCTTGGCCTTCACCTATTGGCAGCACAAATAATGAGATACATAGTCGGTAATATCTCTCTATATACCACTCCACTAATAATGCTGCCTCAAATCACGATACATCTTAGCCATGGTCGGATGGATGGAATATCTGGAATCATGGGCCTCGCTCAAGATTAGTTGAATCAAACCCCCTACTCTGGAAACACACAATCGACCATCGAATCTCAAAACCCTATCCAATTCTACGGTAGCCTATCTAGCATCACCTGCCAACACCCTATATCTAAGTGCCACCAAAGACTCATCCTCAAGTTAAAAATCACAGATCCTATCTAATAAAGACGACTTAACTCACACATAGGCTAACACTTGCTTGAAATCTGAAATATCAAGTCTGATCATCCGTTTAGCAAAGGATTGGATGTCCAAAGACAATGGTCGCTTCGAAATAGAATGGAAGGCTAGACAGCCCATACTCCCTGCCTTTCGGCTGAAGGTGTGTGCTACTACATTCACCTTGCCTAGATGGTAGAGAATAGAGAGGTCATAGTCTTTCAAAAGTTCAATCCATCGACTAAGGCAACCTATAACCCGAAATAACAAGTAATCGGTCTGAAGGAAGAAACTAAACAAGAGAAGGCAAAATTTTAGATAACAACTAAATAACATACAGACGCAAACCAAAACATATATACAAATAAAGATCCCTCCCAGAACCTGAAAGTCACTAGTACAGAGCTTCTAATTAAAATAATACAAGTCCTAAAAGTGGACCACAAAGATTGGACTGTGTCGAAAGGTAAAATACAATTCTATATATAGATATGGAGATTGAAATAGTACAAAACATTGTGTACTCACCCTTGTCTCCATATCAGACAACTCCAAACTGTATTAACGCTGACCACTGCTACTCGGACCTGTATCACAAAATAGATGCAGAGCATAGCATGAGTACCAAAATAACAAGTACCTAGTAGGCATAATATGTTGATTGAACTTGAAAAGTAAAGGCAATATGAAAAGAAGGAATAACACAAACGGAGGTCAAGAACAAAACACTAAGTAAGAATGGAATGCACACGAGTGTAGAAAGAACTAAACTAAAGTAATCTATAAGCTAACTACACCTAACTGGACCCCTATAAGCCCAGAAGGTACACTCATGCGCAAGTTAAATTAAAAACCTGAACGGACCCCCATAAGCCCGACAAGTACATAGAATAAATATAACTAAAGAGAATTGCATTTGAGAACCAAAGAACGATGAGCATCGAACCAGAAACTAAACCCCAATAGTAGAATCTAATAGTACAGAGGCCGAACCTTAAACCGAATACTCACTAGAAGTACCCAAGTAACCAATCACAAGTATCAAGTAACTGAGGCTGGACATCTAACAGATGCTCCGTATAAGTATCTAGGTGATAGAGGTCGGACCTTAAACTGGATGCTCTATAAAAGTATCTGGGTGATAGAGGTCGGTCCTTAATCGGATGCTCTTCAAAAATATCAATGAAGTCTAAACCGAATCTCGAAACCGAATGCCCGACAAAGTTGCCAATGTTGTTGCTGACGTAACTCGTGAAGCCGTAATATCAGAGAAACAAGGATAACTATCGTCGGAGATAGCGTATCACCTAGCTAAGGCCCAAACTATCAGACTCAAGTCTGCTACACCAGTGTGCAGGGATCTAAGTCGGTCGAGAGACGTCGGGTCAAAACTAAGGCCTATCGATTTCGAATAATGCATTTCTAAGAAAAGCCCTAGTTAAACCTAAACAAAGGCCCAACATGCTTCAAATAAACAGTAATTAAGCATACAAGTACTATACATAGCAAGGAGGATGAATTAGTAACATCAAGCATGCTCATAATTACCCGATGAATCCCGAAAGAGGCCGAAACATGATTTTTAAACACCTATGCATTATTCAATAACTACCAACCCAAAATCCCAACTAATCAAAATGCATTCACACTCTCGAGCTCAATCTAAGAGAGGGAAGCTGTAGCCTACCTGTAGGCCGATGACGCGCGCTCCAAGAACACACCTCTAGAGCTTTTCCTTTCCAAACAACGTCGACACACTGCAACGCTATAAAATGAAAAATTTATGAGGGTTAGAAGTTTGAGAAAAGAGGCTGAAATGAGGCTTTTAAAAGGGTGAAATTGGTCGCTAAAAAGACCTAAAATCTGGCTATTAAAAGCCTAAACTCTTGTCGCTAAAGGGCTGCACCAGATTTCTGCAAGTGCCATCTATTCAAAGTCTCCGACGGAGGGCTCGAAATTAGTTCAAAACCCGATAAAGATAAAATAGAAATGCTACGCTACTAACTTTGACACTCCGAACTCAACAACGCTGATGAAATATCCATAAGATAGAAAAATTTACGGGAAACTTAAGTTTATTGTGTTTCCATAGACACTGAGTACATAGAAAGAGAGAGAATTTCAGAGTGATTTAGAGTAAGCTAAATTTTTTGATGCCACTAAAAAATGAAAGATGCCTCCTTATATAGGAGAAAATGAAAAGAGCTTTACATCTTAGACACACACATATATGGTTAAGAGGTTGCCGACACTTGAGTGGGATTGTGTGGGAATCTCTTTTATTGGAGATATCTTTTTCGTAATGGGAAACATGGGGACCTACTTCATTTTGATTGGAGTGGCAAATGAGAATCTTATTTTTATCTTCTAAGATAATGGAGATTGCTTTTATCAAATTATTGTCCTTTAGCTTCTCGGTGGACGCCAAATTAGAATAATGAAATACTTTACTTTGGACAAATTAATTTCGACTTTGCCTCTACTTTTCCAAAGAAGTCTTTTCTTATTCGTAGTTGGGATCCATGTAAGCCAAAGCCAATCCTTGGGATTACACATATATCCATTATCTTCACTGCTGCTTTCTTTTGAAGCTGTATCTTCAATCATTTTCATGATTTGATCTTCATCATATTTTTCCAAATTTACTAACGCCTCTTTCAGTTTCTTTCTAAGCGCAGTTTTGGAAGAACTCTTTGAAGAATTTGATGAATTGGCTTTGTCACGAGACTGGACTTTAGTATTAGGTTGTTTGGGGACCCAACCTTTAACTTGGATTTGCTTACACAAATATTGGATACGATCAATATTATTCTTAGAAAAATTCCAAGTAATAATATATGATATTCTTTTTTGACTATAATATTTCCATAGTTTGATATGCTCAGGTAATGTGGTAATTTCTTCCTTGATATGAAATTCTTCAAACCTGTTGAGAAATTGCCAGGGAAGAACTTCCTTGGTTCCTCCAAATAAATACCACCAATCGTAAAATCATCTTGGAATAATGGTTTTAACAATGCTAGGGTTGTATTTTATAAACCAACTGTGTCTTGGTCGTAGATAAAGAAAATTAATCCATGCTACCTTATAATCATACCAATTATAAGTTTGTGGACGATGAGTTGCTGATAACGCAACCGGAGTATGTAAATGGTCTGCAAACCATTCAAACATATCCAAGATTCTCTTAATAGTAAACCTTGAATATTTAATAATAGAGGGATTGTTCTCATCCTTGGAATTCTTGATCTCAATAGAATCAGTATCAATGAGAATGGCTTCATATAATCTTCTTGTCTTGAGTGGATTGTCAGTATCCACAAAATTTGAGTCCGTATAGCAAGGTTTGACTAGCTGCTGTATATTAATGTTGCTATATTCCTTGCTTGATGCCATTATTGGAAATACCTGTGCAGTCACAAAATCAAAAGATTTTTCTTTTGGATTAGGGATTTTGAGAATAGTTTTTGTTAACCCTGGGTTAACTGCTTAGGCAAATGATCCTGGAGTTTTCATTTCATAATTCTATTTTGATTGAATGGAACTTGAAGATGCTCCTTTGTCTAATGGGTTTGCTGGTCTAAGGTTGATCAAGTTTGGTTGGGGCGGACAAAGTTGCTTTGGAGGCTGAGTGGGTATTGGAGAAGGGAATTTTGGAAACTCGGCTAGAACTGAAAATTTGTTTTGAAAAGGGGTTGTAGGCCTCTGTGAATTTTCTTATTTCGTAAGTATTTTTTGAAGGGTAAATGGTCTAGCCATTTTTGATTTTGGGAGATCTTCTTTAGAAGGAGTGACCGGTTTAAGTGGCCTCATTTTTACCCCGCAAAAATTCAGGGGTTAGAAAATTAGGAAGAGAATTTTCTTCTCCTTTAACAAAATCAATTTTAAAATCAAAGCTAGATAGTTGAGCATGCCATCTAACAAAGATTTGTTTCGAAACCAAATTCTTAACATCCTTTTATATGATTTCTTTAGCAGATTTGCAATCTACTCTTAGTAAAAATTCTTTGTTTATAAGATCATCTTGGAATTTAGTGATACATTACACTATAGCCAAAAATATCCTTCTTTACAGTAGAATAATTTTTTTGAGCGAAATTCTAGATTTTTAATGTAAAATGAACAAGTTGTTCTGTAGATTAATGATCTACTTTTTGTTTAAGGATGCCTCCATAGCTTGCATCAGATGCGTCAGTTTCGACAATCATAAAACTATTAGGATTGGGAATTCCTTAACATGGAATATTTTGAACTAAGACTTTGGCACGAACGACATCCTTAGTTTGTTCAGTACTCCAAGGAATGAGATTCTTTCTGAGTCTTTTATATAAAGGCTCGCACACCTATCTGACTTTTGGAATAAAATCAGCAGTGTAATTCAAACTTCCTAGAAATCTCTGAAGCTGAGATTTATCTAGAATTTCATTAGGAAACTTGGATGAGAACTTGATGGCCCTGCAAATAGCTTTCTAGGTTCCTTGATAAAGATTATGACCTAAAAATCTAATAGTTTGGAAAAGAACCATTTTCTTAGCACTAACTACTAAACCATTATTTTTAACAATCTTAAAGAATATATTAAGATGTTTAAAGTGAGAATCAATGTCTTCAGAAAAGATTAATACGTCATCAACATAAGCAATTGACATGTAAGAATAATCATTAATAATGGAATTCATTATTTTTTGAAATTTCGAAGGGGATTCTTTAACCCAAAAGGCATTACGTTCCATTCATACTGTCCAAACGAGACATTGAAAGTAGTTTTATATTTATCATTTTCAGAAATTTGAATTTGCCAAAATCCTGATTTCATATCAAATTTGTTGTAGACATTAGCTTTAAAAGTCCTTTTCAAAAGGTCACGTTTGTTAGGTATAGGATACCTAATACACTTTAAAATAGAATTAAGAGGTTTATAGTTAATCACCAGCATTAGCGCTCCTCTTTCTTTCTCAGCGTTATTATTAATGTAGAAAGCATAATAGAACCAAGGCGGCTTAGAAACCCTGATGATTTTGTTTTGGAAAAAAGTGTCTATCTATTTCTTACAACATTCCATCATATCATGATGCATTTGAATAGTCCTAGCTTTAGTTGAAATAGCATGTTCATTGAATCCATCAATGTATGGTAGGGAAATGATATGTTTCTTGCTTTCCCAAAATGAATTACGAAAATTTGAACATATTTCTTTTTCAAAATTCTCGCGAAGTTTGGCTATCTTAGTAACCATCTCTGGGGTTTTTAACATTTGTTCGATTTTCTTAACACGAATTTCATCCTTTAAAAAGCTAATATGCTGAGAAAGGTTATTAATACGAAAAATAATGTTTTTTCTAACAAAATCACTTTCATCTTGTTAAAGAGTTTTAACAAAAGGAAAATGTAAATATTTTCCTAGTATAGTAGTATTAATACCATTTAAATCAGTATAAAAAGGTTTTATCTGAGTGAGAAAAGGTATTCCAAGTATAATATCTTCATTGATATCTTCAGTAATTACGAAATCATTTGTTAAACAAATGCCATTGTTACAAATATGAGCGTTAGAAAGCTTATAATTAATTTTCAAAAGTTCTCCTGTAGCGGAGTATAATTTTAAGTGCTTTTTTGCAAATACTTCGTAGGGACTATGCCTTTTACTATGCAATTTCGATTTGCACCACTGTCAAGCAAAGCAATTTTGTTAATAACAAAATGTTTACTAACTACAATTTTAACTGGAATATGATGACTTTGAGGCCTTATTGAAGATATTACCATTACTCCTGGTGCTACCGAAGTAGAACGATTATTACCGGTATTGGTGACAAATGGTTCTGCCAAATGGTCATTGTTGATAGACTCAATGTCATCATCTTGGGTAGATTGATGTCTTGAATCCTACTCCTATAAATTGGTCCTCTTGAGAACCTATTCAGTAAAGACATCCATCTCAACTTTTCCTAGTCGAGATTTGATATCTTTAATCTCTTCTTTGAGATTAGATACTTCATGGCGAAGATCTGAGATCTACATCTTTAGATAGGAGAAAGTGGGAGTGCCTTTACATCTTTAGACATACAAGTGAAGAGCTAGGATGTTGTCGACACTAAGAGAGGGGTCTACCTTTAAAGTAGAGTTAGTGGAGAATAACTTTCTTCATAGTGGAAAACATGGGGGTCTACTTCTTTTGTCAAAAGTGGCTGAGTGGGAATCTTTTTTTTATCTTCTGAGATAATGGAGATTAGCTTTGTTAAAGTCTTGTCGTTTAGCTTCTTAAAGGATGCCAAAATAGAATAATGAAAGTCTTTACTTTGGAAAAAGTAATTCCGGCTTAGCCTATACTTTTCCATAGAAGTCTATTCTTATTCATAGTTGGGATCCATGTAAGCCAAAGCCAACCCTTAAGGATTACAGATGACTCCATTGTCTTCACTGCTACTTTCTGTGGAAGCGGCGTCTTCAATCATTTTCATGATTTGTTGATAATCATAATTATCTAAATTATCCAATGCTTCTTGCAACTTCTTCTTCATTGCATTTTTAGATGATCCTTTGGATGATTAACTTACCTGGTTTTGAACCTGGGCTTTGACTGGAAGTTGTTTGGGAATCCAACCTTTAGGGTTCACAGTTCACATCAAGCTTTTTGAGGGTTTTTCACGAAAACTAGGGCACCGTGTCCCCACAGACGAATGGCCTGTCAGAGCGTACTATTTAGGCCCTTGAGGATATGCTGCGGGCCTATGTTATGGAATTTGGAGGTTAGTGGGACCAGTTCTTGCCTTTGGCAGAGTTTGCATTCAACAACAACTACCACTCTAGTATTCAGATGGCCCCGTTTAAGGCCTTATATGGTAGGCGTTGTCACTCTCTAGCTGGTTGGTTTGAGTCTACATAGCCTAGGCCACATGGTCCAGATTAGCTTTAGGAGGCCTTGGATCAGGCAAGGGTAATTTAAGATAGGCTTTGAATGGCTCAGAGTAGAAATAAGAGTTACGTGGATCACAGTAGTCGGCCATTGTGGTTTGTCGTTGGCGATCGAGGATATCTCCGAGTATCGCCCATGAAGGATGTGATGAGATTCGAGAGGCAGGGTAAGCTTAGCCACAGGCACATAGGCCCTTTGGAGATTTTGAGAGCAGTTGGCGAGGTGCCTATGATTTAACTTTACCTCCAGCACTATCGGCTATCCACCCAGTTTTTCATGTTTTGATAATGTACCGGTATGTTCTAGATGAGTCTCATGTGCCCCAGTATGATTCTGTTGAGTTAAATGATCATCTGACCTTTATAGAGGAGTCGGTTGTGATTCAAGCATGAGACGATAGGCAGTTGCGATCGAGAGTCATTACTGTTGTTATGGTCCATTGGAGGCATCGTCCAGTCGAGAAGGCGACCTGGTAGATAGAGTAGGAGATGCGGGAGCAGTTTCCCAAATATTTGAGCCCTCAGGTATATTCTTATCCTTTTTTTCACGGACGAAAGTTCTTTTAGTAGTGGATGTTGTAATGACCCTCCAAGTCATTTTTTCCTTAATGCCTCATTTTCGTTGTTTAGAGCATTCTATAGCGACCCCAAGTCATTTATGACTTGCTGGCTCTGACTTTTCGGTCGCCTGGTCATTCGTTTGGTTTTTTCTTAGTCTTTCATGTTTTAGAGACCATGAAGCTTGAATAACTGACTTTAGTTAAAGCGTCAGGTAAACCACCTCAGAATGGAATTCTGACTATTCCATCAGCTTTGGAATGGCCAAATTAGGCTAGTAGCATGGTTGGCACGAGTATTGAGGTCTTTAGTTCGAGTTTGGACCATTAGGCATCTTAGCCTTTTAACTTTGCCCTGAGGTTGACTTTGGTCAACATTCTTGAAAAATGCACTCAAATGAAAATTCTGTCAGAATGGTTAGTCTCGAAGTGTCGAGTTTATTCTAGAACGACCTTTCATTCAAATCTCGAGACCTCTGGAATCATTCTGAGCCCCTCGGTGGAATTTTGGCTAAAAATGGCCTTTGGATGTGGGACCCATTTTTTATTGAGGTGACATCTGATGGAAATTTAGTCAGTGTCGTTGATTCCAGCGTGTCGAATTTAGTAGTGTAGCATTTCTATTTTATCTTTATTGGGTTTCGAATAAATTCCTAGCCTTCTGTCGGAGACTTTAATAGATGGCAATAATTGAAATTTGATGCAGCCCTTTTAGCGACCAGAGTTTGGGCTTTTAACAAACATATTTTGGGTCTTTTTAGCGACCAGTTTCGCCCTTTTAAAAGTCTCATTTCATCCTCATTTGTCAAACTTCAAAACCTCATAACTCTCTCATTTCAAGTCTGATTCTAGTAATTCTTGGACCTATTTTTAGTGGTTTTTTGAGAAGAACACATTGGAATGGGTTAAATGCATATTTGAAGCTTTTTTGGAGGTAAGATATATGATTTAGCTGCTACCATAGCTCATTTTATAGCTCAATTTTTGGGAAATTTTGGAAGATGATTGCTTGGCCATTTTAGGTCCAAATTTGGTGATTCAAGGGCTATATTGTGGTGATTTTTATGAGTATCATTGTGGTGTGAGTTGTTTCAACAGTTGGACCCTCGTTTCTATTAATTTCTTATAAATAGTTGTTGCCATTGTTGTACCTTTTAGTGTAACTTTGATTTTTTCATTGCATGTTCATTTGGGACTATTTCGAGCCCTGAATTGTATTACAATTTGGAACACAATTTTGGGTAGTTGTTTAGGACCTATTTTTGGGGTTAATTCAAGAATTTCCAGCACCCACTTTCCCCATTTTGACATCGAAATTGGTCTATCTATGTTCTATGCAATTTTAGTGTCTAAACGACTATAATAATGTTTTGACTCCATTTTTTATAGGGTGGTAGTGTTTCGAGGCTGTTCGAAAAGGAAAAGCTCCGGAGGTGTGTTTTTGGAGAGCATTTGGTCGGCTGCAGGTAGGCTACGGCTTCCCTCTCTTAGATTGAGCTGGAGATTATTAATGGATGTTTATTAGTTGGGATTTTTAGTTGGTATTTACAGAATAATGCATAGGTGATTAGAAATCATGTTTCGGCCTCTTTCGAGATTTATCGGTTAACTGTGAGTAGGCTTGGTGTTACAAACTGATCCTTCTTTCTATGTGGAGTACTTGTATGCTTAATTATTATTTATTTGAAGCACGTTGCGCCTTAGTTTAGGTTTGAGTAGGGCTTGCATTAGAATTGCATGATTTGGAACCGATAGGCCTTAGTTTTGCCCTATCATTGCTCGACTGACTTAGATCCATGTATACTGGTGTAGCAGACTCGAGTCTGATAGTTTGGGCCTTAGATAGGCGATACGCTTTCTCCGACGATAGTTATCCCTATTTCTCTGATGTTACGGCTTCACGAGTTACGACGGCCACAATGGCTTGCAGTTTGAAATTGGTTTATGATTCGGTTCCAAGGACTTACATTGATTGACTAAGTGTGGACGGTGTTCCACGAACATTTATGAGCATGGATCAACTGGGACTCTTTTAGCAACTACATTGGTACCTTTGTCGAGCATCTGAATTCCAGCTCCGGTCTTGACCTCATTGATATTTTTGAAGAGCATCTGATTTAAGGTTCGACCTCTATTGCCCAGATACTTATATAGAGCATCCGATTTAAGGTCTGGCCTTTATCACCTAGATATTTATACGGAGCATCTGGTCCGATGTCCAGCATAAGTTACTTGATAGTTGTGATTGGTTACTTGGGTACTTGTAGTGAGCATCTGGTTCGAGGTCCAGCCTCCGTACTGTTAGATTCTACTATTGGGGTTGAGGTTCTGGTTCGATGCTCTTTGTTCTTTGGTTCTCATATGCAATTCTGTTTAGTTATAGTTTTTTTGTGTACTCGTCGGACATATAGGGGTCCGTTCGGGTGTTTAATTTAACTTGCGCACGAGTATACCTTTTGGCTTATAGGTGTCCAGTTAGGTGTAGTTAGCTTATAGATTACTTTAGTTAGTTCTTTCTACACTCGTGTGCATTCCATTGTAACTTAGTTTTCTATTCTTCACCCCCATTTGTGTTATTCCTTCTTTTCATATTGCCTTTACTTTTCAAGTTCAATCGGCCTATTATGTCTACTGGGTACCTGTTATTTTGGCACTCATTCTACGCTCTGCAACTATTTTGTGATGCAGGTCTGAGCACCAGTGGTCAGCGTTGATGCAGTTTGGAGTAGTTTGATCTGGAGATGGGGGTGAGCACACAAAGAATTTGGTTTCGACCGGCCGTTCATTTCTTAACGTGGTCGACCATTCCTGATCCATAAAGCATATTCATCGTAAAGCCCAAGGGGGCAGCGATAAGAGGTCACGCTACCAGGGCTTCTACAGCGGGTCCCAGACTAGGGGGAGGGACTCCTGTGATAGGCCCCGTCAGAGGTTCCAACAGCGTCAGTCCAGTCCACCTATTCAGGCTGCATTACTTGCTTCTGAGGAAGGCCAGCATCATCAGGGTGGTCCTAGTACGGGCCAGAGTTCGAGGGGATCAGATTCCCTCCCTTCCTTTCGTGGTCGGTTTACTATAAGGCATTCAACTTCAAGGTGTTATGATTGTGGTTCTCTTGAACATTGGTTCAAAGTATCCCCCTCCCCCCTCGGCGATGGTGAAGGGCTATTGTATCACCTCCCAACACCCTATTTCTGAGTGCCACCAAAAACTCACCCTATTTGAAATATCAAGTTTGATTATCTAGTTAGCTAAGGACTAGATTCCCAAAACCAATGGTCTCTTCGAAACAGAAAGAAAGGCTAGACTACCCATACTCTCCGCCTTTTAGCACAAGGCATCTAGTACTACTTCGCCTTGCCCGGATGGTAGAGAATAGAGAGGTCATAGTCCTTCAGGAGTTCAATCCAACGACGTTGCCTCGAATTAAGGTCTCTCTGACTCATAAGGTACTGGAGGCTTCGGTGATCTATGTAGATCTCACAACGAACCCCATATAGATATTGCCTCTAAATCTTCAGTGCAAATTATACCACCACCAACTCAAAGTCATGGGTGGGGTAGTTGTACTTATGTTGCTTAATCTTCCTTGACGCATAAGCTATAACTCGGCCTCACTGCATCAGTACACAATCCAAACCAACGCCGAATGCATCATAATATATCGTGAAGCCCTCACCCTCAAATAGAAGAGTCAATGTAGCGTGCCCTCTTATTGATGCCCCCTTCTGGCCTTATGATGAATATGGCCCATGGATCGGGCATGGTCGACCACATCAAGAAATGAACGACCGGCCAAAACCAATTGCTCTGTGTCGACCCTCATACGGTACCGAAACCCACGTGCAAAACGATGGACTCTTTCCTTCTCTGTGGGTAGGATCATGGTAGCATGTCAAGACAACTCATGGAACCTCGCCTCGTACGCTGAGACGGTTATAGGGCCCTTCTCCAATTTGAAGAACTGATCACGAAACCTATTCCTGACACTTCGTTGCATGAACCAGGCCAAGAAACCCTCGAAGAACTCAAGCCAAGATACAAAAGGTGATCTAGCTGGCCTGGACTCTCGATACGTGTTCCATCACTGCCTGGCTGGCCCATAGAACTCATATGCGGTGAAGTCGGCTCCTCTCAACTCTAAGAGGCCTATTAATTGTAGCTGCTCTTGGCAAGTGAGTTGAAACTTGTGGGCATCCTCCCTAATCGCCTTTGAGAATAACGGATGTGCCAACCTCTGGAATAACCTGAGCATTTTCTGCTCGTGTAGTGGTATCTCCCTATCATTTAAGTCTGGCAGGGCGGCCATATGAATTGGTAGTGGCTGAACCTCTGGCGCCACTGTGGCAAGATGGCCCTGAAGTGATGGAGCCAGAGCTGGAGCTGGTGCTGGCGATGGTGCTTGACGTATCTCCTTAATAACTGCTAATATCTGAGTCAGCAGGGCATGAAGATCAGGAGTTGCAGCTGGCGCGGGTGGTGGCTGGGTTGGTCCTGGCCCCACAGGCTGTGGAGGTAGATATGCTACCTGGTTCTCATCCTCCCTATCTCAGGTCGGTGTTGCGGCCTTGAGTCGATCTCAGGATCGGCGACTACCCTAAACTGGGGCTCTATCTACAGGCCCGGGTGTATCCCCCCCGGCCGCGCTGCATCACGTGCTTGCCATCCTGCGAAAGAGTGAAACAAGTGAGATTTCAAAGAACCAATGAGACACACGTTGCATGAAAGTGAAACAAAAGAGGAAATTTTCCTTAATGCATCATGTAGCCTCCCGAAGATAACTTACAGACGTCTTCGCACTGATCTGCAAGACACTACTAGACGTTAGCTCTGTAAAAGAGAGATCGGTGATCTTGGGCTCTGATACCAACTTCTGACGACCTGATTTTGTCAAGCCATGATGGCACCTACTATAAACCCACAAGTAGGTAAGCCAAGCCATAACCCGAAATTACAAGTAATGGGTTTGAGGGCAGAAACTAACAAGAGAAGGCAAATTTTAAGATAGCTATTAAATAATAGTCAAACGCAAACCAAAACATATATACAAATAAACATCCCCCTAGAACCTAGAAGTTACAAGTACAGAGCTACTAACAAAGAGAGTACAAGTCCCAAAATTGGACCACAGAGACTGGACTATCTTGAAATATAAAATACATGTCTATATATAGATATGGAGATTGAAATACTACAAAACGTTGTGTGCTCACCCTTGTTTCCATATCAGACAACTCCAAACTATATAAACGCTGACCACTACTGCTCGGACCTATATCACAAAATAGATGCAGAGCGTAGCATGAGTACCAAAATAACAGGTACCCAGTAGGCATCACAAGCAGACGAAACTTGAAAAGTAAAGGCAATATAAAAAGAAGGAATAACAGAAATGGAGGTCAAGAACGGAAAACTAAGTAATAATGGAATCCACACGAGCGTAGAAAGAACTAACTAAAGTAATCTATAAGCTAACTACACCTAACTAGAACCCCATAAGCCTAGAAGGTACACTCGTGCATAAGTTAAATTAAAAACCCGAACTGACCCCTATAAGCCCGACGAGTACATAAAATAACTATAACTAAAGAGAATTGCATATGAGAACCCAAGAACGAAGAGTATCGAAGCAAAACCTCAACCCCAATAGTAGAATCTGATAGTATAGAGGTCGGACCTCGAACTGGATGTTCACTAAAATTACCCAAGTAACCAATCACAAGTATCTAGTAACTGAGGTCAGACCTTTAACCATATGCTCTGTATAAGTATCTGGGTGACAGAGGCCAGACTTTAAAATGGATGCTCTGTATAAGTGTCTACGCGATAGAGACCTTAAACCGGATGCTCTTCTAAAATATCAATGAGGTCGAAACCGAAGATTGAATTTGAATGCCCAACAAAGGTGCCAATGTAGTTGTTGAAAGAGTCCCAGTAGATCAATGCTCATAAATATCCGTGAAACACCGTCCACACTTAGTCAATCAATGCAAGTTATTGGAACCGAATAGAAAACCATTTTCAAATTGCGAAACAGAACTAGTATCGCCGACGTAACTCGTGAAGTCATAATGTCGGAGAAACAAGGATAAATTTAGTCGGACCAAGCGCATCACCTAGCTAAGGCCCAAACTATCAGACTCAAGTCTAGTACACTAGTGTACAGGGATCTAAGTCTGTCGAGCGACGTCGGGGTAAAACTAAGGCCTATCAGTTCTAAATCATGCATTTCTAAGGTAAGCCCTAGTCAAACCTAAACTAAGGCCGACCATTCTTCAAATAAACATTAATTAAGTATACAAGTACTCCACATAGAAAGGAGGATCAATTAGTAACACCAAGCATGCTCACAGTTACCCGATGAATCTCGAAAGAGGCCGAAACATGATTTCTAAACAGCTATGCATTATTCAATAACTACCAACCCAAAATCACAACTAATCAATATGCATTCACACTCTCGAGCTCAATCTAAGAGAGGGAAGTCGTAGCCTACATGTAGGCCAACCACGTGCGCTCCAAAAACACACCTCCAAAGATTTTCCTTTCCAAATGGCCTCAAAACACTACAACGCTATAAAATTGGATTCACAATGTTATTACAGTCCTTTAGACAGTAAAATCGTAAGTAATGGAGTAGGACCAATTTCAGGGTCAAAACGAGAAAAGTGGGACCCGTGTTGGAAATTCCATAATTTAACCCAAAAATAGGTACTAAACACCTCCCCAAACTTGTGTTCCAAATTGGAACACAATTCAGGGCTCAGAACAGTCCCAACACAAACATGCAACCAAAAACTCAAAGTTACACTAAAAGGGGAAACAATGGCAGCATTTATTTACAAGAAATTACTAGAAAAAAGGGTCCAACTGCTAAAACCAATCACACCACGATGATCCTCACAAAAATCCCCACAATCTAAGCCCTTGAATCACAATTTCTATTTCTATCCCACCTTACCGATAATCCAACTGCCTAACACCCGTCCTATTTCAATCTCGCCTTACCGAATGGCTCCTGCCCAACTCAAGGAGCACATTGTTTATTTACAGGACCTCTTAAGTAAGGGATTTTTTCGTCCGAGTGTGTCGCCTTGAGGTTCTCTTGTTCTGTTTGTTAAGAAGAAGGATGGTACTATGAGGATGTGCATTGACTACAGGCAACTGAACAAGGTGACGGTGAAGAACCGCTACCCCTTGCCCTATATTGATGATTTGTTTTACGAAATTCAAGGCGCCGCCATGTTTTCTATGATTGAATTGAGGTTCGGCTACCATCTGCTGAGGATTTGGGCAGCGGACATCTCGAAGACCATATTTAGGACTCATTACGGCCATTATGAGTTCCTTGTGATGTCTTTTGGGTTAACTAATTCCCCTGTCGCCTTCATGGACTGGATGAAACATGTGTTCAGGCAATACCTTAATTCATTTATTATAGTCTTCTTTGATGACATACTGGTATACTTATGAAGCCAGAGCGAACATGAGCAGAATTTAAGGATAATTCTCAAGACTTTGAGAAACCAGCGGCTTTTTGCCAAGTTCTCAAAGTGCGAGTTTTATCTTGACTCTGTAGCATTCATGGGGCACGTGGTATCCTAGGAGGGTATTAGGGTTGATCCTACAAAGATTGAGGCTATTTGTGATTAGGATATGCCTACTTCTGTTACTGAGGTTCATAGTTTCGTTGGGTTAGCGAGTTACTACAACCACTTTGTTGAGGGATTTTCCACTGTTGCAGCCCCTTTGACTCAGTTAACCCACCAGGATATACCTTTCATGTGGTCAGAGGAGTGTGAGAGGAACTTTCAAAAGCTTAAGAAGTTACTTACTACCGCTCTTATATGGACTTTTCCAGTTGAGGACGAGGGCTTCACGGTATATTATGACGCATCCAGCCTTTTTTTGGGTTGTGTACTAATGCAACGAGGCCGAGCTATAGCTTACATGTCAAGACAACTTAAGCAACGTAAGTACAACTATCCCACACATGACTTGGAGTTGGAGGCGGTAATTTTCGCGCTTAAGATTTGGAGGCATTATCTATAAAGTTCATTATGAGATCTACATTGATCACCGAAGCCTAAAGCACCCTATGAGCCAGAGAGACCTTAATTCGTGGCAACGTCGCTCGATTGAACTCCTGAAGGACTATGACCTCTCTATTCTCTACTATACGGGCAAGGTGAATGTAGTAGCAGACACCTTGAGCCGAAAGAAGGGGAGTATAGGTAGTATAGCCTTCCTTTCTATTTCAGAGCGACCGTTGGCTTTGGACATCCAATCCTTAGCTGACCGAATGATTAGACTTGATATTTTAGACTCTAGGCGGGTCTTAGCCTATGTGGGAGTTTAGTTGTCTTTATTAGATAGGTCTGTGGTTGTTAGTTCGAGGATGAGTCTTTGGTGGCACTCAGAGATAGGGTGTTGGAAGGTGATGTTAGACAGGCTACCTTAGATTCAGGTGGAGTTTTGATATTTGATGGTCGGTTGTGTGATCAGAGAGCAAGGGGCTTGATTTAGCTGATCTTGAGTGAGGCCCAGGATTCCAGATATTCCATCCATTCAGGCACGACTAAGATGTATCATGATTTGAGGCAGCATTATTGGTGGAGCGGTAAGAGGAGAGATATTGCTAACTATGTATCTCGTTGTTTGTGCGGCCAACAGGTGAAGGCCGAGCATTTGAGGCCTGGTGGCGAGTTCTAAAGATTACCCATTCCTGAGTTGAAGTGAGAGCATATCACTATGGACTTCATTGTGGGTTTGCCATGAACTTATTGAGTTGTTGACAGCATTGGTGTCATCATGGATCGATTGACCAAGTCAGCACACTTCCTCCCTGTTCGTACTACTTTCAATGCCGAGAGGTTGGCTCGTATCTACACAAGGGAGGTGGTCTGTCTTCGTGGCATGCCTATTTTAATCATTTCAGACCGGGGTTCACAGTTTACTCCAAGCTTTTGGAGGGCTTTTCAGGAGGAGTTGGGCACCCGTGTCCACCATAGCACAAATTTTCACCCACAAACGGATGGCCAGTCGAAGCGTCCTATGCAGGTTCTTGAGGATATGCTGCAGGCCTGTGTTATGGATTTTGGAGGTCAGTGGGACCAGTTCTTTCCTTTGGCAGAGTTTGCATACAACGACAGCTACCACTTTAGTATTCAGATGGCCCCTTTTGAGACCTTATATGGTAGGCATTGTCGCTATCCATTTATTTGGTTTGAGTATAAAGAGCCTAGGCCGCGTGGTACAAATATGCTTTAGGAGGCATTGGATCAGATAAGGGTAATTCAAGGATAGGTTTAAAATGGCTCAGAGTAGACATTAGAGTTGCGCAGATCACAGGCTTTGGCCATTGAGGTTTTCAGTTGGAGACAGGGTATTTCTTTAAGTATCGCCCATGAAGGGCATGATGAGATTCGGGAGGCGGGGCAAGCATAGCACCAGGTATATAGGCTCTTTTGAGATTTTGAGAGTAGTTGGCGAGGTTGCATATGAGTTAACATTACCTCCAGCACTATCGGCTATACACCTAGTTTTTCATGTTTCGATTCTGTGCCAGTATGTTCCAGATGAGTTTCATGTGCTCCAGTATGATTCAGTTGAGATGGATGATCGTCTGCCATTTATAGAGGAGCCGATTGCAATTCTAGCTAGAGATGTTAGGCAGTTGCGATCGAGAGCCATTTCGATTGTTAAGGTCCGTTGGACGCATCGTCCAGTCAAGGAGGCGACCTGGGAGATCGAGCAGGATATGAAGGAGCAGTTCCCCAACTTATTTGAGCCATCAGGTATATCTGTATCCTTTCTTTTACGAATGAAAGTTCTTTTAGTAGTGGATGTTGCAATGACCCTCTAGGTCATTTTTGCCTTAATGCCTCATTTTCATCATTTAAAACGTTCCTATAGCGACCCCAAGTGATTTATGACTTGCTGGAACTGACTGTTCAGTCGCCTAGTCGTTTGTTTGGATTTTTCTTTTTAGTTTTCCATATTTTAGAGACCTTGGAGCTTGAATAACAGACTTTAGTTAAAGTGCCAGGTGAACGACCTCAGAATGGAATTTTGATGGTTCCATCAACTTTGGAATGGCCAAATTAGGCTAGTAGCATGGTTGGCATGAGTATCGATGCCTTTAGTGCGAGTTTGGACCATTAGGCGTTTTAGCCTATGAAATTTGGCCTATGGTTGACTTTTGTCAACATTATTGGAAATCACACTTGAAAGAAAATTTCATCAGCACGATTAGCCCCGAAATGTCGAGTCTGGTCTAGAACGACCTTTCGTTTGAGCCTCGAGGCCTCTGGACTCATTTCGAGCCCCTCGTTGGATTTTGTTTAAAAATGCCCTTAGGATGTGGGACCCACATTTTATCGAGGTGAGCTCTGAATTAAATTCCTTCGTAGTCTTTGAATATATAGCAATAGCAGGAATCTGGTGCAACCCTTTTAGCGATCAGAGTTTGGGCTTTTAACGACCTGAATTTGGGTCTTTTTAGCAACCAGTTTCGCCATTTCAGAAGCCTCATTTCTCAAACTTCAAACCCTCATAATTCTCTCATTTCAAGTTTGATTCTAGTGATTCATAGGGCTATCGTCAGTGGCTTTTTGCGACGAACGCATTAGCTTGGTTGAAATGCATATTTCAAGCTTCGTTTAGCTGCTGCCATAGCTCATTTTTGAACTCAATTTTTTGGGAAATTTTTGAAGATGATTTCTTGGCCATTTTAGGTCTGAATTTTGCGATTCAAGGGCCTAGATTGTGTGGATTTTTGTGAGGATCATTGTGGTGTGATTGGTTTCAGAAGTTGGACCCTTGTTTTTAGTAATTTCTTGTAAATAAATGTTGCCATTGTTGCCCCTTTTAGTGTAACTTTGAGTTTTTGGTTGCATGTTCGTGTTGGGACTGTTCTGAGCTCCGAATTGTGTTCCAATTTGGAACACAAGTTCGGGGAGGTGTTTAGTACCTATTTTTGGGTTAAATTATGGAATTTCTGACACGGGTCCCACTTTCCCTATTTTGACCCCAAAATTGGTCTGTCTCCGTTTCTTGTGATTTTAGTGTCTAAACGATCGTAATAACATTATGACTCCATTGTTATTGCATGTCAATGTTTTGGAGCATGCGTGGTCGGCCTACGGATAAAATACGACTTCCCTCTCTTAGATTGAGCTTGAGAGTGTGAATGCATGTTGATTAGTTGGGATTTTAGGTTTGTAGTTTTGAATAATGCATAAGTGTTTAGACATCATGTTTCGGCATCTTTTGGGATTCATGGATTAACTGTGAGCATGCTTGGTGCTACTAATTGATCTTCCTTGCTGTGTGGAGTACTTTTAAGCTTAATTACTATTTATTTGAAGCATGTTGGGCCTTAATTTAGGTTTGACTATGGCTTGCCTTAAAAATGCATGATTCAGAATCGATAGGCCTTAGTTTTTCCCCTACATCGCTCGGCCGACTTAGATCCCTGTACACTAGTGTAGCAGACTTGAGTTAAATAGTTTGGGCCTTAGCTAGGCGATACGCTTTCTCCGATGATAGTTATACTTGTTTCTCAGATGTTACGGCTTTACAAGTTATGTCAGCGACACTAGTTTTGATTAGCAATTTGAAATTGGTTTTTGATTCGGTTCCAAGGACTTGCCTTTATTGACTAAGTTTGGACGCTGTTCCACAGACATTTATGAGCATGGATCAACTGGGACTCTTTCAGCAACTACATTGGCACCTTTGTAGGGCATCCAGATTCAAGATCTCGACTCGACCTAATTGATGTTCTTAAAGAGCATCCGATTTAAGGTCCGACCTCTATTTCTTAGATACTTTTATAGGGAATCCGATTTAAGGTCCGTCCTCTAATGCCCAGATACTTATACAAAGCATCCGGTTAAAGGTCAGGCCTCAGTTACTTGACACTTGCGATTCGTTACTTAGATAGTTCTAGTGAGCATCCGATTTGAGGTTCGACTCCGTACTGTTATATTCTTCTATTAGGGTTGAGGTTCTGGTTCGATGATCTTTGTTCTGTTGTTCTCATATGCAATTCTCTTTAGTTATAGTTAATCTATGTACTCATCGGGCTTATAGGGGTCTGTTCAGGTTTTTAATTTAACTTGCGCACGAGGGTACCTTCTGGTCTTATGGGGGTCCAGTTAGGTGTAGTTAGCTTATAGATTACGTTAGTTAGTTCTTTCTACACTCGTGTGCATTCAATTATTACTTAGTTTTATGTTCTTGACCTTCATTTGTGTTATTCCTATTTTTAATATTGCCTTTACTTTTTAAGTTCAGTAGGCCTATGATGCCTACTGGGTACTTGTTACTCTGGTGCTCATGCTATGCTCTATATCTATTTCGTGATGCAAGTTCGAGCATCAGTGGCCAGCGTAGATATAGTTTGGAGTAGTCTAATCTGGAGAGAGGGGTGAGCACACAGCGTTTTGTACTATTTCAGTATCTATCTATATATATAGACTTGTCTTTTACCTTTCGAGACAGTCCAGTCTCTATGGTCCACTTTTGGGAGTTGTACTCTTTTTGTTAGTAGCTTTGTACTAGTGAGTTCCAGGTTTTGGGAGGAATCTTTATTTATATATATTTTTTGGTTTGCGTCTGCCTATTATTTAATTGTTATCTTAAATTTTTCCTTCTTTTGTTTAGTTTCTGCCCTCAAACCCATTACTTGTTGTTTTGGGTTATAGGCTGGCTTACCTACTGAGGGGTTTATATTAGGTGCCATCATGGCTTGAAAAATTGAGTCATGACAAGTTGGTATTAGAGCCTCTGGTTCACCGGTCTCACTTGTATTGAGCCAACGTCTAGTAGTGTCTTGCAGAATGATGCGGAGACATCCGTAACTTATCTTTGGGAGGATACATGATGTATTTAGGAAGATTTCCTATTTTTTTTCACTTTTGTGCAACATGTGTCTTATTGGTTCCTTGGAATCTCACTTGTTTAACTTTTTTGTAGGATGGCTCGCATGCAAGGTGATGCACTTGGGGGTGTGGCAACTAGGCCTGCTGATAAAGCCCCAGTTTAGGGTAACGTCGATCTCGAGATCGAGTCAGGGCCGCAGCACCAGCTCGAGATACAGAGGACGAGCCCAAGCAGCACATGTACCTACACAACTAGTGGCGCCAGGACCATCCTAGCCACCACCCGCTCCAACTGCAACTCCTTATCTTCATACTCTGCTGACTCAGATATTAGCAGATATTAGGCAGATGCATCAGGCACTAGCACCAGCACCGGTTCCAATTTTTGCTCTAGAACCGCAGGGTCAGCCTACCGCAACGTGACCAAAGGTTTAGCCGCCACCAATTCATGTGTTCGCCCTGCTAGACTTAAAGTACAGGAAGATACCATTGCATGAGCAGAAGATGCTCTGGGTATTCCAGAGGTCGGCACCATCGATACTCTCAGGGGTGATTGGGGAGGATGCCCACGAGTTTCAGCTCACCTGCCAGGAGCCAATTTCACAACTCATCTATTCTGTGGGCTAGCAAGGCTGTGGTGGCATGCGTGTTGAGATTCTAGGCCAGCTGGATCACCTCATATATCTTGGCATAAGTTCTTACTGACCTTCTTGGACCGGTTCATGCCACAGAGCATCGGGGATAGGCTTCATGATCAGTTCTCCAGATTAAAGCGGGGCCCTATGAATGTCTCAAAGTTTGAGGTGAGGTTCCATGAGCTGTCTTGACATGCTACCATGATCCTACCCACGGAGGAGGAGAGAGTTAATTTTTTTGTACGTGGGTTGCAGTACTTTCTAAGTGTCGATAACAGAGCATTTTATTTCGTTCGGCCGTTCATTTCTTGATGTGGTCGACCATGCACAATCCACGAAGCATATTCATCATGAGGTCAATGGGGGCAGGGATAAGAGGGCATGCAACAAGGGCAACTACAGCAGGTCCTAAACTAGAGGGTGGGACTCCTATGATAGGCCCTGTCAGGGGTTCCAGCAGGATCACTCCAGTCGGCCTGTTCAAGCGGCAATACCTGCTTCTAAAGAAGGCCATCATTAGTTGGGTCGTCCTAGTACAGGCCAAAGTTTGAGGGGATCAAATTCCCTTCCTTTCTACCCTGGTTAGGTTACTACAGGGTGTTCAACTTTAGGGTATTATGATTGTAGTGCTCTTGACCATTGGTCCAGAGCATGGTCCTAGCGAGGGCGAACGGTGAGGGGTGATTGTATCAGCTCCCTTTGCACCTAGACCAATTTCAGCAGTGCCCTCTCCAGCTATAGGTGGTGGTCAGGACCAGGCCGTCGGGATATCCGACAGAGTACCAGAGGTGGAGCTCAGGGATGAAGGTCAGGTGGTAGATTGAATGCACCGAGTAGAGGTGCTCAGAGCCCTTTCTACGTAGCCACGACGAGGGCATTGAGGAATCTGGTGATGTCATCACAAGTATGCTTTTATTATGCCATCAACCTACTACTATATTATTTAATTCTGGGTCCATATTCTCGTATGTATCTGTTTATTTAGCTCCCCAATTGGGTATGAGGTCTTAGTCTTTGGTAAAGCTGATTCATGTTTTGATCCCAGTGCATGAGTCCTTAGTAGTGGATCTGGTATTGGGATCTTGCTTAGTGACTATCCATTGTTATGACACTAGAGTTGATCTTATTATGCTAGATATGGTTGATTTTGATGTGATTCTGGGCATAGACTGGTTATCCCCCTACCATGCTCTCTTGGATTGCTATGCCAATACCATTTTTTTAGCCATGCCTGACATTCCCCCAGAGTTATGGTAGGGTACTCATAGTCACAAACCGACGGGGATCATCTCTTTTACGCGGGATAGATGGTTGGTTGCTTTTGGGTGTTTAACTTATTGGGCGTATGTGAGAGATTTTAGTAGGGAAGGCCCCTCAGTTGTCTCGGTTCCTATGGTTAGAGAGTTTACAGATGTGTTCCCTACAGAACTACCTAGCCTACCCCCAGAGCGTGACATTGATTTCGCCATAGATTTGGAACCTGACATCAGTCCTATTTCTATCCCGCCTTACCAGATGGCTCCTGCAGAGTTCAGGGAGCTCAGTGTTCAGTTATAGGACCTCTTAAGTAAGGTGTTTTTCAGTCTAAGTGTGTCGCCCTGGGATGCTCCTATTCTGTTTGTAAAGAAGAAGGATGGGGCTATAAGGATTTGTATTGACTATGAGCAGCTGACCAAGGTGACGGTGAAGAACTGCTACCTCTTGCCTTATATTAATGATTTGTTTGACAAGCTTCAAACTGCCGCCATGATTTCTAAGATTGAATTTAGGTTCGGGTACCATCATCTGAGGATTAGGGCAGCGAACATCCCTAAGACAACATTTAGGACACATTATGGCCAC